>BSBK01003705.1:1200000-1667500 GCA_027943335.1 Chamaecyparis obtusa | reverse complement strand
GTGTATCTAATGTTGCTACTCCTCCTATTTTCCTCTAATGATTCCACAATCATTAGTTTGGCTCAAACTATATCATCCTTACAACAACAACTTGCTTCCTTAACTTAAAACAAGTTTAGTATTCCTACATGTGACATGGGAAGTCCTTTGTCCTTGGATATTATTTGTATTCCTATTCCTCAGCAAGTCGATATGCCTCATCTTGAGAACTATAATGGAAAAGGAGATCCTATTCATCATGTTAAAACATTCCAAATCCTTTGTAGTGATTATGCTCATGATCATAGGATTTTAGCCAAATTGTTTTCTTGAACCTTTGGTGACTAGGCCTTACAATGGTATTGTTCCTTGCCTCCTTATTCTATTGATTCCTTTCCAAAACTTTCTCATGCCTTTATTCAACAATTTCAAAACAATATTGGCTTGCAAGTGTCTTTGACTGATTTAATGCATTGTAAACAAGGTGCTAAAGAAAAGTTAACTAAATTTATTGGTAGATTTAAGCATTTGCATGCTCAAATTTCTTATCTTGTTCCCGATATTGATATCAATGTATGTTTATTTACAATTTGTAAAAGGATATTAGAGATAAGATTTTGCTTACTAAATTTACCTCTTTTCAACAACTTTGTGCAGCGCTTCATCATGATCAATTACAAGTGAGTCAGTTTGAGAGAACCACTCCAATGGCTCCTATTCTAGTTGATAAGAGTGATGCTACTCCTAATCCAAATAAGTTTTAAAAATTTAACAATTATGTTAAGATAAACAAACAAGCGAATGTAGTTGCTGATCAGGTTGCTGTTGCATCTCATAATGCCACTTCTGCATCCACTACTTTTCAATTAAATCGTACGTTTACTCCTCTTTCTAAAACTTTACATGCTATTATGAATAGGTTGTTAGCTGCTAATATGATTACTTTACCTCCTATTCGACCTCTTTTACCTACTATGGTTACATCTAAATCTTTTGATCAAAATGCTTTTTGTCAATATCATCGTTAGAATGGTCATGATACTGAGAGATGTTATTCTTTAACACATAAGGTCCAAGATCTCATTGATGCTAAAGCCTTATCTGTTGATAATATGGATAGTAGTGGGAATCAATACGTCTCTCCTCCTAATCAAAACCTTCAAATATATATGAATCCTTTACCTACGCATGATACTAATACTATTGCTCAACCATCTGCTTAGGAAATTGTGTATGATTCCAAGATGGATGATCTTAATCATATTGTTACTCAAGTGGAGCATGTTGATTTGTCTATATCTCCACCTCAACCTCAACTTCAACCTCAACCTTCACCTCCAATTCAATCTCAACCTCAAGTTAAACCTAAACCTAAAGTGAAATCTCAACCTAAACCTTGACAACAATTCAAGAATAAAAGACCTCGGGAAATTTTTATTACCTTTGATGATTATGATATTATTAAGGCTCTTGATGGTCCCCTTTACATTGCTACTAGGGTTTCTTAGATACCTACTTGTGGTTGTCTTGTTGATTCTACCTCCTTAGTCAATGTTATCACTGAAGAAAATCTTTTTATGAAAAATATACAACGTGACTGCTATGATACATCAGATGTGTGGATTCAAACTTGTAATGGTTTTCTTTATCCCTCATTTGGTTCTATTACTTTACTGCTTGAACTTTTTGGAAAGCTTGTGAACACTACCTTTGTTGTGGTTCCTACTTCTGATCAATTTCAAGTTAAGCTAGGTTTGCCTTGGTTGATTGCCATGCATGTTGTTGCTTCACCTATCCAAAAGTGTCTTAAGTTCATTCATGATGGTGAAGTGAAGACGATCAATCATAGTTTATATCAACCTTCTAGGCCTAGAGATTGTGTTGCTTTGGATTTCTTTTGGCCTTCCTTACCTAATTCATGTTCTCCTCGCCCTGATAATATTTTTCAATCATATCAAGCTTATAAGCATCATAAAATTCTTCAATTAAGCATACCTCCTATGGATCTTAATCGTGGTCTTTTACCTACACCTTCGATATCTCCTTTAACTATGGCTTCTAGTTTTGTTAATCAAGTTCCTCCTAAATCTATCAAAGATCCTCTGATTGTTCCTCCTATGGTTGATAATCCTATTGATCTTCCTAATGAACCTATGAAGGATCCTGTGATTGTTCCTCCTAGTTCTCATCCTATTTCAAATAAATCAAAACATAACCGATCTGCTAATGAACGTCGTGAAAAGTGTCATGCTCATGCTAAAGCTAAAAGATCTTTACTAATAGGTGTTGTTACTAATAATGATGTTCAGATGCATGATTATGATGATTCTATTCATATCTTAGATCCTATTTTGATTAATTTGAATGAAGAAGATACTCTTGATGATACTGATAATGTTAATGATGAATATGAGACTATTGACATTGACATTGATTTGCCAAATATGCTTTCATCTCAATTAACTCTTACACCTAGTATTGAACATAGTGATTCTCAAGAGGATCCTTGTTTGGAACTGGCTATCATTCCTACTATATTGGATATAGTCCCTCTTACGAGTTACCCACCTACCCTAAATGATATACAATGAGATGGGGAAAGTAGGCAGCACACTTGATCGACTTGTCTTTTGTGGTAGCTTTGTTATGTGTTTGCCTACTATACTATGATTCTCTCATAATGTGATTGCTAAATGTTGTTAGATTATTTTATATGATTCTTGTTACTCAGTTGGTACAAGGTGATGAAGGAATCAAAACTGTTGTTCAAATTCCTCTATATGTATCTCTATTCTTCTATGCATTGTTCAATGTTATGTTGTAACTGTGCTATTGTTTGTAAATGTTTCCTTGTGTAATTTGCTTGGATTCGAGATATGGTAGCACTGAATCTTTTTGGTCTCCGTATCATGGTCTGAAAAGATTCTCCTTCATATATCTTACTTAATCCTTTCTCCTTTGTGATTGTAGTTCTACTTTCTTTGGGGAATGATGTTAATTCATTTGCAATAATGTCATATATATATTATCTTATGATCATACTGACCCCATGGTAGGTAGATCCCTTTCATGTTCTCTATATGTTTCTATGATATTTCCCTTGATTTGTCTTTGTCTAGGGACATCTCGACATGGAAACATAATCAGTGGAGTTGTTTATGTTTCTGTTAAAGCCATCACTCCTGTTAAAGTGTCAGTAATGACTTTAACATGGGGGAATACGCTCTGCTCACTTATTACACACACACACACTTATGAAAAATTCAAAACATGCTAAATCTTCTAAAGGTAACGCACATAAGTTGCTAAATCCTGAGGAAGACACGTACTTTAAATTTACTTTTCAATCTTTCTTTTTGGATTAAAAACTAATCCTTAAAGTATGGATTTATATTAGGATCTCTTGATCCCTCTAGTTTCAAGCACACATATATTGTGATCCCTTAAGGTCGAAAGTGAACTTAAGATAGGATCCATTTTATTTTTATTCTTATGGAATAGAATATTCCTAAGGATAAATCTTTGATGGGTTGACTAGTGAGTAGCCACATTCACTAGGCGATTCAATTCCATCTTTCCAGTTGCACCTTTTTCTAGTGTGGTTCACAATGGGACATAAGTTCTCATTGGGCGAGGTAATCACACTTTTTATTTCTCTCTTTAGAGATGTCTCTCTTATCTATGATCTAAGAGTTGATGAAGATTTTAGTCCCTAGGGCTTGAGATTTCTCTTTGTCCCTTAGATTATGATAAGATTATCTTGTTATTTTTATCTCCTTTACCAAGAGTTTGCATCGAGTCCATACTCGTGCTAAAGTGGGGGATTAATGTATCATCTTAAAATGGAAGCACTTCCATGATAAGAGCATTTAGCCCTCTGAGTAAGTGGTTTGGGGTCATGTTAAGCACCTTGATTGGGTCTTTGCATGTATTTGGCTTTCTCCCCACTTTCCACTTCTTCTCTGCACTTGATTTCTTCATTTTAGGTAAAGTTAGGGTTAAGGTCTTAAGGAATTTATTGATTTTACCTCTTCCATGGCTCTATTTTCTAGGTAGGATTTAGAAATGAGACCTCCTAGTCCTTCATCACATCATTCAAAGGATTTTCTAACTATTCCCGACACTGGGTCCTAATTAGATATCAATTTCTAAGTTTCTGGCATCCCCTGGAACCTCTGCTGCAAATCTTGACAAAGTTAGGGTCTGAGGTCAATGTCAACCTCGACCCTGACTAGGTTAGGGTAAAACTCAACCTTGACCTCTTCCCACTGGGATTTCAAATTGTCATCTATCGGCAGTTTGGCTTTCAGGATAATTATTTCTCTGCCTCCGGGTCGGCTGTTTCGGGCTCCGAAACTGTAAATCCTTTAATTGTATTTAATCAAGGTATATTTTCTAAAGGTGAGAACCTATTTGGGATTTAATTCTCCAAGGTGGCCCATCTAGAGGAGTGTGCCCTAGATCACTATAAAAGGACGCCTTCCTCTCTCATTTTCTCATCCACACTCAAGCAATTTCATGTGCAAGCTCTCAAGTGCAAGCAAGTGAGTTCAAGCATTCAAGCAAGCCTTCAAGAATTCAAGTGTTCAAGCATTCATCCATCAAGGAGTTCCATTGTTAGCTATTGAAGGATTCAATCTCCTTGGAGCCCCCTTGAAGATCCATCCTTCTCCATCCATTCAAGCCTTCTCATATGCAAAGATCAAATCAAGATTGGTGTTGAAGATCAAAATACCATTGATTAGAGACATCCTACATTCATTCCTACTTGTGGATTTGAGGATTCGAATCATCTACAAGGACTTCAACATAAGTGAGGTGATTTGTTTTAATTACATTGTTTATGCACAATATATTTCAATTCAATTTCAAGGTTAATTCCTAAACTGGGGTTTGACTAAGGCAAACCCCCCATACAACTAAAAACCCCCATTTTCTTGTAGGTACAGGTGTGAAATTTTAGATCTGAGAGAAAATTTGGATACCTTTTTTAGCAATCTTTCAGGATCTATGAACAGAATCAGAATCGGACTTCAAATAAATAATGTGGTCTTTGACCTTTTAAAAGGTCAAAGTTGACTTGTGTGAATTTGGAGAAAAGATTTCTGGGTTTTGTCTGCCTTGACATTTCAAGTCTAGAATAGGTGACGAAATCTTTAGAAAGTTCATATAGAAGCCAAAATTCAACATTTTCCAGATCTGCCCTAATTCAAGGTTAGTATTTGCACTTCAATTATTTCAATTTCAAGTATAACACACATTCTACCAAAGGGGAAACATCAGATTTATTCTTTCTTCCATATTAACCATAAATTGATTCGATTGTGTATTAACCTCAAGGTTGATCAAATTGGATCTCCTTGTGGGGAATCTGGGTTTGAGAATAGATCTCATATTTCCCTCCCTAAAAACAAATGAATGATGTTGAATACATTTTACCTTCATTCATATATATATATATATATATATATATATATCGGTTGGTGATGCAACATGCAAGTACTAGGCATTGTCTCTACCTGCCTACACAGGTCTTAGCGTGTGTTCAAAATCCTTGAGCTATTTTTGTTTGGAGATTTAACCAAGCTACTCTTGAGATTACCCTAGACTTAGAGTTCTATTTTGGAGGTTACCCTAGTTGGGGAATTAGAATAAAGTTTATGTTGTGGTCTTGCGATTAGATGTTGTTATGAGTTTATGTTATGAGTTAGAATTAACCTTGTTTATATGTATAATATTTATTCTATATTTATGTTATAATTGATTATATGTTATATTGTTTATCATATAAAATGTGATAGATATGTGAAATGTGTGTGTAGAAGTAGTGGGGAAGGTAAGATCTTCTTCTTAACCACAAATTCCCACAAGAAAGATCCAAATAAATTAACCACAAGAAAATGGTCAATGCATAAATGAATCAATTGATGAGGAATATGAAGAAAGAGGAATATCTTACATTCTGATATGGAAGGGAGTATTGAAACCTTAATTGAATTGGAGACAAATACTAGCCTCAAAGTATGATAGATCTAAAAAATGTTATTTTATGGTGTCGATGTTGAGTTTTGAGAAGTTCTGCAATCAGATCTGGAACAAAAACACAGAGACAAAGAAAACCTAGAAATATTTTCCTTTTCTGAGAAAGGTCAACCTTGACCCAGGTAAAGGCTGACCTTGACCCCTTTATGTCAACCTTCACCTACGTTGTTTTGACAAAAATTCCATTCACGGATCCTGAAAGTTTGCTAAAAAGGGTGTCCAGATCTGCATTGTAATTTGTTGTTCCGTACCTATTTTTGCAAGAAAATGGTTTTGTTTGTTGGGGGGGAGGGGTTTTCCTTGGCCAAACCCCAATTTGGGAATTAAATTTGAAATTGAATTGAAATTGTAGTAATAAAAAAAGTAAATGAAATAATTCACCTTTCCTATGTTGAAACCCTTGTCGAGGATTCGAATCCTTGAATCCACAAGTACAAATGCTCCAAATGAATGTATAATTGGATGTAGGATGTCTCAAATCAATTGTCTTTAGATTGTCAACACCAATCTTGAATGGATCTTAGAATATGAAGAAGCTTGAATGGATGTGGATGGAGAAATCTTCAACAAGAGGGCTCCATAGAGATTGAATCCTTCAATGACTACCAATGCATCTCCTTGATGAATTGGATCTTGAATGATTGAATGCATGAATATAGATGAATTCTTGAATTCTTTCTTTCTCCTTCTTTCTTGCTTCTTGATTACTTGATTGATAGATGCTTGAGAGATTATGATTTTTGATGGATGCTTGATTGAAAGAGATGATTGAAATGAGAGGAGAAGGCTTCCTTTTATACTAGTCTAGGGC
The DNA here is from genome assembly GCA_027943335.1 of Chamaecyparis obtusa. Taxonomy (NCBI): domain Eukaryota; kingdom Viridiplantae; phylum Streptophyta; class Pinopsida; order Cupressales; family Cupressaceae; genus Chamaecyparis; species Chamaecyparis obtusa. The sequence continues at coordinate 1,660,668 of BSBK01003705.1, read as the reverse complement.
ACAAACTTCTAGAGAGGCCAACATAGGACAATTCAATTCCCATGAAGCCTATACCCCTAGAAATGGACCTAAATTAAATATAATTTAAGAGTTTACCATTTTAAAACCTGAAATAGACAAACCAAAAGTAGGAAATAAATCTTTTCGAAACCCGACATCTAGAAACTTTGGGATTTTGAAATTTGGACCTTGGGTCAAGGTCGAGGTTTACCTTGACCCTAAGGTCAAGAATCTTAGAATTTCAATTTAGGATACCATAATTATAAAGATAAGAAGTGGAAAATAGGCTAGAATAGGGGAAAAAGCCAGATCCAAGTCAAAGACCCATTCAAGGCATTCAACATGACCCCAAACGCTAGTACATTTGAGGTCAATTTTTTACGGCCATTTGTCAGATTTGCAATGGTCATTTGTTTCCATTTCGACACATGTGTCCATCATAGTTTTTGCATTGTAAATTATGATATAAAAGATATCCATCGGTTTACCGATACACCATTACATCAGAAACTTGGACATGATAACAACTTTGTTATGGCATTTCTTACGGTCTCTCTATCGTAATTTCGATACAATGACCTATCAAAAATGCATAATATATGTCAGAAGTAACTATCAAAAAGATATCCTTTCTGACATTAGAACTGTTGGTATTCTAACAGATCTTCAACCAATTTATGATAGATAATCCCATCGGTGACGTAGCATTAGTGTCAAACCTGTCAGTCAAAAATTGCTTATCTTTGACAGGTTTCCCTATCGGACGTATAGCATTACTGTTGCAATAATTGTCATAAAGTATTTTCTCTGACATTTGATCTATCAAATAGGTGACGTGTTGGCCTATATTCTGATGAGAAATGATGTCAGATGTATAGCAGTGCCATTGGAATTAATTATTAAGTGCAAAAATTGACGGATATGCACATTAAAAATAACATAGCTCAAGAGACCATCATAGGTTGTCTCTTTCTTGGGTCTATATTATTTACAAAATGTTTTACCTTTCATTAGCTCATCAAATTTGCGGATTTGAAAGAATTTAATAGAATATTTTCATGATAATGTATATTATTTAAGTTGATGTTGCATGAATTTATCTACTTTGTGCACTTGTAGACTATGAGGATGGAGATAAAGAAGCATGGCCATGGGAGGAGATGCTTCTTTATCACCATCCTAATAGTCTACAAGTACAGGAAGTAGATAAATTCATGCAACATCAACTTAAATAGTATACGTTGTCATGAAAATATTCTATTAAATTATTTCAAATCCCCGGATTTGATGAGCTAATGAAAGGTAAAACATTCTATCAATAATATAGACCCAAGAAAGAGACAACCTATGATGGTCTCTTGAGCTATGTTATCTTTAGTCCTAGCTACTGGGTAAGGCCTAGAAGACTTATAAATGTCGATCATCGAGAATAAGGTGTAGAAGACTTATACACTTGTACATCTCATCAATAATGGAGGCCTAAAGTAATTTTATACGATCACTAGCACATTTCATGCATGGATGAGAAACAATATCCAAAGTTTCTAGATAACCATTTTTGAGAAGAGGAATGAGTGGAGGCCAAACAAGGGATAATTGTGAAGGTTTTATAGATGTAGGTTACTAAATCATCATCTCTGCACTGGTACTCAATCTATCCTCCACTCCATATACGTCTTCTCAGAATCTAAAAATTCTCCATCATTGATTCTTGTCATTTTTTCAGCATCTTCATGGACTGAGACTTTAAATTATTGAGCTTCTCTTTGTTTCAAGAATAGTTTAACATTCTCTACCTAACAGGGCCAAGCATGTGAAGGTGGAAGCTCTCTTGGCCCCTCCTAGGAGCCTCTTATGACCCTTTACGACATTTTAAGACATCTAAGATGTATTCTTAGGGATTGTAAAGGGTCATAAGGGGTCCTAGGACACAATAGCTAAGAAACATAAATGTAGGCATCATGGTCACAATTTTTTAAAGACACAACATAATTGAGTGGTTTTTTGAGATGATGCAAAGTAGTGGTTTCTTTGCATCATCTAGGAATAACACTCAATTATGTTGTGTCTCCAAAAAATTGTGACCATGATGCCTACATTTATGTTTCTCATCTATTGTGATATGTACATCACAGTCTATCATTGTTGTAGCAATAGAGCCTATATTCCACAACAAAAAGGAAGACATCTTTTTAGCCTAGGTCTGGATCCTACATCAATTGTCAAAGGATCCAGGGCTAGGCTTGAATGATGTCTTCCCATTCTCTCTACAACATTGTGTCCATCCATGATCTCATGAACATCATCATCTTTCCACTCTTCATTTGCCAAAATACATGGCTTCTTCAAGCTTGCAGAGTGATCTTATTAATAAAAGAACTCTTGCCAACATTAGGGTACCCACAGATCAAAATAGTTGATGTTATTGGTGCTTGGGCTCAAGGATATCGATTCATTGTTTTGAAATGGCCAAATCATTTTTATTTTGATTATAGAGAAAAGGAGTGGGAGAAAACAAGTGGGTGAAAGCTGATCGAGCATGAGAGAAGGCATTGCATTTTATTTGATCATGAATGTTCTTTGAAATGACCAATCATGTTTTCTATTTGATTCTTTTTGGTGCTTTTTTTTTCCCATATTCAGTAGATAAAAATCATGGTGGGAGCCACTTAGCCATCTTTTTGATGTTCCAGGTATTTTACAAAGATACAGGTATGTGGATTTATCATTCAATTGCTTGCAGTTATCGGTCAAATGCAAATATTTTGTCACATTGAAAGGGAAAGATATCAGTTTAGTGTTTTTGGTTTATGTTAAAAGTTGATTTGGTAAAATCCTAAAAAACACACTACATGTTCTAAAATGTAAAGAAGTTGAATGTTAAATGTAAGATATATATCTCATCCATAGTAATCAAAAGAAAAGACATGAAACTTATAAGGAGATTTACCAAACAAAAAAAATAAGCGAATAGGAAACATGATTAGTACCTTATGAATTGGTTTTTGAGGTGCACAATCTTCATCAATCTCCTCAGAACAAGACCCCTCCTCATGAAAAATGCATTTAACACAAAAAACAAATCTACAAAACTGAACCAATGGCATGTTTAGAACAAAGAAATAGATTGATAATAATATGTTGAAAATTCTATTATGTTTAATACATGCAAAATGACCAGTCCCAACAATTCTTAAACATATTTTATCTAATATGATAATAACATGCTAATTAAATTGATAAAGGTGTTATCTGCATTTAATCTGCCAATTACTAATTACAAAAAAAACAAATTTACAAAATTGAACCAATGGCATGTTCTTCGTATGTGATTTCTTCATCTTTCGAGCCTTTGGCATCATATTCAATGACAAATTTCAAATGCATTGCATTTTATTTGATCATGAATGCTCTCTGAAATGACCACATTCTACTGGTGTTGTGCCCTAGCCTGTGTTTCATCTCCATTATTTGATGTTATTGGTGCTTGTGCTCAAGGATATCGATTCACTATTTTCAAATGTTTGAATCATTTTGGTCGTGACTATTCCTCTAGTACATAGTTAGGAAATGTAACTATCTAATGATTATATGTAATGTTGAATGGATTAAATGCTTTATTCTTGGTAGAAGTGAATGGAAGGAATAGTGTTGGTGTTAGGTTTCATTTATTATTGAATTCAATGGTTTCCAAGATGTGTTGAGGAGTTTGCTCCTTGTTTAATGTTAATTATTCCTTCACAATCCACTCATAAAATAGTGAAATGCTATGTGATTGAAAATTTCATACAACTGGTCCTTTGGCGTGTATTAAATATAATCTAGTCACTTATTCAATGCTTTGGAGACTAATGGTTTGACTATCCATGCATTACCAGTGACTGAGATTCATTAAAGGATACAAAACCCTTCATTTTGGGGTTATTGTGTGTGGATTCAAATGTAGGTTTGATTTGGTTAATGTTTAGAAGAGATCAATAAAGTATTTAAAGACAATATTACATTTTTGGAGAGGTTTGAGATGCACTTATCATGACTGTACCCTCACAAACATTGGCATAGATTGGTTTTACTAAGTTTCCTTTCTCTATTTTGAGGTTTCCTTTCTCTGTCACAGGGGTACAGTCAGAGGGTTCATTGACAAAATTATCATTTGAATGGTTACTATGAATATGAATGATTTGATATAGCATATTGCTCATTTTACTTGAAGTTTGGAATAGCTTGTGCAAGGGTGAAAGTAGTTTTGATCATTTTGGTCATGATTGTTCCTCTACATAGTCAGAAAATGTAATTGTCTAATGATTATATGTAATGTTGAATGTATTAAATGCTTTATTCTTGGTAGAAGTGAATGGAGTTTGCAAGATGTGTTGAGGAGTTTTCTCCTTGTTTAATGTTAACTATTCATGCACAATCCACTCATACAACAGTGAAGTTACAAAATTGAACCAATGGCATGTTTACAACAAGGAAATAGAATGATAATAATATGCTGAAAATTCTATATATTCTATTTAATACACACCAAAGGACTAGTCCCAACAATTCTTAAACATACTAGTTATCTAATATGATCAATCGTTAATAAAGGTTTAATTCTGTAGACTGCTAGCACGAAGGAAGATTTGACCTAGCTAAATCTTCCTTGTACCACAAAAAAAAAAAGTGTGATAACTATGTCTACTCCAACCTTAATTGTTTAGGAATTCATCATATCAGATAAAGTATGTTTAAGAATTTTTGGGAGTTCTATTAGACCTTTGTCATAAAAATGCCATTGGTTTTCAAATGTTTGGATTCATGTTTGTTGATATTACTAGCACATTTAATGATGCCATTGTATATTGCTGTCACTAAAATGACCGCATTGTACTAGTGTCATGCCCTAGCCTATGCTTTAACTCCATTATTTGATGTTATTGGTGCTTGTGCTCAAGGATATCCATTTTTTTGAACTGTTGACTGTGGTTATCAAATGGACAACCCATGAGCTTCTAGCTAGGCATCATTTGTATTGATAGCTTAGGGCATAAAATGTATTACATATCATTGATAGTTGAGACTTTGTTAAAAGGAAATAGGACAAAGAACGATTTTGATTTAGTTTCTCTATTTTGATCTCTAAGTGGCTTACAATCTTAGAGAAGTATATGCAGATTTATAGATGCAGTTGTAGGATACATAGCAGGCAATAATTCATAAGAAATCCATGCATCCAATTTGAATAGAAATTAATACAAATAAATAGGGTCCTCCAATGGCCCAATCATGTGGACCTTGATTGTCCCCTCAACTAGTGACCCTTCAAAACTGGGTTATCAGGCAATCAGTGAGTGATCCTTCATTCTCCTAGTCTACCCTACATCCAAACATATTGGAAATACACAATACAAAGATAATATGTCTTTCAAAATCCCCTACACTCAAGGGAGACTATCAACCATCCCTTCCACATAGCATTTCTTTGTTGTATGAGTGGATTGTGTAGGAACAGTTAACATTAAACAAGGAGAAAAATCCTCAACACACCTTTGTTTTAAACATGCCATTGGTTCAGTTTTGTAAATTTGTTTTTAATGTTAAATGCATTTAAATGGAACATTAGGCATAGTAATAATATGCTTAATCTATTAGTAATTGTAGATTAAATTCCCATAACATGACCTTTATTAGTTTAGCATGTTATTATAAGATACTAAAGAAGACCTGCTATATGTTAGAGAAATCTTCACTATCCCCCACAATGAAGACAATGAAGATTGACCTCCTACCCCACAACAAAGAACGTTGTAATAAGAATAAGATATAATATAGTGTTAGAATAAACTTTGAACAAAGACATGTAATTCTTAAGTTAATGATCTAAAAAGCTGCAAATATAGGAATTGAAAAAGAAGATAGTGCCAAGAAATATTTTCACACATATGAAATGTGAGGAAAAGTAATAACATTAACAATGCCAAGATTCACAACATTAAATTTCACCTGCAGATGAGTTTCTGCAGTGGGTTGCCCAGCATAAAAAATATGTTGAGTTGCATTTGAGCTATAACTAAGAGTATCATGTGGAACAAATCCTAAAATTTGAAAGTGTTCTCCAGCCTGGCAATTCAAAATTCAATCTAGGCAAGCATCAGTAAGTGAAATAAATTATAGAGATCAACATCAACATCATCATAATCATTAGAAATAAACTTTAAAGACATATTTTGGATAGTACTATGTTTCTTGAAAGTTTTTGTGATGCTTCTAAAATTTAAAGACATATTTTATGGCTTAATGATAACATAGATTAGTATTTTGTTTTCTGATGGAATGTTGTTAATCATTCATGGTCTTGAAGAAACTTTTGATTGTTTTGATTCTCAAGTCTTGATATTTTTTCTCAATGTGATATATACTGACCACAAGATGGTTCAGTTGGTCCTCTATTTCTGTTTAATCATTTGTCTTCTTCATGGTGTAAGTGTCAATATGTTATAATCCAACCAACATGCCATACCCCCAATTCTGACAAACTACACAGCATGAAAATCACAACCAAAGACTTGGGTGATTAGCATACACAAACATCGATTACCCTTAGGAAACAATGATCATTAATATTCATTAATGGCAGGCGGTGATTCCTTGGTAATAAAGGCATTGACAACATTCATCATCTTAACCAAGTCATGGGTGGTGATCCTTGAAATAGCACAATTAGTAAAAGGAAATAACAACATAACATAATTTGGAGTGAGGAAGAAGGAAAATTCAAAAACAAAATATGGAATAATCAGGTTGGAATTAGAGAATAATTCAGAAATAAACTTGAATTAGAAAAAAACCAAGTTATCCAGTTCTTTGTTTGAGGCTGGGTTCCTTTTCTACTTTTGTTCTCCTCTAGGTTCAACTTGGGTTCCTTTGGTAGGAACTTGGGTGCTTGGGCCAATCTTGGGTGCTCCTACAGTATTTTATTCATAATTTTATAGGCTAACTTGTTATTATGGTAACATGGGTATGACCACACTCCATGCCTTATAATGGTACCCGACATGGAGTATGGTTCAAATGAAGTTGAACCAAATGCTGACTATGATGGCTATGATCATGATGAAGATGAATATGAATATCAAATCTTAAATATGGCTTGTAATTTGAATTTTCATTATGTATGAAGAAACTATAGATTCAAGTTGACTCATTCTATGTTGTAGTATATTTGTTCCCTAGATCTACCATATTATATATGTGTAGCCTATAAGGGACATCTTCTTCTCATCCATGTATCAGAGCTTGGTGAGATTTCTTAGGAGAAAGACAAGATGTTAGTGGGAGATGGAGAAACCAATCTCAGAACACCAATTGAAGCCTTGCAATTTTGAGAGTGGGATAAAGGCTACACTTGAGACCCTATATAAGGAACAAACTTATTGAGCTTCACTTTGTTTCGAGAATAGTTTTATATTCTGTACTAAACAGGGCTAATCATGTGAAGGTGGAAGCTCATTTAGCCCCACCCCCCCTAACATCACTCTAAATTCCCCGTTACCATCTAACATTCATTCATTATTTCATCCATTAATAAAATGTAACATTCATTAATTATCACACGATAACATTCATTCACACATTAATAAAATGTGACATTCATTAATTATCACACCATCACATTCATTAACACATTATAAAATTTATGAACATTCAATACAACATAATTAAATTAATTGGCATATAAAAATCAGTCATTATCAATTAAGGTGCATAGATGACAATCATTTCTTTTGATGATCATCTACCCTTTCATTAGATCTCAATACACACCTAGTTCTCTGTTGATGCAAAGGGGGGTCATGTGCAATAACATGTAAAAGGGTTAAATTAAAAACATTAAAAATATTTTAAAGTATTTCAATACTTTACAGGCCATAATCGTATAGCTCTTTACCTGATCTAGTCACATCATCAACATCGAGGTCAGTTTGTCTGGCCTCGGCCTCAACCTCAACCCGCTCATTAACAATGACCTCTACACTCTCTACAACTACAATAAAAATTGTTACATTAATCCAAACACCAATTGCAATTAAATTTGTATTACTACATCAATCAATTTAAGATGTTTACTTGTATTACTGTGATGCACCTCCTCATTGTCATCAACACACACAAATTGTGTACGACAAGAATTGGAAGACTGCATTTCAATTTCATACACCTTCATGTTATCATTTTTTTCTTACTTAAAACAAATTTACTAACTTTATGTTGTAACTTTACATCAAATGCTTCTTTATTGCTGTCCTAATAGTCTACAAGTGTGCGAAGTAGATAAATTTGTGCAACGTCAACTTACATAATATACATTGTCATGAAAATATTCTAATAAATTATTTCAAATCCCTGGATTTGATGAGCTAATGAAAGGTAAAACATTCTATCGATAATATAGATTCAAGAAAGAGACAACCTATGATGGTCTCTTGAGCTGTGTTATCTTTAGTCCTAGCTACTAGGTAAGGCCTGGAAGACTTATACCTATCAATTATCGAGAATAATCACCACCTTGCATTTATGTACACTGCACAAATTGATCCTAGTCTCACAAAAACATTTTACACTTGTACATCTCATCAATACTGGAGGCCTAAAGTAATTTTATATGATCACTAGAACATTTCCTGCATGGATGAGAAACAATATCCAAATTTTCTAGATAACCATTTTTGAGAAGAGGAATGAGTAGAGGCTAAAGAAGGGATAATTATGAAGGTTTTATAGATGTAGGTTACTAAATCATCATCTCTACACTGGTACTCAATCTAGCCTCCACTCCATATACATCTTCTCAGAATCTAGAAACTCTCCATCATTGATTCTCGTCATTTTTTCAGCATCTTTGTGGACTAAGACCTTAAATTATTAAGCTTATCTTTGTTTTGAGAATAGTTTAACATTCTCTACTTAACAGGTCCAACCACATGAAGGTGGAAGCTCATTTGGCCCCTCCTAGGAGCCTCTTATGACCCTTTATGACATTTTAAGACCTCTAAGATGTATCTTAGGGATCGTAAATGGTCGTAAAGGGTCATAAGGGGTCCTGGGACACAACAACTAAGAAACATATAATTGTAGGCATCGTGGTCACAATTTTTTGGAGACAACGTAATTGAGTTGTATACCTAGACAATGGAGAGCAACTCTTGCACCTCTGATTCCTAGTTGACTACATTTGTTGCTCATGAATACAAGGTCCTCCAACAGATGTATTCAACTTGAAATTGGGGGTGTAGAAGTTGCTCTCCATCACTTGGGTACACAACTCAATTACGTTGTCTCCAAAAGATTGTGACTATGATGCCTACAATTATGTTTCCCAGCTATTGTGAAATCTACATTTATGTTTCTCAGTTGTCGTGTTTATGTGCATGTTTTTAATGTGTTTTGGATAGTAAGTCTAATTTAATTTGGCTGTGGACTAAGACCTTAAATCATGTAATGAGGATGCTTAGAACACTAGTATATGAAAATTTCATTATTTAATAATAAAAATATATTAAAATGTTTATACCTTCTTCTCTCATTTTCCAGTGTAATTCCTCTTTGAGTATCCCCTTTCTCCTTTGCATCCAAAATGAACTCATTCCAATCCCTTACTAGAATAAAGGGAGGACGCTCAAAATTCAGCAAGAATTCATACCATGCAACATTCATAGATTACGTTCAATGTGTTATTTACATTTGTAAGTCAATGTTGCATACAAATCTACAGATGATGCTTGGTACGAAGCCACGCTCAAGCTTGAAAATGATAGTCAATCCATAGTCAAAGTCAAGGAACAAATGGAATAACCAAGAACACACTATATGTTAAATCATGTGATTGATAGTAGATTGGGGCTCACCTGAGCCATAAACATGAAGAATTATTCTTAAAAAAGATGTAAATGATATATATGCGCACTTGAGGAAAAGAGAAGTTATGTCATATCCATATTAAAATATTAGTTACAATATGAAAATACTAAACTAACTATTTCTCAAGTTCATCTCTACATATGGTCACAAAAAAGATATGCGATTACAATACAGAGAAGGCATCGTAAAAATATAATTTCAGAATTTTCCCTAGCCTAACACGTTTTGCACTCAAATCCTTCATCGCGGATAAGTGGAGATGGGTGGATAGATGTAGATGAGTTGTCATCGACCCAACTAAAGTATCCACAACCATTATTTTCCTGTGATGCCCATTCTACATTAGTTCTTATATTATAATGAATAGTATTTACATTAGAAACATTAAATATATACACATTAGCAACCTTTTTTCTATTTGGGCAGCACCAAAATTGTCATCCAAGGTTGTTTGGTGTCCATGAAGTCTTCAACACACACTTCCCACCACCACATTAACAGTTTGGGACATTGACAAGAGTCATTGAGCCTATATATCAATAATGCACTGCACCATCGTTACTACATTTATTATTTTTATATGAAATACACCAAGGAGTACCATAAAAAATATTAACCATTTACAATAATGAAAAGTAAACCTAAATCAAATAGCTAATTTTTTTATTAGCATTTGTAGTCTTCGTGTATATGAAAAATGAAAGAAATATGAAGCTGAAATAAAATAGTGAACAAAATAGTATTCCACATAGATTGAATGAAATATACCATCAAAAGAAGGTGAAAAAATCTTGTCATGAAGCACAGACATAGGAAATCAAAAAATAATAAATAAGAAAAATCATTACGACTATAGAAAAATCATTTATACTATAATAAAAAAAAGAAACACTCTTTGTCAACAATTTTCAAAATCATTAGGATTATAGAAAAATAATTAAGACTACAAAATCAAATTTTAGAAATGGATGATTCTGATGCTTTTCCATTACAATAATTAAGAATTCATCATTTGGTATTGTGTATTCCATTTAAGTATGTCAACAATGTTCAAAATCTTGTCAACAAACATAGACAAGAAATAAGAAAAATCATTAGGACTATAGAAAAATCAAGTTCTAGAAATGGACGGTTCTGATATTACTTTTCCATTACAACAATTGAGCATTCATCATTTGGTACTTCTTGGTGTATTCCATTTAAGTTTTTCAGTTGTTGTGTTTATGTGCATGTTCTTTATGTGTTTGGCTTCTCTCCCTCGCAAGGGATGCGTCTATAGGTAATTGATTTGAAAGCATAATGATTTGACAGTCTTTTTTTAGGATAGGCATAATCATCCCACCAACCTTAATTAGAAAAATTTGTGATATATGTCAAGTACTTATAATTAGTATGCCCAACAAACATAGACTTAGTATTAAAAGCATGTCCTTTGGTTTAATGAGTATGTCCTTTGGTCTACTAGTTTAATCTAGTTTAAGAATGGTTTGTTTCATGTTTGAATGTACCATTGAATGAAGCTTGGCTATATTAAGTACAATCTTAAGACTCGTGACTCTTTAAATTCTCTTGTTTCCTTCAGACCTCCAAACATGTGTACTTTGAGTAGCCCTCCAACAAATGGACTTGTGATGATTTTCACAATAGTACATGTGTAGGAGGACTACTCAAAGTACTGCTTAGGAAAATCTAAATGTTCATCACCTGTGCATATAAGAGTTGATCATAGAAGGTATATGCTGCTAGGTAAGCTCCCAATAGCACTCAGGTAAATATGCATGCTCGTCACCTATGCATATGAAATGGCTCTAATGGAAGATTCAATCACTAAATTCTGCATACTCCTTATTTTGTTCTGCATTGATATTGTTAGACATGGTCTTTCTTGAATGGAATGACTCATTACTTGTACATTGACTAGAATGTTGGTGGAAGAAGGATGATTTGTTTGCAACCATTTTTTCAACTCTAATTTTCTCAACACAAAGGGACATTTATCATAGCCATAGAAACATGATTATTTGAAAATGAAATACACCAAGGAGTACCATCAGAAATATTGACTATTTATAATCATGAATAGTTAACCTTAATCAAATAGCTCATTTTTTTATCATCATGTGTAGTCTCTGTGTATATGAAAAATGAATGAAATATCAAGCTGAAATAAAAGAGTGAACAAAAATTCAAATTCAAGGCCTAATTTATCAAGAGCAACAAACATTAGGACAAAAGAAAAATCATTAAGAGTATAGAAAAATCATTAGGACTATAGAAAAATCATTAAGACTAGAAAATCAAGTTATAGAAAAATCATTAAGAGTACTATAGAAAAATCATTAGGACTATAGAAAAATCATTAAGACTAGAAAATCAAGTTCTAGAAAAATCATTACGACTATAGAAAAATTATTTAGACTATAAAATCAAGTTCTAGAAATGGACGGTTCTGATGCTTTGACATTACAACAATTGAGCATTCATCATTTGGTATTTCTTGGTGTATTCCATTTAAGTTTTTTAGCTGTCGTGTTTATGTGCATGTTCTTTATGTGTTTGGATTCTCTTCCTTGCAAGGGATATGTTGATAGATAATTGATTTGAAAGCATAATGATTTGACTGTTCCAAGTAATTTTTTTAATCCTTTAAAGTTTCTCATGATCTTGATGTAAGTTGATTGGATTAAGCAATTTGGGGATCCAATAGGACTTCAGGGGAGCTCAATAAATATTTTGGAAGACTTAGATGAACTATTAGCATGACTGTTCCTTCATCTACAATGAGTTAGACTGAATTTGCTAAGTTTTTCCTCATTTTTGAAGTGTATTTTGTAATCTATTTCCTTTCCATGGACTCAAAGACCTAGGAACCATGGAAAAAGGATACTAAAAATGTATTATACAACTCTAATGTTCTTGACTTGCAGAGATTTGAGAAAGTAAAGAGAACATTGGCTATGTTTAATGTTAACTATTCATGCACAATCCACTCATACAATAGTGAAATGCTATGTGATTGACAATTTCATACAACTGGTCCTTTGGCGTGTATTAAATAGAATAGAATTTTTAGCATATTATTATCATTCTATTTCTTTGTTGTAAACATGTCATTGGTTCAGTTTTAATCTACTGGTGTCATGCCCTAGCCCATGTTTTACCTCCATTATTTGATGTTATTCACTATTTTGAAATGTAGACTATAGTTATCAAATGGAAAAAATAGAAAAAAAAATTGTACACAATTTTTTTTTTTACAAAACTGAACCAATGGCATGTTTACAACAAAGAAATAGAATGATAATAATATGCTAAAAATTCTATTTTGTTTAATACATGCCAAAGGAATAGTTGTATGAAATTGTCAATCACATACCATTTCATTGTTGTATGAGTGGATTGTGTAGGAACATTTAACATTAAACAAGGAGAAAACTCCTCAACACATCTTGGAAACCATTGAATTCAATAATAAATGAAACCTAACACCCACACTATTCCTTCCATTCACTTCTACCAAGAATTCTAGCACAAGCACAAGCTATTCCAAACTTCAAGTAAAATGAGAAATATGCTATATCAAATCATTCATATTTATAGTAACCATTGAAAGGATCATTTTGTCAATGAACCCTTTGACTGTACCCTTGCGACAGAGAAAGGAAACTTAGTAAAACCAGTCTATGGCACTATTTGTGAGGGTACAGTCATGATAAGTGCCTCTCAAACCTCTCCAAACATGTAAGATTGTCTTTAAATACTTTATTGATCTCTTCTAAACATTAACCAAATCAAACCTACATTTGAATCCACACATAATAACCCCAAAATGAAGGGTTTTGTATCCTTTAATGAATCTCAGACACTTGTAACACATGGATAGTCAAACCAGTAGTCTCCAAAGCATTCAATAAGTGACTAGATTATATTTAATACACGCTAAAGGACCAGTTGTATGAAATTGTTAATCACCTAACATTTCACTGTTGTATGAGTGGATTGTGCTAGAATAGTTAATATTAAACACGGAGAAAAATCCTCAACACATCTTGGAAACCATTGAATTCAATAATAAATGAAACCTAACACCAACACTATTCCTTGCATTCACTTCTACCAAGAATAAATCATTTAATCCATTCAACATTACATACAATCATTAGATGGTTACAATTTTTGACTGTGTAGAGGAATAGTCATGACCAAAATGATCAAAACTACTTTCACCCTTGCACGAGCTATTCCAAACTTCAAGTAAAATGAGGAATATGCTATATCAAATCATTCATATTCATAGTAACTATTCAAAGGATCATTTTACTCAATGCCATTGTTTGTGAGGGTACATACATGATAAGTGCCTCTTAAACCTCTCCAAACATGTAAGAATGTCTTTAAATACTTCATTGATCTCTTCTAAACATTAACACATAGATAGTCAAACCAGTAGTCTCTAAAGCATTCAATAAGTGAATATGAATGTTTGAAAACTTTCCTCTCAACTTCCCCAACCACTCCTAATTAGTTAGAGGGATTAGTTGAGTGTTTAAACACTAAAACTTCTTAAACATACTTTATCTGATATGATGAATTGTAATATCAACAAACGTGAATCCAAACATTTGAAAATAGTGAATCGATATCCTCGAGCACAAGCACCAATAACATCAAATAATGGAGATAAAGCATGGGCTAGGGCATGACACTATTAGAATGTGTTCATTTTAGTGAGCATTCATGATCAAATAAAATGAAATGCATTTGAAATTTGCGGTCGAATATGATGCTAGAGGCTTGAAAAACATTTCCCATCAAAGATACCAATCAAAGATGAAGAAATCACATACCTTCTCTCATGCTCAGCTTGCACGAAGGAAGATTTGATAGCCAAATCTTCCTTGTACCACACGAAGAACATGCCATTGGTTCAATTTAGCATGTTATTATCATATAAGATAAAGTATGTTTAAGAATTGTTGGTAAGGATAGGAATAGTGGAGATTCTATAAATATCCCTCTAACTGATTAGGAGTGGTTGGGGAAATTGAGAGGAAAGTTTTCAAACATTCATATTCACTTATTGAATGTTTTGGAGACTACTAGTTTGACTCTCCATGCATTACCAGTGACTGAGATTCATTAAAGGATACAAAACCCTTCATTTTAGGTTATTGTGTGTGGATTCATTCGCTTTAGCTAGGAAGATCAAGAAGATGGGGTAGGAGGACATTGTGGTAGAAGAAGTATTTAAAGAATCAACAAGAAGCAATAGAAAAGTTTTTAGGAGTTTGGAACAACATTTTAGAATCCATGAATGGTATGGGTAAGGTGACCTTCATTCTTGGCCGTTATTTCAATGAAACATTAGATATGGATGATAAGAAGAAAGATCACTTGTTGATAGTGTTCCTTGAGGGAAGAGGGATTGTGAAAGACTTTTTATCATTGTATTTTGTATTTCCAATATGTTTGGATGCAAGGCAGACTAGGAGAATGAAGGATCACTCACTGATTGCATGATAACCTAGTTTTGAAGAGTCACTGGTTGAGGGGATAGTCAAGGTCTAGATGTTGATAGTAATTTTTTGAGGGAAGGGGATTGTAAAAGACTTGTTATCATTGTATTATGTATTTCCAATATGTTTGGATGTAGGGCAGACCAAGAGAATGAAGGATCACTCATTGATTGCATGATAACCTAGTTTTGAAGGGTCACTGGTTGAGGGGACAGTCAAGGTCTGGATGTTGATAGTGTTTCTTGAGTGAAGGGGGGATTGTGAAAGGCTTGTTATCATTATATTGTGTATTTCCAATATGTTTGGATGTAGGGCAGACTAGGAGAATGAAGGATCACTCACTGATTACATGATAACCTAGTTTTGAAGGGTCACTGGAAGAGGGGGGAATGAAGGATCACTCACTGATTGCATGATAACCCCACTGAGCATTCTTTCCTTTAAGTTTCCACAATATCTCAAAATATGATCATTATTCTTTACTTTCTTCTATATGCTATTCTTTCTATGGTTTTGTTATCTCAGAAATATATCAAAAACATTGCAGATGTGCATATAAAAGTAAAATATTGTCCTTCAATTGTTCCACATTGAAGAATTTCCTCTTGGGAGTATTCTCTTTGTTTGTACAATATCTATCAAAAATGGTTCCCATATTTCTTCAAGATCTATTTTAATCTTTATACTACAATTTTGATTAGATTTGACCAATAGTTGATTTCATTGGTATTTTATAGCATATACTCCTAATGTGAAATGTGGAGAGAAAGAAAGAGACACACTAGGTATGAATTACATGATATACCCATCATCACTTAGCACTTAAATAATAAATTATGGATAGGGAACAACCCCCTAACTTCTGGATGTTTGTTTCATGTTGGCCTCTTATTATATGCAAAGGTAGGCCTGCCTTAGGCTAACAACCACAGTGTAGGGGCCATAAATTATGGATCCTAAAATAGTGCACACTTGTATTAAATTAGGTTCACTATACTACAAGGGAATGGAAACCATGCAATAGTGCCTCATGGGGATGGAAGCAACCCTTCACCAAGAAGATGATTGTGTTTGCAATATTTACTTTAGGAAAAGAACATAATTTGGTTCTAGCAAATACTCCTAGAAGATAATGGTACCCACAAAACACTTGGAAAAGATATCACTCACTATATCTTTTATCACTCTTTTAAAGCTGGGACAATAAATCTCAAAGATTGATCAATGAATTCTTGAACACAAAGAACCATTGATAGTTATGATTCATGTGTACAATAGCCAACAACTAGTTGTTCCAATCATGGTGTCCAATAATTATGTTAGAAAAAGCATCTACAAATCCCTTACACAACCATAATAGATTCAAACCATGAACCATAAGAACCTAACAATGGGACTAACAAAGATACAACCTAAACAAATCTTGATCATATTCCACCCTATTGTAAGGCCCAAGAAGTAACTCTATCTTAAAGCTACACATTCCTCTACATGAAGCTCAAAGGTCAAGTAGCTGAAGCATAGCAATACTTGAATGAATATGATAGAAAAATCATGGTGTCCAATAATTATGTTAGAAAAAGCATCTAAAAATCCCGTACACAACCATAATAGATTCAAACCATGAACCATAAGAACCTAACAATGGGACTAACAAAGATACAACCTAAACAAATCTTGATCATATTCCACCCTATTGTAAGGCCCAAGAAGTAACTCTATCTTAAAGCTACACATTCCTCTACATGAAGCTCAAAGGTCAAGTAGCTGAAGCATAGCAATACTTGAATGAATATAGGAATAATTTGATGTACAATCATTTGCTAGCTTGGTTTGTGGGTTTTCCACATAATATTTTCCCTTTAACCACATTTATAGTTTGAGAAACTCAGAAAAAATTGTTTCAAATTTATATTATCCTTTTGAACTAGCACACTACCATCAAAATGCATAATCATTGGTCATATCGAGAAAATTCCTATTGATTAGTAGGATATAGTTATAAAAATTTGATGCATGGATTTCTTGTGAATTATCAAATGCTATGTATCTTGCAACTATGAAAGGGATAGTGTTGGTGTTAGGTTTCATTTATTATTGAATTCAATGGTTTCCAAGATGTGTTGAGGAGTTTTCTCCTTGTTTAATGTTAATTGTTCCTACACAATCCATTCATAAAATAGTGAAATGGTATGTGGAAGGGATGGTTGATAGTGTTCCTTGGGGGAAGGGGGATTTTGAAAGACTTGTTATCATTGTATTGTATATTTCCAATATGTTTGGATGTAGGGTAGACCAAGAGAATGAAGGATCACTCACTGATTGCATGATAACCCAGTTTTGAAGGGTCACTAGTTGAGGGGACAGTCAAGGTCTAGATGATTGGGCTATTGGAGGACCCTAGTTCTTTGTATTAATTTCTATTCAAATTGGATGCATGGATTTCTTGTGAATTATTGGCTGCTATGTATCCTACAACTGGATCCATAAATCTGCATATACTTCTCTAGGGTTGTAAACCACTTGGAGATCAAAATAGAGAAACTAAATAAAAATTATTCTTTATCGTATTTCCTTTTAACAAAGTCTCAACTATCAATGATAAAATACATTTGATGCCCTAAGCTATCAATACAAATGGCACCTAGCTAGAAGCTCATGGGCTATCCATTTGATAACCATAGTCAACATTTCAAAAAAATGGATATCCTTGAGCACAAGCACCAATAACATCAAATAATGGAGTTAAAGCACAGGCTAGGGCATGACACCAGTAGAATGCGGTCATTTAAGTGAAAACAATATAGAATGGTTTCATTAAACATATATGCCAATAATATCAACAAACGTGAATCCAAATATTTGAATACAGTGAATCGATATCCTTGAGCACAAGAACCAATAACATCAAATAATAGAGATTAAGCACTAGCTAGGGCATGACACCAATAGAATGTTGTCATTTTAGAGATCATGAACATGATAAAATAAAATGAAATGCATTCAAATATGATGCCAGAGGCTCGAAAGATGAAGAAATCACATACCTTCTCCCGTGCTCATCTTTCGCTCCTTTTCTCCCGCTCCTCTATCCAATAAAAATAAAAATGATGAGGTTGTTTCACTTTTTTTTTTATGTATACCCCAAAATCTATCAGAATTCTGATGGTCAATTAAACACCCATCAGAATACTGACATCATCGGGGCCTATTACAAAAAAATACCAAATTTGCAATAAAAAGTTACCTGTCAAAAACTTCTGTCAAAATTTGGCCCCAAATGAAGTAGTGAAGCCACTTACTCAGAGGGCTAAACTAGTTCTAAAGGGAAGTGCTTCCATTTTACATCACTACATTTAGCCCCCACTTTAGCAAGAGTATGAACTCAATGCAAACTCTTGGTAAAGGTGACCATAAAGAAAAAGACAATCTTGTTGAAATCAAAGGGACAAAGGAATCCTCAAGCCCCCAAGGACTCAAGTCTTCATCAAATCCAAGATTACAATAAGAGAGACATCTTTAGAAAAAGAGAGAAGAGAGTGTGATTACATCACCGATTGATAATTTATGTCCCATTGTGAACCACACAAGGAAACAACACAACTAGAAAGATGGAGTTGAACCGCTTAGCGAATGTGGCTACTCACTAGTCAACCCATCAAAGATTCACCCTTAGAAATATTCTATTCCAAAAGAGAAAAGCCAAAAAAAGAGAGATCCAGTCTTAAGAACACCTTTGACCTTAAGGGATCAAGAGATCCTATAAGCTAAAAAGCCAAGAGGGATAAAGAGATCCTATAAGCTAAAAATCTAGGAGGGATCAAGAGATTTTATAAGCTAAAAATCCATTCTTTAAGGATTAGTCTCTCATCCATAAATGGAGAAAAGATTTGAAAAATATATTGAAAGTGCATGTGTGCAAAAAGTGAGCAGAGCGTATGCCCCCACGTTAAAGTCATTGCTAACACTTTAATAGGAGAAATGGCTTGAATGAAAACACAAACAACTCTACTAATTATATTTCCACTACGATATGCCCCCAAGAGAAGACAAATAAAGGGAAATACAACATAAACATATAGAGAGCACAAAATGGATCTACCTACCATGGGGTTAGTATGATCATAATATAATATTTATATGATATTATTGCAAATGAAATGACATAATTCCTAAAAGAAAGTAGAACTACATGATGAACTACAACTGATTTAGCACCTGAATGAAGAATCTATGATATGATCACCGAGGAGCTTCTGATTAGATATGTAAGATGATTGAATTAGTATCGTGGTGTCATTGATGTCAACTAGTTTGACAGTACTTATCTTATAAGTTACTAAACTGAAACATCTAGGAAAAGGAGTGAAAGAGATGAAGAATAGAAATATCTACATGAGGAAGATGTATATGATAGATGAAGATAAGGAATACATTAGGTAACTTATTTATAAGTCTATGACCTTATGATATTGACTTGATTATGTTGTATTCATCTATGATGAGGAATAGAGCTGAAATACACAAAGTAGCATTTTCAGTTAATGAAGCATTTCAATATACACTGATGGAATGTAGTGTATACCGACCATAGTATTAACCAAGTAGGAGGAAAAGGAACTAAATGATTAGTTTAGCCAATAGGATTGATGAGCTGGAAAGTATATGATTTTGAGGTAACAAATAAAGTTTTTTATGGAAATCAATGACTAGCATAATTTAAGAAAGATCTAATGAATTGAATTGAAACGTGTTATTGAAACATCAGCCAAGGACGGTTAAAGAGACAAAAGCTACGATGATGATTAAGCGGAAAAATCTGATGGAGGAGAAGAAAATGATTTACAAGTCTATATAAGAGACAAAGATTTTACATTGAAATGTATGCCATAGAAGAATATTGTAGGATCTACACGTGAACAATTTTTCATGCACATCTGATCAAATTGGTTAAGAAGGAACCGAGCTGCAGAGTATACCAAGCGTTAGAAAGCTATTACCAAGCAACAGTAAGTCATTGAAATTGATTGAAATATAATTGACAAACTGATCAGATGATTTGAATGAGCTTAAGATTGATTTATACATCTACAATCGAGCTATATTAAGACAGATCACCTACTGTTACATTTTAACCATTGTACACAGTCAAATCTCTTAATTGAGTGGACTAAGAAAGTCTGTATTATGCTACATTCATAGAATGAACATTGTTATCCTATCAACTCCATAGTGAATGCTGGTTGGATGATAATGGTTAGTGTTAAATCCTCTAACAATGTCACACCTAGTAGTGTGTTTGTAACCTTTAACAAGGTTGGGTCTTCACCAACCTCACTTTAGAAGAGTGAATATTTTGGGTTGCTGGTCTCAGGTGGTTTTTCCCTTCACAGGGTTTCCACATTAAATATTTGTGTTATGTGTTGGTTATGATACTTATTTTGATGTCATATTTACATTTTTCATATTTGATTTGATTGGTAATCACTTTTATGGTATTGACTGGTAATCGGTAAAAGTACAGATAGTATAAGTATTTCAAGTTACCGAGTATTAGAAGTTTGAGATAAATTGTTTTGGATTATACATTTTGGAATAGGGACACTAGATAACTGATTCACCCCCCTCTTAGTTATTCTAACAATTGGTATCAAAGTTGTGGTTGGTTGGAACATAGTTTTAAGGAAAGTAGTACAAAGATCTCAAAATGTATAAGAGGGAAGTGCCAAAGTTGAACAAAGATAACTTCATAGTATGGAAAAGAAAAATGAAGTTACACATATCTAGAATTGGGAATTCTTCCCTAGATCTAATGGAGAATGGCTACATACAACTGACTATTGGTCCCCTGACACTTGATCAACTAAGAGACAAGAATGAACACAATGTTACTATGATGGAGATTGTTGTTGCCTATATTGATGCCAAATTTGTAGATATTAAGAGTTGCACAACTACCAAAGCTATGTGGGATAAAATTGCTCAAGTTTACAGTGGAGATGTGAATGTTACAAGAGCTAGAGCTGAAAGCCTAAGGGGTAGATTCAATGATATGAAGATGAAGGAAGGAGAAAATATAGTGTAGTACACAAATAGACTGAAAGAGGTAGTACATGCTATTAGAGCATCTGATGGTGTTATTGATGAAGAAATAGTGGTAATCAAGGTTCTCAGAACACTATTTCTAGTTTATGCAATCAAAATTTTTGCTATTCATGAAACAAGATTTGCTTCAAGTAATGCCCTTACTCTTGACAATCTGATTGGTAAACTTATAACCTTTGAATTGAATAACTTTGATAACAGTGTTGTACCGATTGTTGAATCTACTTTTATGACTTCTCTAAAGATTAGTAAGTCTAGTTGTCGAAAAAATAAGAATGATAGTGATAGAAATATTGATGATGAGCTTGATGAACTTGAAGCTCTTATGGCTAGAGGGTTACCTAAAAGAAAAGGAAGGTATAGAGTAAAGTTACCTTTAGCATGCTTTAATTGTAAATAAGTTGGCCACATTGCTACTAGATGTCCACATAAGGAAGATGATGAGAGAACCAAAGACCAATATGAAGGAAGCTATGGGAGGAGAAACAATAGGAGCTACCGATACAACAACAGAGACAACCAAGACAATAATGACAAAGGTAAAAATGTATGCTATATAGCTGAAGACAATGAATCTAAATCTGAATCTAATGATGATGTACAAGTAGTATTTGTTGCTATGAAAGAAGACTCAGAAGAAGAAGAAAAATATGATGAAACAACGCTGATCTCTAAAGTTAATAGGAATGATACATGGATCATAGATAGTGGCTATACACATGACATGACTGGTGATGAGGAGAAGTTTGATAAAATTGAAGTATACAATGGAGAATCAGTGAGAATGGGTAATGATGCACCCTATATGGTAAGAGGCAAAGGTTCACTAATGATTAATGATAAGATAAAGTGTGAAAATGCTTATTGGCTAAAAGGACTAAACTAATCTTCTAAGTGTGGCAAAACTAAACAATTCAGGCCATTGAATTGCTTTTCAGAGAAAAAAGGTAAAGATCTTTGATGACAGAGGAAGATTTGTCAGAACTGGTACACAATCCAGAGGTAGTCTATTTTATCTTGATATTGATCAGTCTTCTTTTTGTTAGAATAACTGAGAGGGGGGTGAATTAGTGAATCACTATCCCAAATCAAAATGTATAATTCAAAAACAAATACTCCAACTTCTGCTACTCGGTAAACATAAAATACTTCCTCTGTTTGTGCTTTTACTGATTATTAGTCTTTAACTTATTAGAGTTACCGATCAACTCTAACATAAAATATGAAAAGTATGATAACAAAAAACTATCACAATCAACACATAATGCAAGAGATTTAACGTGGAAACCCTGTGAAGGGAAAAACCACCTGGGACTGGAAACCCAAAATATTCATTCTTCTGAAGTGAGGTCGGTGAAGACCCAACCCTGTTAAAGGTTTACAAACACACTGTTAGGTGTGACCTTGTTAGAGGATTTTAGAGAAGAAGTTATCATCCAACTAGTAGTCACTTTAGGGTTGACAGGATAAAAATGTTAACTCTATGAATGAAACATCAAAAGACTTTATAGTCTACTCGGTTAATAGATTTGATTGTGTACAATGGTTAAATATGTAACAGTAGATGATCTACCTTAATACAACTTCAATTGTAGATTACAAATCAATGTTCAACTCATTCAAATATTTCTGATCAATATATCACTTTAGATTCAATATTATATCAACTTAATGTCCGTTGGTAATTACTCTTTGTAGCTCAGTAATTTTTCTACGGCTCGATTCTTACTAACCAGTATGATCAGAATGCATGAATCTTATTCACGTGGTAATTCTGCAGTTTGGTTCTTCTTCTAGTGTCTACCCAACAATGAAACCAATGTCTCTTATATAGAAGAGTAAATCATTTTCTTCTCCTCCATCAGATTTTTCCACTTAATCATCTTTGTTGATTTTGCACTTTAGGCTTCCTCGACTGATGTGTCAATAACATGTTTCATTCTACTCCATTAGATCTTCCTTAAATTATGTTAGCCATCGATCTTCATAACAAACATTATCTATTACCTATATTTCATACACTTTCTAGTTCATCAGTCTTATTAGCTAAATTGATCATTTAATTCCTTTCTATTCTGCTCAGTTAACAAAGAAATGCATCGGTGAACACAAGCTCGATTAACACTACACTCCGCCGGTGTATATTGAAATGTTTTATTTATCGACAACACTTCTTTATGTCTTTCAGCTCTATTCTTCATCATAATTAAATGTAACATAATAAAGTTAATATCATAAGGTCATAGACTCATCAAAAAGTTACTCAATGTGTTCCTTATCCTCATCTGACATATCCATCTTTCTCATGTAAATATTTCTATTTTTCATCTCTTTCACCTTTCTTCAGATGTATCGGTATAGTAACTTATAAGATAAATATTGTCAAACTAGTTGACATCAATGAAAACACAATACTAATTTGATCATATTCCATATCTAATCAACAACTCCTCAATGATCTTAAATCATAGATTCTTCAATTAGGTTCCAAATCAATTGTAGTTCATCAATCTCTCCCTTTGGCATTGATGGCAACTCAAGTAATATGAAATGTACCATACACATACCAAACATATATTCTACAACTCTATAAACAAATGATGTAAGTCAAATAGACTTAATATGTTTAATCACTATGTTACTTAACATTTGTAATGCTTCTGTTCTTAGTAACTGATCTTCAATGCTCTGTTCCTTACCGATTATCTCTCCCTTAGATAGTTCTCATCGGTGTTGTTTATTTTTTCATTCACTCATATTATTTATCTCTCCCTTTGAAAACAATGCCAAAGAAACAAATAAACATACAACTCTGTTGTCCATTACATTCTCTGTATCTTTATATACTGATATCCCAATCTGTTTCAACTCTCCAAACTTAATCACAACCTTGAACATTATCCAAAGTGTGAACTATGTTGCATCAACATATGTGATCTTCTGATAAGATTAGGTTGATGCAACATCTAGATCACCTTAGTGTCTAGTAGATAGGGGACGGACCCCAAGTCTTGTCCTCAAGTATTAAAATGTGTCCTTTGGTAGAGGCTTTGTAAAGATATCTACAATTTGTTCCTTAGATGTAACAAATTAAAGCTTCACTTCCTTCTCTTGCACTTGTTCTCTTAAGTAGTGATACTTAATTGATATATGCTTTGTCTTAGAGTGCATCATTGGATTCTTTGAAATATTGATAGCACTTGTGTTGTCATAGTATATAATCACTAGTTTAGTGATTACCTCATTTATTCCTTCCAACACTTGCTTGATATATGCAATCTTTGAGCAATTAGTAGTAGTAGCAACATACTCTGCTTCATCTATAGACTAAGAAATACAAGCCCGCTTTTTACTTGTCCAAGTTACAAGTCTTTCACCAAAGAAAAATTCTCCTCCGGTGGTTCTTTTCCTATCATCTATATTTCCAGTCCAATCAGCATCGGTGTATACCTTTAGCTCAAAATTTCCTTCCTTAGGATACCAAATTCCATAATCCTCTATCTTTTTCAGATATCTTAAGATTCTTTTAGTAGCAATCATGTGTGATTCTCTAGGGTTAGCAAAAAATCTTGCAACAATTCCCACAACATGTGCTATATCTGGTCTACTATGAACTACATACATTAGCTTACCAATCATGGATTGGTAAAGTGTTTGGTTTACCTCTGTAGTTTCATCCTCCTTTGTCAATTTACATCCAGTAGCCATTGGTGTTCCCACAGTTTTAGCATCTTCCATGCCAAATGTCTTCAATACTTCTTTTATGTATTTAGATTGTGTGAAGAATATCCCATCACTTTGCTGAATCACTTGTAGTCCTAGAAAGAACTTAATCTCTTTGAACATAGACATTTCAAACTCCTTTTGTATTACATCAGCAAAGGCTTTACATATGTGATCTTGTCCTCCAAAAATAATGTCATCCACAAATATCTCAGTAATAAGAATAGTGTCATCAATATCACCTTTCATATACAAATTGCTATTTTCACTAGTCCTTACAAATCCAATACTTAACAAGTAAGTATGTAGTCTTTCATACCATGCTCTTAGTGATAGTTTCAAACCATATAAAGCTTTGTTTAATCTACATACCATGTCTTTGTTGTTTGGATCAACAAATCCTTCAGGTTGTTCTATGTAGACCTCTTCTTCAAGTATTCCATTCAGAAATGCTGACTTCACATCCATTTGATAAAATTTGAATTTCTTGTGTGCAACATATGCAAGTAGCATTCTAACTCCTTCCAATCTATCAATAGGTGAAAAATTCTCACCATAGTCAATGCCGCCTTCTTGTGCATATCCCTTGTATACCAATCTAGCTTTATTTCTAGTCACTTCACCTTTTTCATCCAGTTTGTTCCTAAATGTCCATTTAGTACCGATAACATTCTTATTTTTAGGTCGGGGTACTAAGGACCAAGTTTTTTTCTTCTCTATTTTTTTTATTTCCTCTTTCATTGAATTAACCCATTCTTCATTTTCTAATGCAACTTTCACATTTTTCAATTCAAATTCACAAACTAGACATGTACCTTATCTTTTTTTTGCTCCTAGTTTGCATTCTAGCTTGTTTATCTCCAATAATTTGTGTCTTAGGATGATTTCTTATGACAAATATAGCTATTACTTGGTCTCTTCTTTCTTGTTCATCCTATTTAGGTTCATGTGCTTTCTTGGTAGCTCCATCTTGTTCATCAGTTTGTTCTTCCAGCTATTCTGCATTATTTTCTTGCTGACCGGTTATAACAGGTTGCTTTTTTGGTAGATAATTAGGATGTTCAATGTAGGTGAATCTACCATAGTCTTCTAGTTCCTTTCTACTATCTTCAATGTTTTTGTCATCAAACTCATCAACACAAAAATTAGTACTTTCAATTATCTTATTTGTAACCTTATTCAGACATTTGTATGCTTTACTTTTATTATAATATCCTAAGAATATTCCTTCATCACCTTTAGAATCAAATTTCCCATTTCTCTCATCTTTCAGAATAAAACATTTGCTTCTAAAAATCTTGAAATAACTTATAGTAGGTTTGTGTCCAAACCATAGTTCATAAGGTGTTCGGTTGGTGTCCTTCTTTAGTTGTACTCAGTTAAGAACATACACAGCTGTACTAAAAAATTCTCTCCAATATGTTTGAGCAACATTCTTTTGTAGCATTAGAGTCCTTGCATAGTTAATGATCAGTCTGTTCCTTCTTTCAGCAATCCCATTCTGCTGAGTGTTCTCAGTGCAGAGACCTATCTTTTGATACCATGCTCATTACATAAATTAGTAAATTCATCAGAGATAAATTCACCTCCTCTATCAGATCTTAAGCATTTAATTTCTTTTCCAGTCTCTTTTTCTACCTTAGCTTTATACCATTTGAACATTTTAAAAGCTTCAGATTTCTCTTTCAAGAACATAACAGTCATTAGTCTAGTGTAGTCATAAAAAAAAAGTATAAAATATCTATAACCATAATAAATTTGAGTTCTCATAGGACCACATAGGTCAGTATGAACCAACTCAAGTATATTCTTTGTTGAGTAGTCTTTGCTTTTAAAACTAGACTTAGTCATCTTACCTTTCTGACATTCATGGCACATAGCATGATCATGTTTTGATAAGTTAGGCAACCCTCTAACTCTTTTTCTCTTACTAATCTTGATCATGTTATCAAAGTTCACATGACATAAACTTTTGTTCCAAAACCATGTATCTTCATCCTTCATTAACAAATAAGAAGACTAATCAATATCAAGGTAAAATAGGTTACCTCTAGATTGTGTACTGGTTTTGACAAGTCTTCCTCCATCATTATAGATTTTTACCTTTCTTCTCTCAAAATAATGTTAGTGGCTTCAATTATTCAGCTGTGCTACACTTAACAAGTTATAGTTCAGTCTATCTACCCAGTATGCATTTTCACATTTTATTCTATCATTAATCATCAGTGAACCTTTACCTCTTACCATATAGGGTGCATCATTTTCCATCCGTATGGATCCTCCATCATATTCATCAAGTAGATCAAATTTCTCTATATCACCAGTCATATGATGTGTATAGCCATTGTCTATGATCCATGTATCATTTCTGCTTACTTTAGAGGTTAGTGTTGTCTCTTCTTAATTCTCTTCTTCCTCTAAATCATCTTTCATAGCAACAAATACTACTTCTACATAATCATCAGTGTCAGATTCAGATTCAAATTCTTCTGCTATGTAACATACCATTTTCCCTTTATCATCGCTATCTCGGTTATCTCTATTATTGTGTTGGTAGCCTCTATTGACTCTTCTTCCATAGCCTCCTTCTGATCGGTCTTTGGATCTATCATCATCTTTCTTATTTGGACATCTAGCAGCAATGTGACCAACCTCTTTACAATTAAAGAATGCCAAAGGTAGCTTACCTCTATATCTTCCTTTTCCTTTGGGTAATCTTCTAGCCATAAGAGCTTCAAGTTCATCAAGCTCATCATTGGTATTGCTATCACTATCATCATTCTTATTTTTCTTGCTAGACTTACTAATCTTCAAAGAAGACATAAAAGTGGATTCCATAGAAGGTACAACACTATTAGAAAATTTATTCAATTCAAAGGTTATAAACTTACCGATCAGTATGTTAAGAGTAAGGTTTGATGTAGCCCTTGTTTCATGAATTGTAGAGATCCTGATCACATAGATTGGCAACAAAGTTCTGAGAATCTTGCTAATTATTGTTTCATCTTCAATAACTCCATTAGATGCTCTAATAGCATGTACTACCTCTTTTAGTCTGTTTGTGTATTGCACAATGTTCTCACCTTCTTTCATCTTTATATCATCAATCCACCCCTTAGGCTTTCAACTTTGGCTCTCTTAACATTTGCATCTCCACTGTAAACTAGAGCATGTTTTTCCCACATTTCTTTAGAAGTTACACAGTCCTTAATATCTTCAAATTCAGCATTAGTACAAGAAGCAACAAGTTCCATCATGGTAATATTGTGTTCATGTTTATCCTTTAGTTGATCAAGTGTCAAGGGACCTGGTGTCGGTTCAATGTAGCCATTCTCCATCAGCTCAAGTGCAGAATTCCCCATTCCAGATATGTGTAACTTCATTCAGATTTTCCATACTACAAAGTTCTCTTTTTTTAGCTTTGGCACTTCCCTCTGATACATCTTGAGATCTTTGTGTTGAAGTCCTTAAAACTCTATTCTAAGCAACCACAACTCTGATACCAATTGTTAGAATAACTGAGAGGGGGGTGAATCAGTTAATTACTATCCCAAATCAAAATGTATAATTCAAAAAAAAATACTCCAACTTTTTCTACTTGGTAAACATAAAATACTTCCTCTATCTGTTCTTTTACTAATTATCAATCTTTAACTTATAATAGTTATCGATCAACTCTAACATGAAATATGCAAAGTATGATAACAAAAAAATATCACAATCAACACATAACATAAGAGATTTAATGTGGAAGCCCTGTGAAGGGAAAAACCACTTGGGACCGGCAACCCAAAATATTCACTCTTCTGAGGTGAGGTCGGTGAAGACCCAACCCTGTTAAAGGTTTACAAACACACTCTTAGGTCTGACCTTGTTAGAGGGTTTTAGAGAAGAAGTTATCATCCAACCAGTAGTCACTCTGGGGTTGATAGGATAAGAATGTTCACTCTATGAATGAAACATCAAAAGACTTTATAGTCTACTTGGTTAAGAGATTTGACTATGTACAATGGTTAAATATGTAATAGTAGATGATCTACCTTAATACAACTTCAATTGTAGATTACAGATCAATCTTCAACTCATTCAAATCTTTCTAATCAATATATCACTTCAGATTCAATATTATATCAACTTATTGTTCATCGGTAATTACTCTTTGTAGCTCGGTAATTGTTCTACAGCTCGGTTTGTACTAACTAGTATGATTAGAATGCATGAAGCTTGTTCACATAGTAATTCTATAGTTGGGTTCTTCTTCTAGCGTCTACCCAACAATGAAACCAATGTCTCTTATATAGACGAGTAAATCATTTTCTTCTCCTCCATCATAATTTTTTTCTTAATAATCTTTGTTGATTTTGCCGCTTTAGGCTTCCTCGGCTGATGTGTCCATAACACATTTCATTCTACTCCATTAGATCTTCCTTAAATTATGTTAGCCATCGATCTTCATAACAAACATTATCCGTTACCTAGATTTCATACACTTTCTATTTCATCAATCTTATCAGCTAAACTGATCATTTAATTCCTTTCTATTCTTCTTGGTTAACAAAGAAATGCGTTGGTGAACACAAGCTCGATTAACACTACACTCTGTCGGTGTATACTGAAATGCTTTATTTACTGAAAAAATTGCTTTGTGTCTTTTAGCTCTATTCTTCATCATAGATGAATGCAACATAATAAAGTCAATATCATAAGGTCATAGACTCATCAACAATTTACTCAATGTGTACCTTATCCTCATTTGACATATCCATCTTTCTCATGTAAATATTTCTATTTTTATCTCTTTCACCTTTCTTCAGATGTATCAGAATAGTAACTTATAAGATAAGTACTGTCAAACTAGTTGACATCAATGACAACATAATACTTATTTGATCATATTCCATATGTAATCAACAACTCCTCAATGATCTTAAATCACAAATTCTTCAATTAGGTTCCAAATCAATTGGAATTCATCACTTGTTTGATAATGAAAGATGAAGATGCTTGGTTGTGGCATAAAAGGTTATGTCATTTGAACTTTGATAACATGATTAAGATTAGTAAAAGAAAAAGATTTAGAAGTTTTCCTAACTTGTCAAAGCTGGATCATGTTATGTGCCATGAATGTCAAAAAAGTAAGATGACTAAGTCTAGTTTCAAAAGCAAAGACTATTCAAAAAAGAAGATACTTGAGTTGGTTCATACCAACCTTTGTGGTCTTATGAGAACTCAGAGCTATTATGGTGATAGATACTTTATTCTTTTTTTTGATGACTATACTAGACTGATGACTATCATGTTCTTAAAAGAAAAATCTGAGGCATTCAAGATGTTTAAATGGTATAAGGAAAAAGTGGAAAAAGAAATAGGTAAATAAATAAAATGCTTAAGATCTGATAGAGGAGGTGAATTTATCCCTGATGAATTTACCAATTTCTGTAATGAGCATGGTATTAAAAGATAGGTCTCAACACCGAGGACACCTTAGTAGAATGGCATTGCTGAAAGAAGGAACATGTCAATAGTTGACTGTGCTAGGACACTGATGCTACAAAAGAATGTTGCTCAGATGTATTGGAGGGAAGCTATTAGTACAACTATTTATGTACTTAACCAAGTTCAATTGAAGAAAGACACCAACAAGACACCCTATGAGTTATGGTTTGGACACAAACCGATAGTAAGTTATTTCAAAATTTTTGGAAGTAAGTGCTTTATTCTGAAAGATGAGAGAAATGGTAAATTTGACTCAAAAGATGATGAAGGAATATTCTTAGGATATTCTACTAAAAGAAAAGCATATAAGTGTCTGAATAAAACTACTAATAAAATGATAGAGAGTACTAATGTTCAGGTAGATGAGTTTGATGACAAAAATATAGAGGAAAATAGAAAGGAACCAGAAGATTATGGTAGATTCACTTACATTGAACAACCTAAGTATCCACCAACACAACAGATAGTGTTAACCAGTCAGTAGGAAAACCCTACTAAGGAACAAGAAAGTCAAACCAAAGAGTAGGATGAGCTACCAAGCAAATAAATGAGTCTACCTAGGATGAACAAGAAAGAAGAGACCAAGTACTGGCTAGATTTGTCAGAAGACATCATCCTAAAACACAAATTATTGGAGACAGACAAGCTAACATGATGACAAGGAGAAAAGCAAGACAAGATACATGTCTAGTTTGTGAATTGAACCAACAAATGTGAATTTGCATTGGAGAATGAGGAATGGATTAATGCAATGAAGGAAGAAATAGAGAAAATTGAGAAGAACAAAACCTGGAGTTTAGTACCCCGACCTAAAGATAAAAATGTTATCGGTACTAAATGGATTTTTAGGTTTTAAACTAAATGAGAATGGAGAAGTTGCAAGAAATAAAGCTAGATTGGTATGCAAGGGATATACATAGGAAGAAGGCATTGACTATGGTGAAGCATTTTCACCTGTTGCTAGACTAGGAGTTAGAATGTTACTTGCATATGCTGCACACAAGAGATTTAAGATATATCAAATGGATGTAAAGTCAACATTTTTGAATGAAATACTTGAATAAGAGGTCTATATAGAACAACTAGAAGGGTCTGTTGATCCAAATAATCAAAACATGGTCTGTAGATTACATAAAGCTTTATATGGTTTGAAGCAAGCACCGAGAGCCTGGTATGAGAGGCTGCATACTTACTTGTTGAGTAATGGATTTGTTAGAACTAGTGAAAACAAAAATTTGTATATGAAAGGAGATATTGATGGTACTATTCTTATTGTTGAAATATTTGTGGATGATTGTCATGTCCCCTTTTCAAATAATTAAAAATAATAACTTTTGCTAAGGCTGGTAGGCTCAAAAAAGTGAAGTTTCAGGAAAAGGGGCTAATCTTTGGAAACCAATGGATTAATAAATGATAATTATTATTAAAATATGTATTATTGACCCCTGTTGGTTGTGAGTTAGGGTTATGCCCTCTTTTAAAGGGGTTTGGAGGCATTTCGGGCTCATTCTAGAACTTGATTTTTGCTCATTGGTTTGTTGTTCTTCAGAGGCTGCCAAACCTATGAAGAAGGAGACCCAAGGATGGGAGTTTTTAGGTTTTCATGAAGGCTAATGATGGGAGTTTGAGGCCATTCCATGTGCAAGCTCATGCAGAGTTTTCCCTTGTGCTAAACAGTGCAAATTTGTGAGTTTTCAAGTGTGTTTCTTGTAAGAGTTTGATGTTTCCGGTTGAGTATTTCATATCAGTTTGGTTTTCTGCTGTATTTCATAAATTTTGATGTTAAAATAGAGCTGAATATATGTATTGGGTCGTGGTTATACTTATATGATAGATTATTAGTGTCTTGTGGTGTTTCTGGGCTATTTTGTGTTGTTTTCGGGAGCCCAATGAGCATTGTTTTTGTCCCCCGTTTGGGAGCTGTTGTGTAAACTATATATAGATTTGGAAATGTAATTTTGTAGGCCATTATGCTAGTGAAATTTCTGTAAAAATTTCTACTTTCAGATTTATCAATAATATGTGAAGCTGTGAAGTTTTTGGCACTATTTCGGGCATACCCAATTTGGGTTTTATTGAGAAATTGGTTGATATTTTGAAATATTGGTTGTTTGATTTTAAAATCTGATTAGAGGCTTTAAATATCATATAAAATTAGAAATGGGACATTTCAGTGGTATCAAAGGTATGATCTTTCTATCCTGAGGGTTTGTAAAAGTTTGTATGCAACTAAGTGAAAGAGAAAAGAGATATTTGCAGCGAGAAAAGAATAAAGAAATTTTGATCAAACCTCCTATTGAAAATAAAAGTAAAAAATCCAAGGAAGGAACAAGTATGGCTGATTTGGATGAGATGGCAAAAAAATTCTTCCAGGACATCCAGAATACTCAGAATCAAATAGTGGATAGTTTGGCAGAAACTAGAGAGGCTTTGCGGTTATTGACAAAAAAAATCCAAGGAGTTGTATCTACTAATGAGAAAGGGAGCACTTCAGAGGAGCCAAGAAATATGAAACCCACACCCTTTGAATCATCAAAAACTATTTTCTTTCCTGTAGATGATCCACCAATACCAAATCCATCCCTTAGTCCTATGGAAGAGGTTACACGTAACTTGATTGCATTAAGAGCTGCTTACAATGGCTTAAATGATGACTTTCACAGTTCAGTTCCTTTTAGAGAATATGTGGATATGATGAACACTTTGATGCCCAAGAAAGAGTATAGGAGGGAGCATGACATAAGTGGAAGAGAGCTCAAAAATAAAATAAGAAAGTTTATAGCACCTACTTTTGATGGAACAAATAAAATTTCATACCTTCTTCACACTTAACCCCATGAAGGAGAGTGATGCCATTCAATTCGCAAGTCTACACTTGGAAGATGCATCCTATGATTGGTGGTATCATGGAATGACTACTCAAGGTCATGATCAGGTAACTACATTTGCTGATTTTAGTCAAAGAGTGATAGATAGATTTGATCTCAAGGATGATGAAGAGTATTTTAAAGAATTGTCAAAGTTGAGGCAAACCAAATCAGTTAATGAGTATGTAGAAGATTTTTAAAAAGTGGCTATTATGGTATCTGATATGAGTGAAAAGAGGATTATTTATCTTTTTCTTGATGGTTTGGAACATTCTATTAAGGGTTTGGTTAAGGCTTTCTCACCCTCAACCTTACAGGAAGCTATCAAAAAAAGTTTACAGCTTGAAACTTGTGTGCCTATGAAACCAGTCACTAATAAAAAACCCCCAAATCTTTGGCAACATAAGGGAAATTTTTAGAAAAATACTTTTCTAACACCACCACCAAAGAATGTGAGAAATGTAGCAAACAATAAGGTAGATGAAGAGACTAGGAGTGAACTATGAAGGAAAAAGCTTTGTTTCACTTGTAGAGAGCCATGGGTTCCAGGACATAGATGTTTGGGGAAAGGTCAAGTACATTATATTAAGGTTGCATCAAAATCTGATTTAGATGAGCATGAGGAATTTCATGACACTACGGAGGAGGAAGAAGAAGAGAAAGAAAAAGAAATCAGCAAGGATGGCACTTTAGCAGCATTATTAGGAGTCCCAAGATACCATCCCTTTTGAATTCGAGAGGTACTAGCAGGGCAAAGGTTGACAGTTCTTCTTGATAGTGGCACAAATCACAATTTTGTTGATGAGGGATTTGTCATGAAAAGAGGGCTTAAACCATAAGATTTTGAGGGATTCAATGTTACTGTAGCTGATGGATTTACAATGCCTTGCACACGGGTGGTGAAATAACTCAGGATGACCTTAGGAGATTATGAGCTATGTGATGACTTCTATGTTGTTGGCATTAGGGAAATAGATCTTGTATTGGGTTTTCAATGGTTGCACTCTATTGGAAGCTATTATATGAACCATCAAACTATGGAGTTCAAATTTCATTCCAATGGGAAAGAAGTCTTATTGAGAGGCTTATCAAATGGAGCACCTAGGGTGGTCACTACAAAGAGGATGGAGATGTCTTTTTGAAGAGGACAAGTAGCATGGGCAGCAGGAATCATAATCCACCCAACAAGCTCTTCAAAGAATCAAGGTAATTTCCATTTTGAAATTCAAGATATTCTTGATAAGCATAGTATAGTTTTCAATGATTTGCCTCTAGGATTACCACCAGATAGAGGTTTCTTCGGGTTGTGTAGCTACTATAGGAGATTTGTCAGGGGATTTTCTCAGCTTGCTTCCCCCTTGACTGATTTGACAAAGAAAGGAGCTTTTATTTGGACATAAGAGGCACAAAAAACATTTGATAAGCTTAAGGAGGTAATGAGTTCATGCCCTGTGCTTGCAATTCCAAATTTCTCTTTACCTTTTGTTGTTGAATGTGATGCTTCCAGAGAAGGTATAGGGGCTGTCCTAACTCAAAGGGGACATCCAATAGCATTTGAGAGTAGAAAATTAAATCAATCAGAGAAAGGCTACTCCATCTATGATAAGGAAATGTTGGCAATCATGCATGCACTTCATAAGTTTAGACAATATTTGGTATGTGGGAGATTCATTGTAAAGACAAACCATAATAGCCTCAGGTTCTTCTTGAACCAAAGGGATTTGAATGATCATCAACAAAAATGGGTAAGAAAATTGCAAGCTTATGATTTTGATATTGAATACATGAAAGGAAAGAATAATGTGGTTGCTGATGCTCTCTCAAGAAAGCCCACTTTGTGTCGCTTAACATCTATCTCTGCTAATTGGAAAGTCTCCATACTTTTAGAGTATGCTAAATATTCCTTTGCCACCAAGATTTTGGATAAGTTAGTGGATGATAATAGGTACAAGGTTGTTGATGAATTGATTTATTACAAGAATGGGATCTTCTTAGTGCCAGGATCAAAAACTAAGGAGAGGATATTAAGGGCCTTTCATGACACACCTTTGGCTGGTCATCAAGGAAATAGACAACTTCAAGATCTCTTTGCATGGAAAGGTATGAAAGATGATGTCCTTAAACACATTAAGGAATGCATGGTATGTCGACAAAACAAGAGTGAGCAAAATTTTCCTGCAGGGTTGTTGCAGTCACTTCCTATTCCTTAACAAAAATGGGAAAGTATTTCCATGGATTTCATCATGGGGTTGCCCAAGACTCAAGGTAAGGATTGCATATATGTGGTGGTAGATAAACTAACTAAGTATGCACATTTCTTTCCCATCGCATCTGATTTCAAGGCATCACAAGTGGCAAAATTATTCTTCAAGGAAATTTTTAGGTTACATGGCTTGCCTAGAAATATTATCAGTGACCAGGATAGTAGATTCCTTAGCTCTTTTTGGAAGCATCTCTTTCATTTAGTAGGAATTGAATTTACTTCCAGTACTAGCTATCACCCTCAAACAGATGGACAAATAGAGATAGTCAATAAATGGATAAAGGGATATTTGAGGAACTATGTTTCAAATCAACAACATGCTTGGGTGAAATGGTTGCACCTAGGGGAGTATTGTTACAATACATCTCATCACATGTCTATTGGTATGCCTCCTTTTTATGCTCTTTATGGTTATGATGCCCTTTCCTTTTTTGATCTAGTACTTTCAGATAACAGAGTACCTGCATCAAGTGATTTCATTAAGCAAAGCCAAGACATAATAAGGTCCCTCAAGGATAATCTACAACATGCACAGAACCAATAGGAGTTTTATACTAATAGGAAAAGGACAAAAAGATCTTTTGAGGTGGGAGATTTGGTATTTGTTAGGTTGTAGCCATATAAGTAAAGTACCTTGAAGAGGAGTGGGGCAGAGAAGCTCAAGCCAAGGTTCTATGGGCCTTATAAGATCATCAGGAAGGTAGGAGAGGTAGCTTATGAATTGGAGCTCCCACCAAATAGAAAAATACATAATGTTTTCCATGTCTCTTGCCTAAAGAAGGTTCTGGGCCAGAAAAAAATAGTATCTATAGAATTACCACCTCTTGATGACAAAGGGAAATTAGTTTTGATACCAGAAGAGGTTTTGGATACAAGAGAGAAAAGATTGAGAAATAGGAGCATCACAAAGTATTTGGTCAAATGGAAAGGATTACCATTGGAGGATGCAAATTGGAAAGGAGAAAATATTCTTGAGCATCCCAACCTTCATTTCTTGAGGACAAGAAATATTTGGGAGGGTGGACTTGTCATCTCCCCTTTTCAAAGAATTAAAAATAATAACTTTTGCTAAGGTTGGTAGGCTCGAAAAAGTGAAGTTTCAGGAAAAGGGGCTAATATTTGGAAACCAATGGATTAATAAATGATAATTATTATTAAAATATGTATTATTTACCCCTCTTGGTCATCATTTAGGGTTATGCCCTATTTTAAAGTGGTTTGGAGGCATTTCGGGCTCATTCTAGAACTTGATTTTTGCTCATTGCTTTGTTGTTCTTCAGAGGCTACCAAACTTGTGGAGAAGGAGACCCAAGGATGGGTGTTTGTAGGTTTCCAAGAAGGATAAGGATGGGAGTTTGAGGCTATTCCATGTGCAAGCTCATGCAGAGTTTTCCCTTGTGCTGAACAATGCAAATTTGTGAGTTTTTGGGTGTGTTTCTTGTAAGAGTTTGATGTTTCCGGTTGAGTATTTCATATCAGTTTGGTTTGCTGCTGTATTTCATAAATTTTGATGTTAAAATAGAGCTGAATATATGTATTGGGTCATGGTTATTCTTTTGTGATAGATTATTAGTGTCTTGTGGTGTTTCTGGGCTATTTTGTGTTATTTTCAGGAGCTCGATGAGCATTGTTTTTGTCCACCATTTGGGAGCTGTTGTGTAAAATCTATATAGATTTGGAAATGTATTTTTGTTGGCCATTATTCTAGTGAAATTTCTATAAAAATTTCTACTTTCATATTTATCAATAATATGTGAAGCTATGAAGTTTTTGGCACTATTTCGGGCATACCCGATTTGGGTTTTATTGAGAAATTGGTTGATCTTTTGAAATATTGGTTGTTTGATTTTAAAATCTAATTAGAGGCTTTAAATATCATATAAAATTAGAAAGGGTACATTTCAATGATATTATCTTTGGAGGCCAACATCATATATGTAAAGTCTTTGCTGATGAGATGAGGAAAGTGTTTGAAATGTCTATGTTTGGAGAGATTATGTTCTTTCTAGGACTACAAGTGATTCAGTAGAGTGATGGGATATTCATCACACAATCAAAATACATAAAAG
Source organism: Chamaecyparis obtusa (assembly GCA_027943335.1). Lineage (NCBI taxonomy): Eukaryota > Viridiplantae > Streptophyta > Pinopsida > Cupressales > Cupressaceae > Chamaecyparis > Chamaecyparis obtusa. The sequence continues at coordinate 1,622,726 of BSBK01003705.1, read as the reverse complement.
AAGTCTTGAAGACATTTGGCATGGAAGATGCTAAACCTATATGAACACCGATGGCTATTGGATGTAAACTAACAAAGGAAGATGAAACTACAGAGGTAAACCAAACACTATACCAATCTATGATTGGTAAGTTAATGTACGTAGTTCATAGTAGACCAGATATAGAACATGCTATGGGAATTGTTGCTAGATTTTCTACTAACCCTAGAGAATCACACATGGTTGCTACTAAAAGAATCTTGGGATAACTGAAAAAGATAGAAGATTATGGACTATGGTATCCTAGGGAAGGAAAATTTGAACTTAAATTATATACCGATGCTGATTGGGCTGGAAATGTGGATGATAGGAAAAGCACCACCAGAGGAGCATTTTTCTTTGGTGAAAGACTTGTTACATGGACAAGTAAGAAACAAGCTTTCATTTCTTAGTCAATAGTTGAAGAAGAGTATGTGGCTACTGCTACAAATTGTTCAAACATTGCATATATTAAGCAAGTACTAGAAGGAATGAATGAGATAATCACCGAGCCTATGATTATATACTGTGATAATACAAGAGCCATTAATATTTCAAAGAATCTAGTGATGCACTCAAAGACAAAGCATATTTCTATTAAGTATCACTACTTAAGAGAAAAAGTACATGAGAAGCAAGTAAAGTTAGAATTTGTTACATCTAAGGAACAACTTGTAGATATCTTTACAAAGCCTCTACCAAAGGACACATTTGAATATTTGAAGACAAGACTAGGGGTTCATCCCCTATCTACCAGTCACTAAGGTGATATGGATATTGTATCAGCCTAATCTTATCAGAAGATCATTCATGTTGATGCATCATAGTTCAAACTTTGGATCATGTCTAAGGCTGTGAAAAGTTTGGGGAACTGGAATTGATTGGCATATTAGTATACAGAGATACAAAGACTACACTGAACAATAGAGAGTTACATGGCTAACATAGAGCTATTTGTTTATTTGTTTCTTTTGGCATTATTTTCAAAGGGAGAGATAAACAATATGAAAAAAATGAAATATATGCACCGATGAGATATCTATCTAAGGGAGACACAAACAGAGCAGAACCTTGGAGAATAGTTACAAAGAACAAAAGATTTCTAATGCTGGTGAAGTAACATAGTGATTAAACATATTAAGCTAAGGGAGAGCTTGTACAAAATTTGTTCACAAGCTATAGAAGACATGTTTGGTATGTGTATGGTACATTTCATATTATTTGAGTTGCAATCAATGCCAAAGGGAGAGATTGATGAACTCCAACTGATTTAGAACCTGAATGAAGAATCTCTAATATGATGATCATTGAGGAACTTCTGATTAGATATGTAAGATGATTAAATCAATATTGTGTTGTCATTGATGTTAACTAGTTTGATAGTACTTATCTTATAAGTTACTATACCGAAACATCTAGGAAAAGGAGTGAAAGAGATGAAGAACAAAAATATCTACATGAGGAAGATGTATATGATAGATGAAGATAAGGAATACATTGGGTAACTTATTTATAAGTCTATGACCTTATGATATTGACTTGATTATGTTGCATTCATCTATGATGAGGAATAGAGCTGAAATACACAAAGTAGTGTTGTCGATTAATGAAGCATTTCAGTATACACCGACAGAGTGTAGTGTATACTGACAATAGTATTAACCGAGCTTGTGTTTACTAACATATTTCTTTGTTAACCGAGTAGGAGGAAAAGGAACTAAATGATTAGTTTAGCTGATAGTATTGATGAGATGGAAAGTATATGATTTTGAGGTAATAGATAAAGTTTGTTATGGAAATCAATGACTAGCATAATTTAAGAAAGATCTAATGAATTTAATTGAAATGTGTTGTTGACACATTAGCTGAGGAAGGTTAAAGAAACAAAATCTATGATGATGATTAAGCAGCAAAATCTGATGGAGGAGAAGAAAATGATTTACAAGTCTATATAAGAGATAGATATTTTACATTGAAATGTATGCCAGAGAAGAATACTATAGGATTTACGCATGAACAAGTTTTCATGCACATTTGATCAAATTGGTTAAAAAGGAACCGAGCTGCAGAGTATATCGAGCATCAGAAAGCTATTACCGAGTGACAATACATCATTAAAATTGATTGAAATAGAATTGAAAAAATGATCAGAGGATTTGAATGAGCTTAACATTGATATGTACATCTACAATTGAGTTGTATTAAGATAGCTCACCTACTGTTACATTTTAACCATTGTACACAGTCAAATCTCTTAATCGAGTGGAATAAGATAGTCTTTATTATGTTGCATTCATAGAATGAACATTGTTATCCTATTAACCCCATAGTGAATGCTGGTTGGATGATAACGGTTAGTGTTAAATCCTCTAACAAGGTCACACCTAACATTGTGTTTGTAACCTTTAACAAGGTTGGGTCTTCACCAACCTCGCTTTAGAAGAGTGAATATTTTGGGTTGCCGGTCCCAGGTGGTTTTTCCCTTCATAGGGTTTCCTCATTAAATCTTTGTGTTATGTGTTGGTTATGATATTTATTTTGATGTCATATTTACATTTTGCATATTTTATTTGGTTGGTAATCACTTTTATGGTATTGACTGGTAATCAGTAAAAGCACAGACAATATAAGTATTTCAAGTTACCGAGTATTAGAAGTTTGAGATAAATTGTTTTGGATTATACATTTTGGAATAGGCACACTAGATAACTTATTCACCCCCCTCTAAATTATTCTAACACTACAATCACAATGGAGGAAAGAAAACATAAGAGTTAGGAAGAAGATTCTTTTTAGACCACAACATGCAGACCAAAAAGAATCAATGCTACCAAGTCACAAATCCAAGTAGACTATGCAAGGAAAAAAATTATAAACAATAGCGCAGGTAAAACATAACATGAATACAATATATAGAAGAACAAAGATACATATAGAGAAATAGTACAACAGGTTTGATTCCTTTATCACCTTGCACTAACAAAGTAACAAGGATCGTATAAAAGAATCTAACAAACACTTAGGAAACACATTATGGGAGAAGAACAATACAATAAGAAAACACACAAAAAGATACCATGAAGGATAAGCCAATCAAGCATCTCTCCTACTCTCCCCATCTCATTCTATATCATTTAGGGAAGGTGGGAAACTTGCAAGAGGGACTATATCCAACACAATAGGAATAATAGCCAGTTCTAAGCAAGGATCCTCTTGAGAATCATAATGTTCGATACTAGGTGTAATTATCAATTGTGTTGAAAGCATATTAGGTAAATCAATATCAATGTCAATAGTCTCATATTCAACATTAACATAATTAGTATCATCAAGAGTATCTTCTTCATTAAGGGGTGGTCCCACAATAGTGTGTCCTACTTTTTTAGACATGTTGATTTTTGCTAAAATAACACATTTTTAATAAAATATGATGATTTAAACCTTGAGAGGTTCCATTTGAAGCTATTAATTACAAAGGGCTAGCTCAAAGCCTCTTATATTAAAAAACATTGATATAACATCTATATTGCTAATTCATACTTGTAAGAATTTGCCTAAGGAAAAGAATAAATGCCAAGATCTAGAAGCTCAAGAGATAGCACAAGAGAGATAGACAAAATGATCAAATAATTTATTATAGCCAATTGAATTGAATACAAAGTTGGAGTGCCTAAATATATAGGAAATACAATAAGACTACATGATAAGGAGATGATCAGATATCACCCACACAAGGTGGAATCACATGTTCACCAAAGGTGGATCATCCTCCATTGTACATCAAAGTATGTGCAACATGTGTAACAATGAGAGGATGATAATGTGATAAGAACACTAAAGGTGAATCTCACAAATAAAGAGGTATGTAATGACAACTATCACACCTAAAGTGGAAATTCTCCTAACCATGTGCTAAAATGAAATGCAAACTCCTAGGTGTCACAATGACAACTAATATGCAAATGCATTATCCTAAGTAAACTTAAGTAAAGTTTAATTAGTGAATATTTAATTACACCAACACCCCCCCTTAAGTGTAACTTAGGGGAATGCACTTAAGCTCACAATGCAAGATGGGTCTCGGCTACTAGGCCATGTTAGGTACCCATGTACAAACTGCAAGAACAATACAATCTCTCATAAAGTGGAGAAAGAGGGAAAACCTCATGGAAAAAACCCTCCCCCCAAAAGAGAGATGAATACAATATGCATGCATGGATAGAGTAATCAAGACCTCCCAATTATGACATACATCATGCATATACAATAAAAATCCTCCCAAAGGAAGGAAACAAGGAGACATGATATCCCCCCCATAATGAGTAATCTCCTCCAAGGATGGTAAGTTCTTGAAGACAAAACATAGTCCAATGCCTACAAATGACATTTCTCCTCTTAGGAAGAAGATACACCAAGTATAGATATAAGAAGGCTTCCTATTGTGGATAGGAAGTAGGAAGAGGAATCCAAATGAAGTATGATGTCTATGAAGTATGCCCAAGTGTCACCATGTCCTTGGTTGATGAAGATGCCATGAACCAATCAGGACAAAGCCCAGTAGAAGAAGGTGACAAACAAGGAACCAATGATAAGTGATCCACATAAGAATTTGGATCAAACTCCAAAGACAAAGATGCCTCCTCAAATGAAGTAGGAAGAGAAGAAAGAAAGCCCCCCCTCAATGTAGAATGTACACCCATGATAGATGCACCTGGATCAATGCAAAAACTACACCAAGAAAATTGAATGATGTTCATCCCCTTAGGAAGAAACAAGTCCATAGGTGGATCAATGAATCCTCCCCAATATCTAGGAAGAATACTCAAAATGTATGATGTCTCAAGAAATTGAATAGGAATCTTCAACACAGGAGTATGGTCAACGTGAACCATGCAATATGACATCTCAAGTGAATTTTGAGACTCATGAAAACCAATCTCCAAAGAGTCAAATGTCTTCTCTAAAGTTAAAGAGGCCTCCTCCAAATGTTGTATCAAAGTATCCACAATCAATGCAACCCTCAAAAGAATGACCAAGTAGAGAATAACGATGAGGGTCAGCATGCTCCCTCAAAACAACTAAAGAAGGATCATCTTCAACAAAGAGAAGATTAATATCATCAATGAAGTCTCCAAAATCTGAAATGTAGGACTCCACAAACAAACTTGCAATGTCTGTCAAGTAGTCATCCCATGGAACCAAGTCTGGAAGACAATTAATAGCCTGCTACACTAAAGCAGTTGAACCCATGGTTGTGTGAATGTAAGCATCATCTGGAGCAAGAGTAGAAGTAGTCTCAATAGGAGGAGATGGAGCTACAACTGGAGGTTCTAGACATTTTGGAAGTGGAGGAATATGTGGATCTCCATACATTTCCCAAAGAATAGTCCAAAGATTATTCATTGTTTCATCTTCATAGTCATCAAGGGAATCCATAACATCCATATCCATATTCAAATAGATAACCTTAACAACTTTTGAGTAAGAGTCACAATTGTAAGAAGGACTTTTAGGTCTATACTCATACAAATAGGATAGTATGTTATGCTCACTAATATGAGCAAGAACCAATTCACTCCATTTCTTATAGTTTCCTTTTGTCAACTTAATTAAACCATCCATGATGTGCTTCTCACATGAAACAATGAGACCAAAAAAATAATGCACCCCCCAAAATGCAATGAGCCAAAGAACCCCCCCAAAATAGATGATTTTGGCACTTTATATATAGTGCATGTACAATTGCCACTTGCCAAAATGAACCAAAGTGGACTTCTGATTTTGATGATTATAAAAAACAAATGAAGCTATGGTAGACTCATACAATTAAGACACAAGACCACTCAAGGATCCAACAAATTACAAGTGCCAAAAATAGGCCAAAATAGACCAAATTCTAAAAGTACTATATCCACTTAGAAATTTTCCAAGTTGATACCAGATCTAGAAAGTAGACAAAAAATCATGAGCTTTCAAAAAAAAATAGCACATAAAAATGTGTCCATATGAGCTTGAACAAAGCCTCTAAAATTGTAAAAATTAGGATTTGCAATTTTTAGAAAATATCATAAAAAGAGATCAGAAATCACTTGCACCATTGTGTAGATCATGAAATTATACCCCAAAACAAAAAAAATTGCTCGAAAAAAGGAGTTCGGATGACTGAGATATCGTTGTTTGAAAATCGCCTCTGAAATTATTATTTTTAATTAATAATATCAGATTTTCACAATCCATTTTTAACATTCATGTGTGTTCTGGATTTGATTGTGTTCATTTTTTAGCATCAATGTTTCAGATCATACTCTCTTTCTTGATGATGGATCACAAAGTGTGATTTGAAACGTTGATGCTAAAAAATGCACCCAATCAAATCTAGAAACACACATGAATATTTTTTCTGAATCGCTGCTGCTGAACATTGAAAATTCAAATAGCTCTAGATTTGGCTTTAGATGTCCGATTTGGATGAAACAAAATTTGATTTAGGGGTTTCTGGTCCTCCTCGATGTGATGCCAACCTCTGATTTGCACTAGAAAGCTCCAATTTTGACCTGCAATAAAAATCTCTCAAAATAGGCTATACAATGAAACTCCTATGGCTTTGATACCATGTAAGAATTTGCCTAAGGAAAAGAATAAATGCCAAGATCTATAAGCTCAAAAGATAGCACAAGAGAGATAGACAAAATGATCAAATAATTGATTATAGCCAATTTAATTGAATACAAAGTAGGAGTGCCTAAATATATAGGCAATACAATAAGACTACATGATAAGGAGATGATAAGATATCACCCACACAAGGTGGAATCACATGTTCACCAAAGGTGGATCATCGTCCATTGTACATCAAAATATGTGCAACATGTGTAACAATGAGAGAATGATAATGTGATAAGAGCACTAAAGGTGAATCTCACAAACAAAGAGGTATGTAATGACAACTATCACACATAAAGTGGAAATTCTCCTAACCATGTGCTAAAATGAAATGCAAACTCCTAGGTTTCATAATGAAAAATAATATGAAAATGTATTATCCTAAGTAAACTTAATTAAAGTGTAATTAGTAAATATTTAATTACACCAACAATACTTGTAATGGAGTCTCCTTCGTACCTATTAAAATGCTAACAAAAAATCACTTCGACTTTATGTTTGGCAGAACAAATGAATCCATTTGAAAAACCTATCTATGTAGTATGATGCTATTTGAAACAAGATTTCTAATGAATATAATTTTAATACATATTAAGTTCATTATCACTTTTAAATATTACTTTAACTAAACATAGGTTGTTTGGTCATTCAACAACCTATCTCTTCAAGACTTTGGAAAAAATAGTAATTTACAAAAAAAAATTATGAAAAATATGTAGGAAAAGAGTATTTGTGTTACCTTTCTATAAAAAAAGAAAAAATAAATTTCAATATACACAGATCAAGTTAGAGTGATCCAAGTGACCTTATGTCTAAATTACAGTCACTGTCACTTTAGAACTTAATAAACTATGAAATATTGACCCAAAATTAATGAAGCCAATTGCATCCTTTAGATATTGAAGTTATAAATATAATCCCAAAATAATTACATTGTTATCATATTTTGAAATAAAATTATGTTGATCCAAGAGACAGTAACTCCTTAGAAACACAATTTTTCACACAAACCACTTTTCGAAGGAGAAGGAAAAATGAATTTTAATGATTTTTTTTTTAAAAAAAAAATATATCTAGAAACTACAAAGAAAATTTTAAAAGACTCTAGGTTACATCATCTTCAAATTCCTAATAGTTTTCTGGCAAAAAGTGTTCAAAAGTGAATTTTTTTCTTAGAATGTTGATCTCTATGTCAAATTTGGCCAAAAAGTGGAGCACACTATTGTGGGACCACCCCAAGATTAATCAAAATACAATCTAAGATATGAATAAATCATCATAATCATTTATCTTAACATCATTATTAACATTAACTTCTTCTAACACATCAGACATAGGCCAGTCAAAAGAACTTTGAAGAACAAAGGCACAGACCTTAGCTTGAGTCTGACACTTCTTATGACATTCATTGACAGGTTAGTTACATTTTGTCTTGTTTCAAATATTCTGAGAACTAGGTGGAAAAACCATCGATTCCTTCATAGGTTCTATAGGAGGATTAGTAGGATTCTCAATAGGCTGAAAAGAAACCCTAGGAGATTAATTAACAGAACTAGAAATCATGGATAGAGGAGGCATGGAAAGCATAGGAAAAATACAATAGTTAGGATCCATTTGAGGCATGCTTAGCTCAAGAATCTTGCGATGGTTGTAGGCTTGATATGAGCGAAAAAGGTTATCAGGTCGAGAAGGACATGAATTAGGTAATGAAGGCCAAAAGAAGTCAAGGGTAGCACAATCCATGGGCCTAGAAGGTTGATATAACCTATGATTAATCATCTTCACTTCTTCATAATGAATGAATTTAAGACACTTATGGATAGGAGAAGCAATGACATGCATGGAATTCAACCAAGGAAAACCAAACTTAACTTGAAACTGATCAAAAGTAGGAACAACAACGAAGGGAGTGTTCATAATTTTACCACCAAGTTCAATAGGAAAGTTAATAGAACCAAATGATGGATAAATAAAACCATTACAAGTTTGAATCCACACATCTGATATATCATAAGAATCATGTTTTAAGTTCTTTATAAAAATATTTTCTTTAGTAAAAATATTGATTAAAAATGTATGATCAACAAGACAACCACGTATAGGTATCTTAGAAATCCTATCATAAATATAGAGGGGACCATCAAGAGCTTTAATAGTCTCAAAATCATGAATGGTAATCAAGAGTTCCCTAGGTCTTTTATTCTTAGGTTCTTTTCAAGGTTTAGGTTGAGGTTTCAATTTAGGCTTAGGTTGAGGTGGAACTTGAAGTTGAGGTTGAGATTGAGGTTAGGGTGGAGATACAAATTGAGACAAAATAACATGGTCAACATGGTTAACAATATGATTGAGATCACCCATCTTTGAATCATAAAAAATATCCACAAAAGATGTTTGAACAATATTATTAGTATCATGTGTAGGTAAAGGATTCATATAGATTTGGAGCTTTTGATTAGGAGGAGAGACATATTTGTGCCCACTACCATTAGAATTATCAATAGATAAAGCATTAGAATCAATTAAGTCTTGAACCTTATGTTTTAAAGAATAACACTTCTTAGTATCATGGCCATTCTGATGATGGTATTGATAAAAGGCTTTGGAATCAAAGGATTTGGATTCCATCTTAGTAGGTAAAAGAAGTCAAATAGGAGGTAAAGTAATCATATTAGAAGTTAAAAATTTATTCATAATAGAATGCAATGATTCAGAAAGAGGAGTAAATGTACAATTCAGACAAAAAGAAGTGGATGCGGAAATGGTATTGTTGGATGCAACAACAACTTGATTAGAAACTGCATTTTCTTTCTTATTTATCTTGACATAGTTGTTAGGCTTTTGAAAATTGTTGGGGTTAGGAGAAACATCACTCTTATCAACTAGAATAGGAGCCATTGGAGTTTTTCTCTCAAATTGACTCACTTGTAATTGATAATGATGAAGCACTGCACAAATTTTTTGAAAAGAGGTAAATTTAGTAAGCAAAATCTTATCTCTAATATCCTTTTGTAAATTTGAAATAAACATACACTGAATATCAATATGAGGAACAAGATAAGAAATTTGAGCATATAGATACTTAAATCTACCAATAAATTCAATCAATTTTTCTTTAGTATTTTGTTTACAATGCTTCAAATTAGTTAAGGACACTTGTGGACCAATGTTATTTTGAAAATGTTGGATAAAGGCATTAGCAAGTTTTGGAAAAGAGTCAATAGAATAAGGAGGCAAGGAAAAATACCATTTCAAGGCCTTATCACAAAAATTTCTAGCAAACAACTTGGATACAATCCTATGGTCATGAGCATAGTCACTACAAAGGATTTGAAATGTTTTAACATGAGTGACAGGGTCTCCCTTACCATTGTAATTCTCAAGATGAGGCATATCAGCTTGTTGAGGAACAAGAGCATGAATAATGTCTAGGGATAAAGGACTGCCCATGTCACATGTAGGAATACTAAACTTGGATTGAGTTAAAGATGCAATTTATTGTTGTAAAGAGGACACAGTTTGATCCAAACTAATGATTGTAGAATCATTAGATGAAATAGGAGGCATAGAAACATTAGAAACACTAGGGAAAGTGTATTAAGTAGAAGGAATGGAAGACACCACTGGGGGAACACTTGGAACCATAGTTGGAAGAGGGTTGGAATAGGTAAAAGGCACATTATGATAGGAAGCTTTTGAAGTAGGTAGAGACATGTGTGGAACACTCATAGGAAGAGAGGGAACCAATGTAGTTACTAAAGGAGGAGTATAAGTAGGAACACTAGCTAAAAGAATGGGAGAAGGTTCCACACTAGTGACAGGAAGAGTAAATCCTAAATCTTGAGCTTCTTGAGCTAAAGGTTTAACATTTGAATGCACAAGATGAGTAATATCACATAATATATTAACACCTCGATCACTATCATGAAGGAATTTCTTAAGAGAGTCTATAGCTTGAATAAAATCTTGATTATAATTTTCTTGAATAAGCCAATCTCCCATTTTATCAAGTTCAGTTGAAAGTTTTTGGACTTGTTCAGGAGGAACTCTTAAAACATCATCCTCATCATGAGATGAGTGAGAAGAGTTATGCTCCATAGTAGGATTGGAATCACAAGTAATCAAATTACCATCCAGGATCCTAAGGAGAGGAGAAGAAGACTCAGGATCAAAGAAACCCATAAGTCTATGACTTCTTCTAGCCAAAATATTATAAGTAGGACTAGAGGTAGTAAAGCTCATATACCAATGCAATACAAATGAATTAAACTAGGAAAAAAAAAGCATCAACAAATAAATGTTTTTATACTGTTGCTTTATATGAAATGTAAATGCTAGTCCATGCAAGATCTAACACCATAAAAGAAAGAGTTGTCTATCGCGGGTTCACCAAAATGTAAAATAATAAAATTGTGATAGATATGTGAAAAGTGTGTGTAGAAGGAGTGGGGAAGATAAGATCTTCTTCTTAACCCTAAATTCCTACAAGAAAGATCCAAATAGATTAACCACAAGAAAATGGTCAATGCAAAAATGAATCAATTGATGAAGAATATGAAGAAAGAGGAAAATATTACATTATTTTATGGAAGGGAGTATTGAAATCTTAATTTATTTGAAGACAAATACTAACATCAAAGTATGAAAGATTTGAAAAATGTTGTTTTCTGGTGTTGGTACTGAGTTTTAGAAAGTTCTGCAACCAAATTTGGAATGGAAACATAGAGATAGAGAAAACCAAAAAATCTTTTCCCTTTCTAAGAAAGGTTGACCTTGACCTTGGTAAAGGTCAACCTTAACCCCTTTATGTCAACCTTGACTTGCACTATTTTGACAATAATTCTATTTGTGGATCCTAAAAGTTTTCCTAAAAGGGTGTCTAGATCTATACTGTAATTCATTGTTCCATACCTATTTCTACAAGAAAAATGATTTGGTTTGTTGGGGGGGAGGGGTTTGCCTTGGTCAAACTCCAATTTATGACTTAACCTTGAAATTGAATTAAAATTGTAGTAATAAACAAAGTAAATGAAACAATTCACCTTGCTTATGTTTAAACCCTTGCGGAGGATTCAAATCCTTGAATCCACAAGTATGGATGCTCCAGATAAATGTAGAATTTGATGTAGGTGTATATCTCTATAGTTTTGTTGACCATTAGTGTTTACACTTAGTCATATATCTAGGCAATGATGGTCGGTCATCACTGCGACCGAGTCATTTTGTAAAGGTCAAGTTTTGTATTGTATACTTACCCAACAGTAGTACTACCGAGTAAAGTCATGGTCACTATGTTCATAATATGCTAAGAGTACAGTTATTGCCAAGTTACATATATCAATGATTACCAAGTGAAAGAGAAGTTTAACTGATGCTGAGTACAGTTAATGCCGAGTGCTAGGAATAACTTTTTTTGAGTTAGCCAGAATTCACATACAAGTTTAGAATGGCACAATGATCAAGGTAAACCATTTTTGGTGATAATGATGTTTTGTATTGAGGTAATTATGGAGGTAATTACACATCCATATTATTGTCATTGATCCCTATGTAAAACCTAGAGCCAATCAGAAAATTGTATAGGTTAGGTGACAATAGAAGTAAATCTGGACCGTAGATCTTGAAACGGTAAAATATTTTAATTGTTATATAAGGAAAAGATCTAGATCAGAAATGTGTGTGAATCAGAGAGATAAGATTGAATTAGTATGAGAAGATGATCAAAGAAGTATATTCAGAATAGTGAAGTATTCAGACAAAGTTTAGTGACTGAGTTAAGTAGTGAAAGGACATAATCAAGAAAGATAAGATAGAAGAGATAAAAATATATAGTAAAGAGGAGATCTGTAATCTACATACTAGTGCAAACTGAAAGATCAGGTACTAAGACATTTTGACCAGTGTATCAGGATAAATCTCTTAACTAAGTAGTCCTAGCAGACTTTTTGTAAATCTCTTTACCGAGTGCTTACTTTGTTGTAAGTTTATAAATCCTTTAACAAGGTGGACTATACAAGTCTTTTAGCTTTTGACCGAGAAGATCTTTCATAGGGTAGATCATAGTTTGATCACATTTTGTAAGCCTTAATAGGCAAAACTTATTACTGCAGTAGTGAAGATTTGTGGGTGTCATCCCCACCCCAGTTTTACCTTTCAAGGGTTTCTGGGTTACCAAAATCATGGTGTTATGAGTAATTTCATGTATGTTTCTTTATATGTTTTGTTGCTTACAATGATTAAGTTTTGTTTTATCATGCACAAAGTTTTATCAGTTCTAAAGGATAAAAAGTAGGTAATATCTAATTCACCCCCCCACCCTCCCAGTATTACTTTCCCACTTATACTTCCAACAATTGGTATCAGAGCAAGGTTTCTCTTAAGGAAGTCTAACCACTTGAGGAAAAAGATCTTAAAATGGATGCTTATAAACTTGGGAAGATCATAGAGAATCAAAAGATTGAAGTACAACTAGCATTATAGCAACTAGAAGTAGCGAGAGGAGAATTGAAGAAATCCTTGAGCAAGAGAATAGAGATTGCAATTCAACAAAATGAGCCACAGTACAAAGAGGAAGACATCTATGGACTATTTGACAATTGTAACTCTGCTGAAAGTGATAAAGCTATAAAAGAACTACTAGAGAAAAATACCATACTAAATGATGACATCAGAACTCTAAGAAGAGGACATGAAATTCAATCTGTCAAACTTTGTGAATTAGTGGAACAGAAAAAGAAAGCTAAAGATGATAAGACAATGGCTGAGGAAGACAAAAGACAAATTGCAATTAGGCTAGATGAAAGAACAAGTGACATGCAAAGGTTGACTAATAATCAACTAGATATGGTAAATCAGCTACTAATGGTTAATCAGGAATTAGGCAGGAAAGATATGGAATTCAATCAACTAAGGTCTGAAAATTATCAGTTGAAACATGATTTGAGAACTAAAAAAGAGATCAATGAAAAGATGAACAAACCCAATGAAGTTGCAAAATATTTTGAAGAGTTGTTAAGATCACCTAGAAGATCTAGTGATAGATCTGGACTTGGACTAAATGAACATTGATCTACTAAAGAAGGAGAATCATCAATGAATGGAGAACATAAGATGGCTAAACCAAAGAAAACCAAGGCCACATGTCATCACTGTGGAAAGTGAGGACATACAGCCAACATATGCAAAAGAAAACATGGTAAGTCTAATTCTAAACCTAAGTTTAATGGACATTATTTTAACTACAAGAAGCATGGACATCAAGCACATGAATGTAGATCTAAGGCTAGCACTTCATCCACCTCACCTAAGTTTCAAGGAAGTTGTTTTAATTGTAAGAAATATGGGCACAAAGCATTTGAATGTAGATCTAGACCAAGGTGGTCATCAAATGAGCAAAGAAAGACAGTCACAAAGCACAACTGTTACAATTGGGATTACAACACTTGGTACAATTGCCATTATTGTGGTAAGTATGGACACATTAGAGCTAATTGCATGAAGACTCACTTTAGAGGCAAATATAAAAGATGGATGAATGGAAGCATGGTTTGTTACAAGTGTAACAAGGTCAGTCACTTAAAGAAAGATTATAGATCACCTATGCTGAGCAATGATAATAATCAGAATGAAGGTATGCATGAGAAACTAAAGAGTCAGTTGGAATAGACATGGAAGAAGAAAGAAGAGGGAAAATCAAGTGAAGCTAGCACATTGGTGATCACCCAATCCAATGGATCAAGTGATCACACCTCTTCTAATTAAGCTTAATAGGTATGTTTAGAGCTGAGTCTTGCAAAGTCCTATCTTTCATCAGTTCCTAACATAGAAGTGAGCAAAAGTCCACATCAGCATAGATAAAGATGCATTAGGACATATGTGAGCAAAATAGAAAATTTCATTTTTGATGCTGAGTGTCAGTGTCTTGACTGAGCTACCAATGTATGTTGAGCACCTGCTATGGCCAAAATGCTATGTATGCCAAGCTGTATCATAGTGGTTATATCGATCGAGCTTGTGAGTTTTTCGAGACAATTGTATTCTACCTAAATCTATATGGAGCATTTATGACACCCTAATCCTATTTTTTAGATTCTATTAAATGGAAAGTTGTTAATTTCATTTCACCAGGCTATTCAAGATTTCTAAGAGCGATTCAGAGTTTGTGCAACTAGATTAAGAAAAGTGATTGTGAATTTTCTCAGCGTACCATTGGCAAAATTCATCTACAGGGTTATTGACAAAAGGTACTTTACCGAGAAAAATATTTTATTTTCAAAAATTACAATTTAAAATGGTATCATCTTCATCCGCACCAGTCAAGAAACAAGGGATGGAAGTTTTCAATGTGCAACATGTAAGGAATGAAGTTTGCAAACCGAGGGTATTCAAGGCAATATCCGAAAGTGCTATCAAAGGAGATTTGAATGGAATCATATCATCTATTCCAAAGAATGTGTTGTTGATGAATGATGTTAGGTCTTGCTATATGTGAAAAATTGGAGAAATCGGTGATTATGAGATCAGGGAAGCATATGATAAATTATGTGTCAACGGAGTGCTGAAGCTGGAACATAAGGTTGTTGTCGATCAAGGGTTAGTGCATGCCCTAAGTTTCCCACAAAATTTCAAAATGGAATGGATTAAGATCATTTTGGGTCAAGTACATGACATGCAGTTATGGCTAGAAGATGGACCAGTGAAAATCACAAAGGAATTGATACACAAAGTCACTGGTTACCCTACAATTGAGGGAAAGAGAACAATGAAATGTGTAGGAAAAGAGGAAATTCAAGCAAACACCCAGGCAGTTTGGAACAAACACGGAATGAAAATTTCCACCATTACTGATCTAGAAATTGACTTCGCTATCAGAGTCATCTCGTACAAGTTTTACCAATCTGCTCAGCTGGACAACGTCCCTTGTATGGCAATGGACTAGGCATGGAAAATAATTAAGAAGGGGTACACATATGACCTTGCTAAGCTCCAGTTGACCCATCTTGCTGAGAACTTGAACTCCATCTAGATGGCAAAGAACTCTATGTGTAAGTTCGGTTCCCTACTGATCTATATATTTTTTTATGTCAAAAAGTGTTTTCCTACACATGGTGATGTAGCATGGGATGAGAAGAAGCCCATCACCATGCAAATAAATGATTTTATAATCTAGATTGGTGATGATTTTGAAGGGATAATGGATAATTATTTCATTGAGTTTAAGAAGAAGATGAGGAATAGGACTAGAGTCCCCGTGTCTTTGATTGAGAAATATAGTAAAGAAATATGTTTTCTGGTAGACACAGACTTCACCTATGCATAGGCAGTCATACCTAGGTTTTCATGGTTAATGCCATTACCCTATGAACTCAACATAGATGAAGCTACTATTGCAATCACAACCCTCCTAGCTGAGGAAGTTGATAAAAAGGCACCTTACTTTGGCACATATGAAGAAGCCAAATCTAAGATTTTTTTAGGTTTATTAGCTACCACCACTGAGAGGAAAAGAAAGAAGATAGTGAAAAATCTGGAAGAATATGTTAAATAATCTAAGAAGGATGCACCACTAGAGTTGACCCAATGATTGGGAGAAGATGAAAAACATGCAACTAGTGGTAGTGAGGAAAAAGAAGAAGAAGAGAAGAAATCAGTAATTGCCAAGTCCCCACCAAAGAGAAGAGTGTTGAAAAGAAAAGTGTCAGAGGCACCATCACTAAGACCTCAACCTAGAAGGAATATTGCTGAGACTCTCAAGAAGACTCCTATATCTTCTAAATGAAAATTCACACAACCCAAGGCAGTGCCAACCAAGGCTATGAAGAAGCCAAGAAGAAAACTTTTTCTAGCACAAAATGATGATGAAGAAACCGAGAGTGATGAAGGAATAAAGGGGAAGGCTATACAACAAGGTGCACATCAACTCACTATTGATGAATTATGTCTTAAGATTACTAGCATAGCCACAATAGATGAGGTGAAAAGATTTAAGTTTGGAAAAATGAGCATTGGAGATAAAGAAAAAGTTGAGGATGCTATTCTTGAAATGTTATGCATTTTCAAGATGTTGCCAATTGAGATTGAAAAAATAATTCCAAAGGAATTAAGCAACAGGGTAGCACAAAAATGGGAGTATGCTCTGCAAATAGAGAAGGAAATAAGGGAGAGTACATTAGCACAAGTTGAATCCACTCTCACCCTGGCTAACATCAAATAGATAATTGAGCAATACAGAGGCAAGTTTGATCCCAAACTTAGAGCCTATCTAATTCTTCAACACAAGGTTGAAGATGTTGTACAAGAAAGTTGAAAGATTTGGAAGGTATTGTTTGGATTATTATTAGAAAAGGATAAAGGAAAGAATGAAGGAAAAGATGCTACTACTTCAATAGTTGTTGAACCTAACAATAAGAAGAATAAAATGGGGATTGTTACTCCTAAGGAGGTGAAATCACATGATACTTCTGAGGTTCACAATGTTGACATACCAGAGGAGAGCCCCATTAAGAGTTCATTCTTAACTAAGGATGATTAAAAGGACACAACAACAACTAGCACACCCCTACCAGGTAGCAACACTATACTGTTGCAAGTCATGGATTATCCCACCATCATGAGCACACAATCTACCAATGATAATCCTACTCTATCTGGAGTTGCTACTATTGATAAGTTAGTCGGTACAAGTCTTACCGAGGAAAACATCAAGTCAGCACCACTAACACAATCTACCAAGGAACAAAACAAGGTAGAGAATAGCATAGAAGAACAAGGAATAAATTTAGATGAACAAGCTGTTAGTCCTCATGCCGAGGAGAAGGAGACATGAAAAGTAAACATCAAAGGAAAATTCACTGAAGGACAAGAGCCAAAGGAACAAGAGGCAATCAAAGCTCTTGTATAGATGCCGAGTAGAAGCACCCCACCAAGAATACAAATGGAGAAAGATGAGGTAACAATTGAAGAAGTAATTGTTATTCCAAAATGGGATACAAATAACCTTTCTTATGAGCAACTGTAGATAATGAAAGATTTGCTAACAAGAAAAAATCAGGCAAGTAGAACTTTGAAGAGAGCATCAACAAAAACAAGTTCTCCATGAAATTAAAGATATATTTAGTGAAGTTTATGACTTATTAGATGTAAATAGTTTCATTCCCATATTGGAACAACTTGTACACATTGTTTAAAAAGTCAATAATGAAGTTAGCTGTGCAAGTGATACGTTATTTGAATGGTCTGAACGATGGTTTGAGACTAAAATGTTAAAGAAGATATCTACCGAGATAGTAGTAAAATAGGTTGAGCTGTTGAATTTGGTAAAGGAGACTGAGGGATTAGTTGTGAATGGATAGGCTCTATTGGCTAAAATATGTAATGTTGAACTATTCACAAATGAGAATCAACACTTGCTTGAGACTCTCAAGCAAGAGATTAAAGATACAAGTCAGTCCCTAACCTTGGATGTGGACACCAGTGCTACACATTATGTAAAAATCATGCAGACACAAGGTCAGTTAGCCGAGCTGATGGCTAATGATGGTAAGATTCATTCTCATCTACTCTCTATTCAAACTATTTTGACACCGCATTTGGAGGCTATATAGAGGAAGATAGAAAAGGATAAAGAATTGATCTAGAGTGATCCACATCTGTCCATAGCTGAGAGTCTTATCAATTTAGCTACTGATTTAGAAGTGCAGATAGAGGTTTTGAACCTTTCTTCAATTGCTTGGACGGATGCACTTTACATGATCATGGTGCTGCATAAACCTTTTTCGGAGAAAATTTGTGACCTACCTACTGATGAAGAGATTAGTCATGTCAAAGACAAGGGGGAATCATCATGACATGAGTATGGATAGGTCGGAATAGGGACAGGTAACAAAATTTTGAATGTGTATATATATGTCATGGGGAGTATTAGGCTAGTAAAAACATATTTTTGTAATTGTAAATACAAATGTCACCACAAAGTGTTTTTGCCACTAATGTAAAAGGGGGAGATTGTAGATCTCTATAGTTTTGTTGACCATTAGTGTTTACACTTAGTCATATATCTAGGAAATGATGGTCGGTCATCACTACGACTGAGTCATTTTGTAAAGGCCGAGTTTTGTATTGTATACTTACCGAGCAGTAGTATTGTCGAGTAAAGTCATGGTCACTATGTTTTTAATATGCCAAGAGTACAGTTATTTCTGAGTTACATATATCAATGATTACTAAGTGATAGAGAAGTTTAACTAATGCTGAGTACAGTTAATGCTGAGTGCCAGGAATAACTTTTGCCAAGTTAGTTAGAATTGACATACAAGTTTGGAATGGCACAATGATCGAGGTAAACTATTTTTGGTGATGATGATGTTTTGTATTGAGGTAATTATGGAGGTAATTACACATCGATATTATTTTCATTGATCCCTATGTAAAACCTAGAGCCAATCAGAAAATTGTATAGGTTAGGTGGCAATAGAAGTAAATCTGGACCATAGATCTTGAAATAGTAAAACATTTTAATTGTAATATAAGGGAAAGATCTAGATTAGAAATGTGTGTGAATCAAAGAGATAAGATTGAATTAGTATGAGAAAATGATCAGAGAAGTATATTCAAAATAGCGAAGTATTTAGACAAAGTTCAGTGACTGAGTTAAGCAGTGAAAGGATAGAATCAAGAAAGATCAGATAGAAGAGATCAAAATATATAGTAAAGAGGAGATTTGTAATCTACATACTAGTGCAAACCAAAAGATTAGGTATTGAGACATTTTGACCAATGTATCAGGGTAAATCTCTTAATTGAGTAGTCCTAGCAGACTTTTTGTAAATCTCTTTATCGAGTGCTTACTTTGTTGTAAGTTTATAAATCCTTTAACAAGGTACAAGTCTTTTAGCTTTTGACCGAGCATACCTTTCACATGGTAGATCATAATTTGATCATATTTTGTAAGCCTTAATAGGAAAAACTTATTTCTGTAGTAGTGAAAATTTATGGGTGTCATCCCCACCCCAGTTTTACCTTTCAAGGGTTTTTGGGTTACCAAAATCATGGTGTTAGAGTAATTTCATGTATGCTACTTTATATGTTTTTTTTCTTACAATGATTAAGTTTTGTTTTATCATGCACAAAGTTTTATTACTTCTAAAGGATAAAAAGTAGGTAATATCTAATTCACCCCCCCCTCCCAGTATTACTTTCCCACTTATACTTCCAAGAGTAGGATGTCTCAAATGAATTCTCTTTATATCTTCAACACCAATCTTGAATGGATCTTGTAATAGGAAGAAGCTTAAATGGATGTGGATGGAGAAATATTCAACAAGAGGGCTCCATAGAGATTGAATCCTTCAATGGCTACCAATGGATCTCCTTGATGAATTGGATCTTGAATGCCTGAATGCTTGAAGATAGATGAATGCTTTATTTCTCCTTCTTTCTCGCTTCTTGATTAATTGATTGATAGATGCTTGAGAGATTATGATTTTTGATGGATGCTTGATTGAAAGAGATGATTGAAATAAGAGGAGAAGGCTTCCTTTTATTCTAGTCTAGGGCACAAACTTCTATAGAGGCCAACATAGGAGAATTAAATTCTCATTAAGCCTATACCCCTAGAAATGGACTAAAATAAATATAATTTAAAATTTTATCATTTCAAAACCTGAAACAGTCGACTCGGAAATGGGAAATAAATCTTTCTAAAATATGACATTTGGAAACTTTAGGATTTTGAAATTTGGACCCTGAGTCAACATTGAGGTTGACCTTGACCTAAAATATCGACATTGACCCTGAGTTCAAGAATCTCATAATTTCAATTCATGATACCAGAATTATGTAGAAAAGAAGTTGAAAATGGGGCAGAACAGGGGAAACAATTTGATCCAAGTCAAAGACCCATTCAATGTGTTCGACATGACCCCAAATTAACCACTTACTCGAAGGGCTAAACCAATAAAAAATGGAAGTTCTTCCATTTTATGATGCTACATATAGGTATGTGTATATGTGGGTGCTATTGGTTCATCAAATTGAGCTTTATGCTTTTAGAAGCAACTAGTACATCTACAAATTTTAAGGATGGGTTAGATCCAAATATTGAGTTCTAAAGATGACTGGACCAACTATAGGGACAAGATTGCCCTCTGCACTTCTGGCTCTGCAAAACCAAGGAGGGTACTCCTAATCTAGTTATCAACTAACCTTATTTGAACAATAATAGACTGGATTCAATAAAAAAATAAAAATGATAAGAAAATACTAAATGATAACCATTCATTCATTGATTCTCCATTATCATTAGATGGAATAATACTTTGCAATTCACTGTGCTTATAGAATTTTGAAAAGATTTATATCAAAATTAGGAATACACATAGAACCTCTTAGACATTGATCTTTGTAAGAAAAAATCCACTGTTGGCCAGTGGCTTATCCATTGGGAAAACACCTTCATTGCAAGATTGTTATACACAAACAAATATCTTGAACTTTAATAGCCCTGCCCTTTGAAAATACTATCACCTTGTGGTGGATTTTATCAAAGAAATCTTAGATTCATAATACTTACTCATATCCTTATGTAATACTTAGAGAATTTATGCTATGTCTAAAGATTATTTAATCTAATCCTAAATTAGAGCTGAAGAACATAGACATACACAGAGAAAATCTATGTAATGAATTTCAGTAACTCATAACTCAAAGAGAGATACAAACAAGAGAGATTTGAAATTTGGATTTTATTCAAATGCTATATCAATATCTTGCATACAAGATGATTTAAAGTGAAAACTATTTGAATTTAACTTGAACCAGCAATGTTAATTTCTTACTAAAATATGCCTAATACAGTCTACTGTATCCTAGACTCAAAACTTGCTAGAAAAATATGCTCAAGTTTCGGTCCTTCTTACAAGATCTTGGTAATCCTTTTATAGATACAAGGATTGTGTTAGCACCTACAAAATTTTTCATGGATTTATAGCTTCCTCTCTGGTCCCTATAGTGTTTTTCCTTGTCTTTGGCTTGAAGCCCTAGGTTCAAATTTCATATTTCTAGCCATTGGGGGGTTAAACCCTAATTTTTCTTGGCCATGTTGTATTTCTTTGTTACTTTTTAGGGTAACTTATGTCCCCTTTCTGTACATGGTCATTTTCCAGTCTTCACTGAACCATGTAATGCATTTCCTTGTCTTTAAATGTTTCAGTGAACTGGTGATTGAGTAATCCCTGGGTCATTTTGCTCTTTGGTCACTAAATCTCCCAATTCATTGTCACGGTTAAGTTTTCATCCAGCAATTCAATGACTATGTAGTCTCTTATTCACTTGTTTCCCAGAAGTTTCAAGTTAACATTAAGCGACCTAGAGAACAAAGTCATATATCCCTTTGGTCATGTAATCTCTTGATTTTAGCAGTTAAGTCCCAGGCATTCAGTGACTCCGCGAGTGGCTTGTATTTTCTGTCTCTGAATTGTGAGATGGTAGGCCCACATCATAAGGAATGGAAAAGGTGGATCTGATGTTAGATGGAGCTAAGGTGTCTAATTGTTATTGGTTTGTAGAGTAGTGATGTGGCAGAATGTTAGTGTGCTCAGAGTTTATAAAAGATTCGGTGATTCAATGACTGAGGGTTGTCTCGCAGTCTCTTGAATTTAGCAGTTAAGTATTAAACACTTAGCAACTGGCCAGGTGGTTATGGATTTCTTTAGTTTCCCAATCTTGTAATTCAACAATTAAGTCTTCTAACTTTCTAAGATTGAGTGAGAATCATCGATAGCCACAAGATAGAGTTAAGGATCAACGATCAGAATTTAATCTCTGAAAGTAACCCAGAGTTAAGAAATGTTCTCGTGACTTGGAGATTTGTCTCAGTCATGTAGTCTCAAGACCTAACCCTAGTTAAGAAAATGATTTAGCGACTCAGTGAAGTCCTTTGTTTGTGTGATCTCTGAAAGGTTTGGTACCTTTGACAAAGAAATTTGGCAAAGGTTTAAAGTTTCCTCTTGTCACTGAATCTCGGGAAAGGATGGCGGTGCTCTCAATATTTAGTGGTTGAGTGAATGAAGTGTTTGCAGGATCTCAGAATTAGTTAGTGAAGATTCAAAGTATCCAGCGACTTTGAGATTTCTTCAGTCACTTATTCTCTAGATAGACCCAAGTTTGAAGGCAGGTTATGAAATGGCTTATGGTCGCGTGATTGCTAGATGAAGAGAAGTTAAGGGTTTCCTACAGTTGCCAAATTGCTAAGTATAACTC
The DNA here is from genome assembly GCA_027943335.1 of Chamaecyparis obtusa. Taxonomy (NCBI): domain Eukaryota; kingdom Viridiplantae; phylum Streptophyta; class Pinopsida; order Cupressales; family Cupressaceae; genus Chamaecyparis; species Chamaecyparis obtusa. The sequence continues at coordinate 1,599,791 of BSBK01003705.1, read as the reverse complement.
AAGTTAAATGAGATGTTTGGTGATCTCATGGCTAAGGTAAAATATAAACCAGGATTCCTATAGAGTTAAGCTGAGAAGCCTAGGAAAGATGAAGAGATCTAATGACACTAATATAAAATAAATCTAGATTTGAATCCTGACCATTGATTCGCTGTCTCGCACCATGAATATAGCCATTTCTCTACAGATTTGAATATTTTAATGGTTTTTTAGCCACTAAGGAATGGAATTCAATGCTTAAGTGGCTAAATCTAGTAGATATGCTTTTGTCAACTATTGTAGGGTGGTCCAGAGAGTTTGATGATTAATTGCAAAAGTTTGTACTATGAAGGAATGGGTAAGCAGTTGCTTGAGGCATGTTGCAGGTGAATGATCAGATTGATTGACATGGTGGATTCATGATCTTTGGTACATTATTTAGAGATTTCTCATAAATGAAGATCATTCTTGGATTTGATCACCTGGTTTCCCTCCAATGTAATAACTTTTGATTAATTCTAGTTGGTTTGGTGGGTAAAACCCTAACCTTAGTCATTTGAAGCTTCCTATTTTGGGATCCCAAGATGATTAGTGGTATATATTGTTGTAGTTTTGATTTTTTAGGGGTTCCAAGTCTTTTTGGTCCCAAAGGTTGTTGATGGTGTTATGTTGATAGTCAATGTAAAAGAATGAACAATGAGAGCTTGGATTTAGGGTTTGTTTCCTAGCATTTTGTTGTTTTGATAATGTATTGATTATGCATATTTTAATGAGAATACACTTGAATTCCAATCTTAGATTTATGTTTGTCTTCTTGTTTTGATCTCGGGTTCATAATTGTTAATGTCACAAAGTGAGTTAGCATATGGTATACAAAGTATATTGTGGGATTATCTTTGAGTTCTTGACAAAGTCAAGATTAAAGTCTTTAAGGTAGTTTCAGTGAGTTCATGGTTGGATAGGAATTTGATGATCAGGTTTGGGAGTGAGAGGGATAATAGGCAAAGCACTTATTCTGAGTTAAATAGTGTTGGAGTTAGGGTTTTCTATTGATATATGTTATTGAGTGACTCTATGCCCTAGGTTAAGGCACTGATCCATTCTCTAGAAGTAGTTCATCATCATGAATCACCAAAATTAAATTATAAAATCTTTAAATTAGTTAGTAAAGGGTATACATGTATAATATTTAGTGATTCCTTTCAAGAAGTGAATCAAGGGTACACCCGCCTGAGCATCTAGGCTCAAAGTGTAGGAGGATCCTTGTTGATCCTTGTTAATTGGCCCTTTTCTATCTAGACTTTGGAGTGGTGATAGAGTCAATGACATTAGTTTGTCAATCATAGTGTAAACTTGCAAGTAGAAAGAGAAGGGGAACCAATAGAATGGTGACTCCGCTAGGGAGAGTCTAGAAAAGAGTCAAAAGTAAAAAAAAAGCATTTGCTAATATCTTCTCACTAATTGTTGAGTGGTGACTCTGAGTTCTGTATTTGATCAATGCAGTTCTTGATAAACAGTGAGGCCTGGTGAAGTTTTGGTTGATTGGAAGAAGATACAAAACATTGCAATATTTTCCTTTCCAAGGAGGTGGCGACTCTAAAAAGAAAAAGACCTGGTGGAGCTTTAAGGAGAGCTCTAGATCTACCCTACCTTCCAACTAACAAGTTGAATTTCTACTATAGAACTTCCAGGTATTTTATTTTTAAATGTTAGAAAGTGTCTCCTTATTAAGTGATTTGAGCACTAGGAAAAGGGATGAGGTGTGAGTAGAGGTTTGCATACTTCAAGTTTTTGATTGCATTTTTGCAAATTTTTTTATGGAAGTATTGCATTAAGTTATGATGGGAAATGTTGAGGAGGAGCTTGCATTATTAGACCAAGGCATCTAGAGGGATTGCATACAATTGATGAGATTGAAGGTGGGAGATAGAAGAGAACTATCAATACCTTTGTTCTATGAGAAGTTTTATGATGCATATGATGAGCTTCCGGGGGGTACTGAGTTTTTAGAGTCTATGTTTATTGGCCTATTTTTGGAACTTTGTTTTCCTGAATCAATAAGTTGGCTAGCCTCCTTGCGTGAAGAGTGTTATGTGCATATTAGGGATTGGATACTTAATGATGTTGATCTTGAACTTGAAGAAAATTTTTGGGTTGTATCCAGTAGTGCTATTATTGAGAATGGTGAGAATTATGAAGGAGATGTGTCAAGTACTGACACTCTTTCTTATAATCATAGGAGTGGTGCTCTTTCTTAGTGTGGGGAAGAAGATTTGTGCAGTCAGTAAGAGGATGAAGAATATATAAGTGAAAATGTTGCTGATGATTGTTTGTTAAAGGAGGGTGATGTTGAGGATGGTTGTTCACTTCATAGTGAGAAAATTTTAGAGTTTTTATCTTCTGACTATCTCAGATATTCAGGGAGGGATGACTCTAAGTTCTCACATCCAACACACATTGATTTTGACTGAGAGGATGAGTCAATAGGGTCTAACTTTGACATGTGTGTTTCTGGTTCTTTTACAACTTCTACATTACTAGATAACAACCAGCTTATATATAATATATCAGATGATGAGGGCATCAATATCTACTCAGTTTCAGGTATTGAAGATGTCCCTGATATGGTGTTGAGTATTGATTGGGAAAGTTGTATAGATTTTGAATCCTTTTCTAATTCTGAATCTTTTGCTAAGCCATTGAAGGTTGGCCTTTCAGTTTCTCGAGCTTCATATTTTTATAATAAGTGTGTTGATGTTTTCCCTCCCACCTACCAGGAAGGTTTTGGTTTGTCTAACGATGACAAGATGCAGGATGCTTTTCTTTCTAGTGATGATGCCCCATATGATGCGTCTCCTTAGTGTTTGCATGAAGATCAGTGTGTCTTCTCCTTGGAAGTGCAAATTGCCGATGTAAATGGATCCAATAAGGATTATCTTAGAAATGCAGAGGATCTTAAGTGTCCCTCTTTTCAGTTGGATAATGATTTTTCAGAGTGTGGCTGCAGGGTTGAAAAAGATATATGTTGTGGCTATCCAAGTGTCTTTCTGTGTAATGAATGCAACATGCATATGCCACATTCTTTTCAAAGTTGGTATGACTTCCTTTCTAGCCCTCAAATAGACTATGCTGATTATTTTTTTCTTAAGCTATTGGAGAATGGAAATGATTTTCATCAGGTGCATGAAAGTGATAAGCTCAACTTGTTTTTGTTTTGTGAAGATGAGAACTAGATTTTTGATAGGGGCAAGAACTATTGCAAGTTTTGAAGCTTTAGGCTTCTTATAAATCATGTACACTTTGTATTTAGGTGTGTTTCCTTTCCTCTTTTCCGGTCTTTTCTTCCTTTTTGAGGTTTTCCTTGCAATTTTTGTCTAGTGGGTGGTCTGCTTCTCCCAGCAATTTTGAATTCTTGCTATGCTTCCAAGAGGCATACATCCCCAGACAGAGCCACTGCTAGTACCTGTAAAAATTTTCATTGCTTTATAGCTTCCTCTTTGGTCCTTGCAGTGTTTTTCCTTGTCTCTAGCTTGAAGCCCTAGGTTCAAATTTCATATTTCTAGCCATTGGGGGGTTAAACCCTAATTTGTCTTGGCCATGTTGTATTTCTTTGTTACTTTTTCAGGTCACTTATGTCCCCTTTTTTCACGTGGTCATTTTGCAGTCTTTGATGAATCACACAATGCGTTTCCTTGTCTTTAAATGTTTTAGCAAACTGGTGACTGAGTAATCCTTGGGTCATTTTCCTCTTTGGTCACTGAATCTCCCAATTCATTATCACGGTTAAGTTTTCATCCAGTGATTCAACAACTGTGTAGTCTCTTATTCACTTGTTTCTTGGTGGTTTCATGTTAACATTAAGCAACCTAGTGAACACAATCATAGATCCCTTTGGTCATGTAATCTCTTGATTTTAGCAGTTAAGTCCCAAGCATTCAACGACTCCATGAGCAGCTTGTATTTTCTCTGTTGCTGAATCACGAGATGGTAGGCCCACATCATAAGGAATGGAAAAGGTGGATCTAATGTCAGATGGAGATGAGGTGTCTAATTTTTATTGGTTTGCAGAGTAGTGATGTGGTAGAATGTCAGCATGCTCAGAGTTTATAAAAGATTTAGTGATTCAAGGACTGAGGGTTGTCTCACAGTCTCTTGAATTTAGTAGTTAAGTATTAAACACTCAGTGACTAGCCAAGTAGTTATGAGTTTCTTCAATCACCCAATCTTGTAATTCAATAGTTAAGTCTTCTAACTTTCTAAGATTGAGTGAGAACCATCGATAGCCACAAGATAGATTTAAGGATGAATGATCAGAATTTAATCTCTAAAAGTAACCCAGAGTTAAGAAATGTTCTCATGCCTTGGAGATTTGTCTCAGTCATGCAGTCTTAGGACCTAACCCCAATTAAGAAAATGCTTTAATGACTTAGTGAAGTCCTTTGTTCACATGATCTGTGAAAGGTTTGGTGGCTTTGATAAAGAAATTTGGCAAAGGTTTAAAGTTTCCTCTTGTCGCTGAATCTTGGGAAAGGATGGCGGTGCTCTAAATATTTAGTGGTTGAGTGAATGAAGTGGTCGCGAGATCTCAGAATTAGTTAGTGAAGATTCAAAGTATCCAGTGACTCTTAAGTTTTCTTTAGTCACTTATTCTCCAGATAGAACCAAGTTTGAAGGCAGGTTATGAGATGGCTTATGGTCGCGTGATAGCTAGATGAAGAGAAGTTAAGGGTTTCCTATAGTCACTAAATTGCTAAGTATAACTCAAGTTAAATGAGATTTCTAGTGATCTTGCGACTAAGGAAAAATGTAAACTAGGATTCCTATAGTGTGAAGCTGAGAAGCCTAGGAAAGGTGAAGAGATCTAACGACGCTAATATAAAATAAATCTAGATTTGAATGCTGACTATCGATTCACCGTCTCACACCATGAATGTAGTTGTTTCTCTATAGATTTGAATATTTTAATGGTTTTTAGCCACTAAGGACTGGAATTCAATTCTTAAATGACTAAATCTAGTGGATGTGATTTTGTCAACTATTGCAGGGTGGTCTAGAGAGTTTGATGATTAATTGTAGAAGTTTGTACCATGAAGGAATGGGTAAGTAGTTACTCAAGGCATGTTGCAGGTGAAAGATCAGATTGATTGGCATGGTGGATTCATGATCTTCGATACATTATTCAGAGATTTCTCATAAATGAAGATCATTCTTGGATTTGACCACTTGGTTTCCCTCCAATGTAATAAATTTTGATTAATTTTGGTTGGTTTGGTGGGTAAAACCCTAAACCTAGTCATCTGAAGCTTGTTGCATCCTATTTTGGGATCCCAAGATGATTAGTGGTATATATTGTTGTAATTTTGATTTTGTAGGGGTTCCAAGTCTTTTTGGTCCTAAAGGTTGTTTATGGTGTTATGTTAATAGTCAATGTAAAAGACTGAACAAGGAGAGCTTGGATGTAGGGTTTATTTCCTAGCATTTTGTTATTTTGATAATGTATTGATTCTATAGATTTTAATGAGAATACACTTGAATTCCAATCTCAGATTTATGTTTGTCTTCTTGTTTTGATCTTGGGTTCATAATTGTTAATGTCACAAAGTGAGTTAGCATATGGTATAAAAAGTATATTGTGGGATTATCTTTGAGTTCTTGACAAAGTCAGGATTAAAGTCTTGAAGGTAGTTTCAGTGAGTTCATGGTTGGATAGGAATTTGATGATCAGGTTTGGGAGTGAGAGGGATAATAGGAAAAGCACTTATTCTGAGTTAAATAGTGTTGGAGTTAGGGTTTTCAGTTGATATATGTTATTGAGTGACTCTATTCCCTAGGTTAAGGCACTGATCCATTCTCTAGAAGCAGTTCATCATCATCAATCACCAAATTTAAATGATAAAATCTTTAAATCAGTTATTAAAGGGTATAAATGTATAATATTTAGTGATTCCTTTCAAGAAGTCAATCAAGTGTACACCCGCCTGAGCATCTAGGCTCAAAGTGTAGGAGGATCCTTTTTGATCCTTGTTAATTGGCCCTTTTCCTTGTAGACTTTGGAGTGGTGATAGAGTCAGTGACATTAGTTTGTCAATCATAGTGTAAACCTACAAGTAGAAAGAGAAGGGGAACCAACAAATTGCATACAAGCTTTGGATATTTTCTACAAGAGACAAAAATTTTGTGATATGAGACAAAAAAGACAAATATAACACCTTCTTGTTATAATTTTACAACAAAATTGTAAAGGTGAGGGCCAAAATTTTGCAAAAAATCCCAAGGTTAGTTCAACATCTACTAGGTGTATCAACCATGTGTCTTTCAATTGTTTGATGCTTCTAGCACTATTTGCAATAAATTTTTAGGAACCCAAGGCCTCACCACCTATTGCTTCTTCTTCTGATGTTTCTCCTTCTTTCTCACTCTCCACAAGATATGCTGCTTCGCAAGCTATAAAAGTGTCTTCACTTGGCCATTCAAAAGCCAAAATCTCATCCCTCTTTCATAGGATTTTATCCCAACCAGAAACCTCTTGGTGAACCTCAACCATTACCTTTGTGAATTTTATCCTGATGTCTTGTAGCACCTCAATTATTTTTACAAAAGGGGCATTATCCTCTGTACCTAAAATAACATCAATTTTAGATAACACTCCATTATTAATTTGTTCTAACCATTGTTCCCTATCCTTTATAACCCCATCTGCTTTGACAAAGCCAACGATTAGTTGGAAATCATTTTTGAAATATCTCACTCTTAGGAGTTCTCCCTTCCTCTTCAACCCTTCCCTAGTTGCTTCAAAATTAAAAAGGTTCTTAACAATTTTATATGTGTCTGTTAGCTTAACATCCACAATGGCCTGATCTTTAATTGAATTAAATAATGATTTTAACACATTATCTCTAGGAACCCATCTATCCAAAATTTTCCCTATAGTGGCTACTTCTTCCTTAAAAGAAACCAAAATGTCAGCCAATTGCTTAGCATTCTTAGCAAAGTGTAAAATAGTATCTTTTACTTTCTTTTCATACCTTTTCTTTTCTCTTTTCTCATTTTCTTCAATGTTTATAGAAGGAGGAAGAGGGGACAGGGGGTACTCAACAATAGGACTTGAAGAAGAAGGCCCGATAGGGGAAGAAGAAATTTGCAGTTGTCCTGATGCTTGAATTGGTCCTTCTTTTCCCAACCTTTTCTTTAATTCTATAATTAATTTATCCTTTTCAAACATCCTCTATTTTAGATCCCCATAAGCCTTTAGCATTGTTTCAAACCTCAGGGTAAGCTCTTGCTTTTCCTTGGCCACCTTCTCTGCTACCTTTTCTGCAAGTTGGGCTGTGGTTGTAATCATCCAAAAATGGTCATCTAGACTTTTAGCCCCTTTCTAGCATTATTTGCTAAAATCATCAATTGCTTATTCTTGATCAAATCCTAATTCTATCATTTATTCAATTTTATCCTCTGGATGAACCATCTTATCCTAAGTCTTTATTTAATTAAAAGGAATTTCCTCCCCTTTTATTAAATAAAAAGCTCCCACCTTTCTTCTTATCCTAAGTTGCACAAATAAAGTATTATTCCTATTTTATAAAAAGGGAAAAAGGCTTTTTTGTCTCATTTGGGGCACAAAAGTCAATTCTTATTTTCTCATTGGAGGAGATTTGTGCACAAGGATTGATCCCTCTTTCAAGCTCCACCCTTGATTAAATCTTTTGCCTCTTAATCTCCATGGTCCATTCTTTCTCATTTCCTTTAAAAGGAGAGCTCTTTTCTCATTTTAGGATCCCAAATTTTTGTGCTAATCTTATGCTACAGGATTTCTTAGAGACTTTGGAGCTTTTGGAGACCTTCTTGCATCTAGCTTTCATTTCTTGCATCATAGCTTCATGTTTATGCTTTCTTAGATTAGTTTCCTTTCATGCTCTAGATTAGCTCACATAGTTAAATTAGGAAGGATTATAACACTTGCATCTTTTCTTTCATAGCTTAGCTTGTATTTCCATTTCTAAGCATTGCATTGCATTTCCATCTTGATTCTTGAGGATATTGGCATTCTTTCCCTTGTCTCCATTGAATCTCCCATTGCATGGTTTACTAGCAAGGTTATAGGCTTAATAGCTCTAGCTGAGAGCATTCTTAACACCCTTGCACTCCATGCCTAGGGAGCTCTGCATCACTTTCTCAAGGTTTCCCATTCATGGATTCCCTTGGAAGTAAAGACTTAGAGAAGTGCACATCTTGACTTAGAGAAAGAATGCGTAAGGTACTTTTGTGGCCACAAGGTCTGTTACTTGCCGCAAGGTAAGAAGTCCCTTCGGGGAGCAAGAGGGGTATTACAAATGGAATCCCTTATTAATAACCATAGATAGAAGTTACCTTATTTTTCCATTTAGTATCTTGGTGTAAGGATTGATCCTAGTGGACTAACCTAGATCACCCCAAGATTAATCACCATCTATGTTCCTTTGGTTGTGTCATTGACACCTCCATGACAAAGCCAACATTATGGGCAACCACTTTGTGTGAGGTGATGGGACATCAAGTGTGGGCCAAGTTGCTAAGTATTGAGCCTTTGTCCTTCTAGGCTAGTAAGTTCTTGAAGTGTTCTCGCTATGATCTACCCATGCAAATGTTCTTGAACATAAAAACATCATGGTAATACTGATAGAATTTTTTTCATTTTGATATCATAATTTCTTGTCTTGGCAAGGTTGCTTTTGCTCTTGCGCACGTGTTTGATGACATGTTTGAGCACCTACTATTTGCAAACTTGTCTATTTCCTAATATTACTATGCTTGAAACTAAGAAATTATACTTGTAACTTACAATATTGATCAAATTGCTTTCAAAACAAATATTTTTACACTCACTAGTCAAAAGTCATATGACATTGAAAAATCATCGTACACTATCCTAGATTTTATCATGCGATACTTTGCTGCTGATTTTTCATCACCCCGCATGCTTGGATTATATTGCATAGGCTACCTGGAAGCTGTCACCTAACCTGTGTCATAAATATGGCCTGGTCAGATTGTATCACCCTAGTACCTTGCAAACTATCACACAGAATCCTTTTGTTGTCTTACTGCTGCCAAATTTGAATTTTAGTTTGTTGTAGAGTGTCCTTTCCTATTCTTACTTAAATCTAGTATGTTATCTGCATGTTTAAGTCTATTCTAGACTGAGAAAAATGAGTTAAAACTATTGGATTTGAGCCTCTCAAATGCTACTTTTGATCACTTGTTACACTATGGTTACCTCTATAGCTACTTGCTAATTGAGCTTCTTGCTCATATCTTGGCTTGAGTCAATTGATTGTTGTAAGTTCTTGAGCACCTTTGACTAGCCATCTCTATTGTTTTATCTTGACAAGTGATCTTCTTTAGCTTTGCTTATCTCAACATCTGAAAAACTTTGTCTCATTCTACTAGTCAACTAACATTTCTTTTTCATGCTGGTTACAACTCGGTCTCAGTTCGAGCAAGGGAGTCTCCCTCCATTCAACTATATGCAGTTACCCTCTTCTAAAAGATGCTCACAAGTGCTAGTTAGTAATGATAGTTCTAGTCCTAACCAATCTAAGGATTCTAAGGTCACCTCATGGTACAAAGGAGGCTTCCTTTTTTCCGCATTTAAGACCTCCAAAAGCACAAATAGTGTCTCACTCACTCTGATTGAACAAGAAAAGCTCCACTGTTTGCAAGAACATTTTGAGCATAAGGAAAACCAAGTGCATTTAGACAAAATGGATGCTACTAGGTGCATGGGTTCAAGAGAGTGTCTCATGAACAACCTGAGATTAGTGGTTATGAATATAGACCCCCTCCTTTTACTACTATTGACAACTATGGCAACAACACGCCACCAAGATCTCCTCCAAGATGGACTTTTGCTGCACCTTCTTCACCTCCTAGACCTCCTCCCTCTCAACATGAGGAAGAAGCCAATGATGAGATTTATAGTGAAGAACTTATGAGGTTTGAACAAGATGAAGCCTCCCAACGTATGATGCTTAAACTTTTAGAGCGTAATGGAGATCAATACTTTCAATACATGACTTCTAGAGGAGACAAGCTCCCTCCTGGCTATGATGTACACCAAATCATTCAAGAAAGAGTACCAACTGAATTGGAAATCCTTAGAGATGAATTGTAATGAACAAATCAACATCTTGCTCAACTTACAATAGAAAAAGAACCTCCACATGTCTCTTTTGTAGAATCTATTTGTGCTCTTCCTTTTGATAGGAGTCTATACATGGTCCCATTTCCTAGGGATATTGAGGTTCCCAAATACAACAAGTATGATGGAAACAATGACCCCCATGACCATGTGCATCACTTCTATGCTCTTAGCATGGACTTTCTTTACAAAGACACATTTCTTCTATGGCTGTTCCCTAGAAGTTTAAGAGGACAAGCTCTAGAATGGTTTGTGAAGTTGGCACCACCTCTTAATACTTTTGATGAGTTGGCTAGGTGCTTCACCCAAAATTATTCATACAAAATCTAATAGTCTATCACCATGATAGATCTCAGTGCTCTAAAGAAAAATCAAGGTGAGCCATTTGCCACTTATAACATTGGAGGTCATTGTATTCTCGATATCCTCATCAGCTGCTCGAGAGGGAAAAGATTGACATTTTCATCAACACTCTTGTGCCAGAACTATATTATGATCTAAGGAAACAACTGTTCTCCTCTTTCAATGACATGGTTGAAAGTGCATATTGGATTGAGGATGTGGCCATAAGAAAGGGGGATATTGTTATTAATAAACATACTCAAGGAAATGACAAGGACAAGAGTAAACCTTGGAATAGAAACACATATGTTGTTAATGATGGGGTTGTGGATGTCCCAAAAGCCAAAGAGCCTACTTTCAACCTCTCTAATGCTATATACACAACAAAACAAAAAAAGGCTACCAATGCTCATAGTGCTCCTAAGCCTCAGTATGTAGACAAGCCAAAGAAGCAAAACCACCGCTGGTTCTACACCAAGTTGGCTGAACCATACGAGGTGATTCTTAAGACTTTGGTTGCCAACAAGTATCTTACACTTCCTAACAATTCTCATCCCTACAATCTTCTAGTTAAGCCTGATTGGTGGAGAGAAGATCATTTCTGCCACTAGCACAGAAATAAGGGACACAAGATAGACAATTGTTTTAAGCTTTAAGATGCTATTCAAGATCTTATTGATGGAGGCACAGTTCTCATAGATGGCTTAGTTAAAAATTTTGATCATAAGGCTTTCAAGGCCCCTCTACCTAAGTATGAGAAAGTAGAATCCTCTCAAGGACATAAGAAGAATCATGATGCAAAGATCAACTATACATATACTCCCAATTCACCTGTGATCAACATGGTAGAGCCTATTGAGAGTGATCTTATGATAAGATCTCAAGATGATAATAAGGCCAATCATGCTGTGCCAAAGCTAGTCTTGTAAACACTAGATGATTCATCTTCCTGAAGTGAGACACTAAATGCTATTACTAGGGGGCAGGCCAAAATTGTCCTTAAAACTGTGCATGATCCCAAACAAGCCTCTTCTTCCAAACAAGAAGCTCCTTCAGTCTTGTCTAGCTATGAACTTGTGCACTAGTTACAATGGACATCCGCTTAGATATCCATTTTTGAGTTTCTTGAGCTATTCCCTTTGCACAAAGAGATCCTTGAAAAGGCCCTTTGTGCAGCAAATGTCCCTAATAACATTGATCTAGACAACTTCTAGGCTATGGTCAATCATATCTCATCTCCCAACCATCTTTCATTTTTTGTAGAGGATGACCCATCTCTTGGCCACCCACATAATCTTGCTTTACATATCTAGGTTCTAGTCTACCATACTCGAGTCCACCGAGTCCTGATAGAAAATGGTGCGAGGTTGAATATTGTGTCCTTTCATGTTGTCCAATAGTTGGGATTGTCTGAATTGGCTGTAGATCTTAGGTGAAAGATTACTATAAAAGCATATGATGAAGTGGAAAGATCTTCCAAGGGTCTTGTTGTGCTGCTTGTCTGAGTGGGCCCTATCACAAAAGATATTGTGTTCCAAGTGTTAGACATCCCACTCTCATATAACATTCTTTTGGGTCATCATTGGATCCATGACATGCAAGCTATCCCTTCCACCTACCATCAGTGTGTCAAGTTTCCACACAATGGAGATGAGATTGTGATTCCTAGGGACAATGCTATTTCTATCAATACTCTCACTACGCTGACACATTGGTCCCACACAATAAATCTTCTCATGATCATAATGTATCCCTTATTGCTACTAAGAAAAAATTAAAAATGATGAGTATTGGTATGGGAGAATATACATTGGACTCTATTGATGCTATGCCTACTTCTCCTAAGTCCTATGGTAGACCTTCATACAAGACAAAGCCTTTTGCTTCTACCATGATGGTTTTTGGTACCTTTGTTCAATCATTCATACCCTTAGAGGCTGAAAAAGAAGAACAAGCTGTTAGGGAGTGGATTTATAGAGAGGAAGAAGACAGTATGACAATTGCTACTCCCATCTCTCCTAAACGCTATAGTAAAGGCTATAAATTTTTGCAGTAAATGGGCTATCAAGGTCACAGACCTTTAAATAACAATGGACATGCTCTAGTTGAACCTTTGAGTCATACTGATGGCCAACCCTCTAAGGATACCATAAGTCTAGGATATGGTGCTAAAGATGAAATCCTTGTATATTTTACAAATACTCCCATGCTTAGTGACTTAGATATAGATATGGAGGAATCACCACTATGCACTATGGCCCAAATGGGAGACTATCTTCCTTCTGCTTCACTTCTTTGGGGAAGGGAATGCATGCCTATTGATGATACAAATGAAGCCTCTACATCTAGAAACTTTATGCCTAATGAGCCATTGAGCTTTGATAGACAACGTAGAAATATTGCACGGTTACTGGAAAGAGGAGATCTCACATGTAATGACATGGGTGCCTTTACTTCTAGGCATCCTAAGCCTTCTTGGTGCAAACATCCTAGTAGAAGTTCTACGATTGATTCAAATGAGTATGAATGGGACACTCTCTTAGATGGATTTTCCACAGTAGATATGGAAGTTGATGTGATTCATACCTATAGTGACCAACCAAATGTAATTGATGAGTCTCATGTAGGGTCTGACAAGTTCAATCCACATATTTCTTTAGTGGACCATGCTGGTCCTTCTATGTCAAATCTAGATCTCGATAATTTTGGATCCTACCCTACAAGCTCAACTTCTCTTGTCACTAGACACGATCCCCCCCACATCAATAACCTTGAACCTATCATTTCACTTTCCCTCATGCACTCAGATCTCATAGATTGGTCCACCCAAGATCAAAGACCTATATTGCCTTCCTTTCAAAATGACTATGAGATTGCCTATTACCTCAATGCCATTGAACCTATTACTTCTTCCACCAGCAAACCAAAAACAAACATGACAGAATCAGATATCATGTACCTCATTCATAAAATCAAAATAAAAAAGCAATGGTCAGATGGCGAAAACCACATTATGGCGGTATCCAAACCTCAAAATAGTAAAAATAAAGATGTATCTAAGGGTGAAAACCTCTTTGAGGTGCCCAAGGATGAGGTACTTGGTAATCTACTCAACTATTTTCAAGAAAGGTCTTTAGTTCTAATAGAACCTATGCAGCCCATCAACTTAGGGACATAAGACTCTCCTAAAATCATACATGTGGCTCAATCCCTCTTAGCAGAAGAAAAAGAACAATTTGCCACATTATTTCAAGAGAAAAAGATCAACTTTGCATGGACATACTCGGACATGCCTACTTTGGACACTGAGCTTATTATGCATCATTTGTCTATTGCTCCAGAGGTAAAACCTATCAAAAAAAATTTGAGAAAGATGCATCCCCATGTGGCATTATTGGTTAAGGCCAAACTTGAGAAGCTTCTAAAAACCAACTTCATCAGAGCTATTGACTACGCAGAGTGGATTTCTAACATTGTCCCTATTTCCAAACATGACAAGTCCAGCTGTTTATGCACTAAATTTAGAGACCTGAATAAAGCATTCCCTAAGGATGATTTTCCACTTCCAAACATTGACATGATAGTGGACATGACGATAGGCTATGAAATGTATTCCCTTATGGATGGCTTCTCCAGATATAACCAAATCAAGATCACCTTTGAGGACCAAGAGAAGACAACCTTCACATGTGCATGGGGTACTTTTTGCTGGAATGTCATGGCTTTTGGGCTTAAAAATGTTGGTGCAACCTATCAAAGATCCATGACTACCATATTTCATGATATGATGCACAAAAACATTAAGGACTATGTTGATGACATGCTTGCCAAATCACAACAAAGAAGCACTCATTTTTCTGATTTGAGTTTGATATTAGACCACATGGAATGATTCCAACTTAGATTAAACCCTAAAAAATGTGTTTTTGGTGTCACTTTTGGGAAACTGCTAGGGTACATCATATCAGCAAAAGGAATAGAAGTAGACCTAGAAAAGGTGCAAGCTATCATGGAGATGCCACCTCCTCATAACATTAAACAATTAAGGGGTCTTCAAGGTCATCTCCAATCTATTAGGTAGTTCATTTCTTAGTTAGTTGATAGAGCTCAACCCTTCAATAAGAATTTGCCTAAAGGAGCTACTTGTATATTGAATGAGGAGTGTCAAAAGAACCTGGACCAGCTCAAGGATTATCTAGCATGACCTCCTATTCTTATGCCGCCTATCCAAGGGAAACCTTTGATATTATAAATTTCTGCTACAACAAATTCCTTAGGGGCTCTTCTTGCACAACATGATGATATGGGAAAAGAATGAGCTATATACTATATTAGTCACACTCTGGTTTCTTATGAACTCAATTACACTAGCATTGAAAAGGCTTGTTTAGTAGTGGTGTTTGCTTCTAAACTTAGACATTACATGCTTGCACATACTATGCTGCTGGTTGGCAAAATTGATCCTTTAAAATATCTCTTGAGTAAAGCTACACTTACTGGATGGCTTGCCAAATGGATGTTGATTCTTTCAGAATTTGACATTCAGTATGTTGAATGGAAAGTTGTTAGAGGACAAGCAATTGTGGATCAATTGGCTGAATTTCCCATGACTGATAATGCTCCTCTTCATATAAATTTCCCAGATTCTTCAATCATGAATATCACAGGACGCACATGGAAAATGTTTTTTGATGGTTCTCATACATAGAATGGAGCTGGTGCTGGAATCCTATTTATTACCCCTCACAGACACACCATTCCTAAATCCTATAAACTTCTCTTTCCATGCACCAATAACATAGCTAAATATGAAGCCCTTCTGAATAGCATTAAGCTTGTCCTTGAATGGAGGATTTTTGAGTTGCATATTTTTGGAGATTCTTAGCTTGTCATAAACCAAGTAAATGATGATTACCAAACAAAGGATGACAAGTTGATTCCTTACAATAAGATGATAGACTCACTCAGGAACTATTTCACATCTGTCATGTTCTAACAAATTCCTAGAACTAAAAACAAGGCTACTGATGCCATGGCTACTTTGGCATCCATTTTGCAACTAGAAGAGCATGAGTCATGCTTTGAGTTCTTGGTGGAAGAATTGCGCTATCCTACCTACAATTCCCCTGATGACCGTGTCATTTACATTATGGTCGGTCATGATTCCTCCCGCTATGCAGCCATCTTTTCCTATCTCTAAGATCAAGTTATCCCTAAAAATATAACGCGTAATGAGAAGTGCTAGCTCATCTATAATACCTCACACTTTACCCTCGTCTCTACTGACTTGTATAGAAAGGGTCTAGATGAAACTCTCCTTAGGTGTCTAGAAATAGAGGAGTTAGAAAAGGCATTAGCTAAAGTTCACGATGGCATATGTGGTTCACACTCTAACGGTCTTGCTCTAGCTCAGAAATTGCTTAGGGATGGATACTATTGGCCTACTATGCAAGTTGACACTATTCAATATGCCAAGTCCTACAAGAAATGTCAACTACATGGGAATCTAATTCATGCTCCTGGACATGACCTTATTCCCTCTGTTACCTACTGGCCATTTCAACAATGGGTCTTTGACTTGGTAGGCAAGATCTATCCTAGTTCTTTGAGTGGGCATAAGCTCATTATTACAACTACTGAATATTTTACCAAATGGGTTGAAGCCATCCCATTGTCTGTAGCTATAGGAAATCATGTTGCCCTATTTATTTTGAATCACATCATTTTTTGCTATGGTATTCCTTCTATCATAGTCATGGATAATGATGGCCAGTTTAAGAACAAAGACCTGAAGCACTTGTGCAAAAAGTTCAAAATCAAACAACATTGGTCTTCTGTTTACTACCCTCAAGGGAACAGCCAAGATGAGGCCTCAAACAAGACATTGCTAAAAATTCTGCATAGAATGGTGCACAAATTAGGCAAGGATTGGCATTTGCAAATCAATCCTGCACTATGGGCTTACAGAACTTCTATCCACACTCCTACAGGTCCAACACCTTTTTCCTTGGTCTATGGTTCTAAGTTTTTCTTACCATTAGAGGTTGAAATACCTTCATTGAGAGTAATCTCCATAGTTTGATTACTAATGAAGACCAAAGGGCCATGCGAGTTCATGAGCTCACTACTTTGGAGGAATGCCGCAATGCCACTTTTGATCACATGCACACTTATTAGAAGAGAATTTATACTACTTACAATAAGAAATTACATCCTAGAGAGTTCCAAGTGGGTGAACTAGTTCTTAGAGAAAATCCCAAAAACTACTAGAATAGAGAGCAGAAAGGAAAGTTTGAACCAAATTGGTTAGGGCCTTATATCATCACAACAACATTTGGGTTTGGAGCCTATTAGGTATCTACACTTGAGGGAGAAGAGCTTACCGAGTCTATCAATGTTCTACATCTGAAAAAGTTCTATGCCTAAGGTTCTTGAGTTCTTTGTGTTAGAAATAGGGAATACTGAGAGGGGGGGGTGAATTAGTATTCTAGAAACTTTATCTTTTGCCCAATTATGGATATAATAGATTATCTTTACACATGCATAACATAAGAAGATAAAAAACATGCATAGCAATAAAACTAAATAACTCATAACACATGATATATTCTCGAGGAAACCCTGGCCAAGGGAAAACCCTAGTGGGGATGGTACCCACAAAGATCCACTAATCAAAAGTATCTCGTTAAGGATATTGACCCTGTTAGGAGTCTATTACAAGCATATAGTGTATTAGTCCTGATTAAGGGACTATAGGCCTTGTTGGAAGCCTCAACCTTGTTAGGAGTTGTCAATACAAAATCTGATTACCAGATGAGCCCACTGCCCAAACAAGTAATGTACAATGTATACTGATTACAAAAATGGATTAAGTTACATAACCTTATGCTTCTTGCATTAATATCTTTTCACGACTCTTACATTCGCATCATATCACTTTATCATATCATTACAATACTACCACATCTCTTCTTCTTACAATTTACAATTACATATATACAAGTTATTAAGGCTAATAACTTTATATGCTCAACTTCCATAAATCTTTATCCAAGGGTTAACATCTAGGATGTTGTCCCTTTATATTGTGAAGTCATTATTTTGATAAACAAAATATTCCCTTCACACTTTACCAATTTTGTCTTTAAAAATGTCCTGTTGGCTTAACAGTCTTCAGTAAAACTATCATAACTAATTCTGTACATTTTGTACTAACTTGCACTATGAGATGGGTCATCATTAGACATCATAGAGTCTATGTTCAAGTGCACAAGCACTGAACTTACTCCAGTCAATGTCACAAACAAAAACTATTCCTGGTGCATTGGTGAAAATGTTGTCTCACACTTAGACAAATTTGCAATGCACTCTGCTATACTTGCTCTCTGACCTTTCCGCTCTTCATGTGGATCATATGTTGCCATAATGACAACATCTATGTACTCAGCTCAGCCAAATTGCTAACACTTTGTACATATTTTTATTGATCCTGGAAAAATCTCAAAAAATTCATATATGATGCAAAAAAATCCTAAAAAGCATATAAAGTCTTGAAAAAATTTCAAAAAAATAAAAAAATTTCAAAAATTCAAAAAAAATAGAAAAATTTCCTTGGTGAAAACCTGGAAATAGGATCCTTGGTAGCAAAAAATAAAATTAAAAATTAGAAAAAGTCCTGAAAAAATCTATCAAGTGGTGAAAACTTGGAAATGGGTGCTACTTGAGACCCTTGCACTTATGTCTATCAGTCTTGCATGGTGCTCATTCGCTTCTCTTCTCGCTTCACCTCTCCTAGATTGGAATTGACTCTTGTCTTTGTCTAGGGGACATATGTTGTTCTAAGCTTATCTTGGGTCTCTTTGTGTGTTGAGGTTTCTTGGGAAACTTGGTCCAAATGGTGTTTCTCAACACTTCCCAATAGTGTTTTTCAACATCACCCCAAACTATGTTTTTCAACACTACCCTAGCATCAAGTGTTTCTCAACACTTATGAGATGTCTTACCCATAGTCTAGAATGATGCAATATTTCCACTACCAAATGTGATACTCAAAGATTGACTCTATGACCTACACAAATGCACTTAAACACTTGACTCACTAAGACTTGTTTGACTTTATTTCTTTGTGTGCTATCTATGATGATGTCTTTGCTGAGTGTTCTCTCCCTAAATAGTTTTCAATGATGCATAGCTAGAGGACTAGGGGCATGAGGACATGTTTTATTTCTTTCTTTGCTTGTGGGTATATTTTCTCACTCCTAATTGTCCTTAGCATTTATGTTTGTTCCACTTGACATTAGGGCCTACAAGCTATTATCCTTAACTTTTTTTTCAAGTGCATACTTATAGTCATCCTGACTTTCCTTGTGTCTCGATGTGAGTATAATCTTTCTATACTAAACTTAGGGAAACTCACTGCACTAGTCATGTTGACCTACATGTTTTTGATGCCTAGGTGGGATTCCCACATTTCATCTGATATAGATCATATTCATATACCCATAGTTATACTAGTGTGTATTGTATGATCTTGTGACACTACAAATAAAGCTCGATGATGAATATTAGAGACTAATAGCTTCATGAGCTTGCAAGTAAACCACTTTCATAGTAGCTTGCATTCTTAAGTTCATGTTAGATTAGTCTTGCATCTTGCATTTGGAAAGAGCTTTCCTTTTCATCTTTTGTGGACTTGTTGATTAGCTACACTCACCTTTCTCTTCTTCCCAATCATGTCTTTCACTTCTTGACTTTCGCTTATGCCATTTTGACCTTTATATAGCATTTTGACTTTTTGACCTAATTTTCATAACACCTCAAAATTCTATGAAAATTGAACCCCTGGCTAATTTTGATGTCTTGGATCCATTTTCGAGATCAAAATTGAAATCTGAGTTCATCTTGATTGTCAAAATTGCATTTTAAAATTTACCTTTCTTTTGCATAGTTGGCTAACCATTTGAGGCCAAATCCTTCGATCTTTGTTGGGGCATCTTCATTTCATCTCTTTCAACCTTCTAGTCTTTCATTTCATTTTCATTTTCTTCATCTCTCTGAGGTTTGACTTCATCTTTATCCTATATCTTTCTCAGTCAAACCTAGTCAAACTGGGGCATACTTTCACTGCTTAATGGTTATTCTGTTACCTTTCCTCTTCGATTATGATTTCTAGTGATTTGATCATGTTGCTCTTGCTTCTGCCTTCCCTCTACCTGATTTCACTTTCAATCCTGAGGGGGAAGACACATCATATCCTATTAGCTATTCTCTAGAGCATATGATTGACCATTCCATTTGCTTTGATCAATCTATCTTTGTGCTTGACATGTTAGTTCTCACCTCAAGTCCTAATATTGTCCATCTCTTTCCTAAGTGTTTAGTACTATCACTACCAGGCTGACCATGCAGGATTTTCTATCTCTCTGCACTTCATTCTTTGGATTCAGATCTCTATCTATTGCCTTCTTGGCTGATTTATTCTTTGACATAATGTGTTCCTAGATCGATCAGACATTAGTCAAAGAGAGGCAAATGTAATCATCAAAAAATGGTCATCTAGACTATTAGCCCCTTTCTAGCATTATTTGCTAAAATCATCAATTGCTTATTCTTGATCAAATCCTAATTGTATCATTTATTTGATTTTATCCTATGGATTAGCCATCTTATCCTAAGTGTTTATTTAATTAAAAGGAATTTCCTCCCCTTTTATTAAATAAAAAGCTCCCACCTTTCTTCTTATCCTAAGTTGCAAGAAATAAAACATTATTCCTATTTTATAAAATGGGAAAAAGGCTTTTTTGTCTCATTTGGGGCACAAAAGTTTTCTCATTGGAGGAGATTTGTGCACAAGGATTGATCCCTCTTTCAAGCTCCACCCTTGATTAAATCTTTTGCC
This sequence comes from Chamaecyparis obtusa, assembly GCA_027943335.1. NCBI lineage: Eukaryota > Viridiplantae > Streptophyta > Pinopsida > Cupressales > Cupressaceae > Chamaecyparis > Chamaecyparis obtusa. Next base: position 1,579,395 of record BSBK01003705.1, on the reverse strand, counting down.
TCTTAATCTCCATGGTCCATTCTTTCTCATTTCCTTTAAAAGGAGAGCTCTTTTCTCATTTTAGGATCCCAACTTTTTGTGCTAATCTTATGTTGTAGGATTTCTTGGAGACTTTGGAGCTTTTGGAGACCTTCTTGCATCTAGCTTTCATTTCTCGCATCATAGCTTCATGTTTATGCTTTCTTAGATTAGTTTCCTTTCATGCTCTAGATTAGCTTAGATAGTTTAATTAGGAAGGATTGTAACACTTTCATCTTTGCTTTCATATCTTAGCTTACATTTCCATTTCTAAGCATTGCATTTCATTTCCATCTTGATTCTTAAGGATATTGGCATTCTTTCCCTTGTCTCCATTGAATCTCCCACTGCATGGTTTACTAGCAAGGTTATAGGCTTAATAGCTCTAGCTGAGAGCATTCTTAACACCCTTGCACTCCATGACTAGGGAGCTCTAGGTCACTTTATCAAGGTTTCCCATTCATGGATTCCCTTGGAAGTAAAGACTTAGAGAAGTGCAAATCTTAGTGTGTATTGTGGCTACCACCATTCCTGATGCTTCAAACATGGAAGTATCAGTAACCCTCTTTACTATGAGGCCACCAGTGAGATCACCTCTAGTAATTTTCTTCTCTTTATTCTTTTCTTCTCTTTTCAAAGACCACATGACCAAATCTTGATGGTCATTACTAAAAGAAACTCCTTTTATGGCTTGTTCTACCTCTTCTTTGGTCTTGTGCATAGGAGTAGTTTGTTTCCTCACTGCATCAAGCACCACTACATCTACTATATCCCATTCTAGAAGAATAAGTACTCTTTCATTTTTTACTAATTCTCTCCCATGCTCTGGAATAGTTTTCTCAAAACTTTATGTCATCTCTTTCCTAACCTTAGCTTCAATGACCTTAAGATATTTATCCAGATTTTCCTTGTGTCTTTTTTCACATGTTTCCTCAAATTTATTCATATTCAATTTCCAAAGAAATTGCTTAAAAGCCCTAGCTTTAACAAAATCATCATCAGCCAAGAATTCATCACAAGCTTGTTTTATTATAGGGTCCAACTCTATACCTTCCATCTATTCTACAGTTAATCCTAACTCAGGTTCTCTTGGTTGTTCTAGCACACCTTCATTAATTTCTTCATAGGTCATAAAAATTTGACCTTGAGAACCCATCTATTGTGCTTGCTCTGTACTCTCCTGATCGTCCCTAATAACTAGAGGTGATTAGGAAGGAGAGTACTCCTCTTCTACATCCTCAGGCCTCTCTTCTAATTTTTGTTTCTTTACAGGAGGTGGAATGTCAGGAACATTCTCAATAGATTTATCTTGAGGTGTGTCAGAAAAAACCAAAACTTCCTTGTGCCTTTTCACCTGCTGTGATGTGGAAGGGACATCCTCCTTTTTCTAAATTTGTTTCTTTCTATTAGACTCTAGGATTACCACATTATAACTAGTTTTCTTATGTACCACATACTTGCTTGGAGGTAGTATCTTTGTGAATGTGGTTTGGCTCAATAGTGTTTGAGCTTTTTCTAGATTCTCCCTTATGACCTTCTCCTTCTTTTCATTCAAGGTTTGATAGATCTCTTTAAAATTAGCCATGAGAGTATCTATTTTCTTACCCATAGGATTTATACTATTTAGGGGATCATACTTTGGGTCAAATTGTCTGACAAAATCCAAAATCTTCTTATACACCAACCACTTTTCTTTCCTCACTTCTTGTTCCTGCAATCTTGGGATAATCCTGATAATATCTTCTGGAAAATGGAAAACATGGTTTATGGCTAAGCACTTGACCCTTTTCTTGAACATTTCATTATAAAACCCCTCTGCGTTTGTTGTTATAACCACTATGGTAGCCATATGATATGGTTCTAGGAATTTATCCATATGAACCCATCCACCTTTGGTAATTATGAATTGGTGGGAAATTGTAATGTTTGGGAATAGAGTCCCCCTTCCTTTATTTGCAAGAGTGTTTTTCTCAATATCTCCTAGCTATCTGAAGAATTCAGCTATACCCACCTTAAGGGGAACTTGATATGGTAATATAAAAGGAGCACCTCTAAAACCATATAATCTAACCATAGTAGATTAAGGATAGAAGATAACATCACCCCAATTATGAACTATGTTGAGGTCCTTGGAAAATTTCTATGGCCTAATCAATTTAGCTAAGGTAGTTGGGACTCTAGGGCTCTAAGGAACAAACAATTTTCTCAATCTAGCAGCAAAAAAATTATCAAAATGTATGAAATTGCTATCCTTCCTATCCCATGTCATGTTGAGGTTCCACAATCATATTGGCATGTCTTCACCATCCCTCTACTTTGTCAATTCCATTTCCTCCTCAAAATAGCTAGCATTTTTAAACAAGAACATGTATATCATGAAAGAATACCAGTAAAAGGGCTTGTCAACTTTTATTCTTTAGATTCCAATTAATCAATTATGAATCAATTTAGAAATGAAAGGGGTGTAATCAAAAGTGACTGATAAATGTGAATGCAAAATCTGGACCATCATGCTCATCAAATGAATTAGCATTATTTCTTCAACATCCTCCCCCAAAACTTGACATAATGCCCAATATGCACCTCTTTCTTTTACATCAAAATAATTTGTTTTAGAAGGCTCCTGTGTGGTTGGTCTTATGACAACCATTTTTCCAACCTTAGTACATAATTCCTTTATAGGGTCCTTTCTGAGATAATTCTTTTGTGCATTATATACTTCTCTTAATTCTTCAAAATTTATCTGTTCCAGGTCATTTGAGGGTTCACTTAACCTAAAAACTGTCATGATTTCATAAACTAAAATCTTCATCAATGACTTTCCTTTGGCACCCCTAATATCCCTAGTAATAGGGTCATAATTATTTTCAACTTGAAACATTAGGTCTGCATCTAAGAAAACACCAGGCACCACAAGCTTCCCTAGGTCAAACTACCATATATTACTAGTAGGAACATGGGTGTTTCTTTGACTGAACCCTACTGTGAATAGTGTTAGACCAGTGAGATCACAGATGCCACTCACATTGAGTGTACCAATCTTAGCATCCCTAATTTAGTTTCTTGTATCATATAAACCATCCTCAAACTTTACCCTAGGTTCTTTTGGGGTTAGTTGTTTCACCTTTACTAGGTCAGTTGTCGAGCTGGGCAATAATTGTAGCAAATCCTCATGAAAACCCCTCTTACTATAATCAATCTTCCCAAAAAATTCTTTTCTAGGTGGCATTTTTAGGGTTTTGATTCTAAACAGTCAATGCAAAAGAAAAACTATAGAATTGTAATGACTTTCTATCTAATAAGAACAACAAATGCAAATATTCACCAACCTTTTCTTCAGATCTCTTAGAAATGACAATCAGTCTCTGCAAAGCTTCTCATACAGTTCTCCACAAAACTCAATCTTCTTGTGATTTTCTAAAAAGGCATAGATCTTCAAAATATAAAAACCAGAAACAATCATTTCAGCAATTTACTTCGCATGATTTCACCATTAATTCTCTGAGAAATTGACTTGTCATCATTCAATGGGAAAAATTGAACTTCACACCCTTCTATACCAAGTTTGAATTTGGGCCATTGATCTTCTTTTAGAAAACATCTAACGGCTATCGCATGATCGCAAGGCCTGAAATAAGCCTATGCAAACATGTGACAACCGTTGGATCAATCTGTATCGATGGTAGTCTTGATTTCATCTTTATGACTAGACATAAAGTGGGCCACCATGCCGTTGATACTAAATCAATGGTTGTCGCATGATCACATGGCTTAAAAATATTCTATGTGTACAAGCAACAACCATTACCTTAAGTGTCTGGCCCCACTTTGCTTTGACTATTCAGGAGTATCCACATTTGCATTATCTGTCCAGTGGATGTGTAACTTTTCCTTACTAAGCGCCAGCTTTCCTGACATCTTCCACATCATCACATACATTGGACCAATTAGCAAAAACCATGTATACACATCTAGTAGTGGATCCACCTTTCTCTAGTGCCTAGGAATAAAGTTAAAATCTACAGTTGTTGCATAATCGCATGGACCTTAAAGATTCCATGTGAACATGCGACCACCGTTGGATCTTCTGTAGATTGTCAAGCCTATAGATTCTCTTGAGACTGGGCCCTTTCTTCTTAACCAATGAAAGGATGCCACGTTACAATATCCAGTAGGTGGACACAAAGTATTCCTACTTAAGTGCTTTAACCCTATCAATAATTTCCAAGTTAGCAAAATATTATAACCAATCAAAACAATCCATGTGGGAAACATTTGCGAGTGGTCCCACTTGCTATAAGTGCCAAGGAATAAAAGGATTGATGATTTTTGTATGATCACATGGACCTTAAAGATTCCATGTGAACATGCAACCACCATTAGATTTTGTTTCTAGATTCCAAGCAAACTATAGTGCCAAACAATTAAGAGATAATTAGGAGGCTAGGACTTAGGAAAAAATTAGAAAGGGGTTGGGTTTAGGTGACTGATGAAATATTATTAACATGACCCATGTGGTGATATATTTTTGGCACATTCCTTTTGAGAACCTTTAGTGATTTGTAAAAAGGTAATGATCAAATAGAATCTTAAGAGAAAGACTTAGGGTTCTTATAAAAACACCTAGGGTTTTTTTAGGACTGGTTCTATTTAATTAGGGCTTGATAGACTGTAGTGAGACCTTGGTAATTTTGCAGGATTTTCTAGGTTTTTTGTAGTAAAATTTTCTAAAAAAAATAGGATCACATACACAAACTTCAATTTTGTAAGGAAATGTATAATTTTCTCTTGGTTTGAAAATTGAAGTACCAACAGTGGCTCTTTCTGGGGATGTATGCCTCCTGTAGGCATGACAAGAATTCAGAATCTCTAGGATAAGTAGGCCATCTACTAAAATAAAAATAGCTAACCTACTCACACAACCTAAAACAAACACACAACTTGGAAAGAAAAACTAACTATTGTTCATGGATAATGAAAGTACCTTAAGAAAAGTACAACTTGAGGAATTGTCCATGAACTGGCAATTCCATTTCATTTCCAATCAGGTCCTTTAAAATATATGATTCAGGTCCCCATTCTTGACTGATTAAATATGGTCCCAACCAAATAGGATCAAACTTGTTGTGTTTACCCTTGTCCTCAAGCCTAGCATTTCACATTAAGATCAAATCATCAGTTTTAAATCTCCTAACCGTGGTTTTCTTGTCATACAAATCTTTGTACTTCAATTGAGCTTTCAAATTTGTATCATGTGTTTCCCTTCTTGATTCATCCAATTGTATCAAATCCTATAATCTGACTTCATTTCATCATCACATAACTAGATGAACTTGTAAATTTGTAGTAAGTTATTCTGTGGCAACCTAGAATGAATACCATATACCAAATCAAAAGGAGCACATCCAATAGATTTCTTAATTGTTACTCTGTTAGCCCACAAAGCTAATTGTAGTTTGGAGTCCCATGCCTTCTTGTTTGTATTTAGGACTCTTTTCAAAATTTTAATCAAGCTCTTGTTGCTTGATTTAGCCTGACCATTACCTTGAGGATGATAGGGAGCATCATAAGAAATTTTGATCCCATATTGCAGACAAAAACTAATAAATTCTTCAGATTTGAAACACATAGCATTGTCAACAATCATAACTTCAAGGCATCCAAACCTTGTCAAAATATTTTGCATTAGAAAATCTGTCACCACTTTACTAGTGGCTCTTTTAGTGGGAATTGCTTACACCCACTTTGTAAAATAATCAGTTGCAACCAGAATCTATGAATATCCTCCACTAGACTTATTTGGGATTTCTCCTATGAATTCCATACCCCATTTTTGAAAAGGGGCCTCAACTGTTATTGGGTTTAAAGGCACATTTCCATTAAACTTTAGTTTTCCTAAGAATCTCTGGCAAGAATCACATTTTTTGACAAAAGCATGTGTATCTTTGAAAATACTAGGCCACCAAAATCAAGACCTTAATATCTTATGTACAGTAGTTTTGGCCATGTAATGGCCACCACATACACCTTCATCCATTGCTTGCAATAAAATTTCAGCTTTAAGAAGATCAACACATTTCAGCAAGACACCTTCACTGCTTCTCCACCATAGCTCACCTTTAATAATCACATACTTCAAAGCATGCAATTTCATAGTTCTCATTTTGTGGTCATTCATGTCAGGAGGAAGTATCAATTTTTGTAGATATCCAATGATGTCTTTATACCACTCACAACAATCTAAATCACAAATGAAAGGTATCTGCTCTTCTTCAAGAATATTGATGTGGTTAGCATCTAAATTGCTCTGGGCCATAAGTTTTGCTAACCCTAATCCTCTCACCAACTTTGTGATCTAGATATCAACATTAAACTCTTGGATTCTATTTATCCATTTGCACCTTCTTCCTGAGACCTCTTGTTGAACCAAAATATCTTTTACAATAGCACTAGACACATATGCAATCACCGTTGCCCCAACCAGATAACATCTAAAAATTTTTATGGCCTTGACTAGTGTGCTTTTTTTTCATTTATGTCATATTTCAACTTAGCTTCCTGCAATGATTTACTAAAAAAGGAAATGGGTTGTTCAAAACCCTATGAATTTTTTTGTAGTAAGACTGCTACAATAGTATGATATGAAGAAAAACAAAAAATCTGAATGGGTTTGCTAAAATCTGGTGACCTTAATAAAACAACACTTTTAATGGCCTACTTGATATCAGAAAAGGATCTTTTGGCTTCCTCACTCCACTCAATTTTTGCATTTTTCTTGAGCATCTTGGAGATGGGGACACTGATTTCAACAAAGTTTGTGACAAACCTTTTGACAAAATTTATCTAGCCAAAGAAAGATTGGATACCTTTGACATTTCTTAGTAATGGTACCTTATCAATTGCTGCCACCCTCTCAGGATCAATCTTGACTACCTCTTTAGATACAATATGGCCTAAAAGCTTGCCCTCAATCACCCCAAAAGCACACTTCCTTGGATTAAGGGAAACCCCATACTCTAAGGCTCTCATAAATTTTTTTTCCAAGTGGCCACAATGTTTCTCTTTCTTTTTTGAATAAGCAGCTAGGTCATCTTGATAAACAAAAAGAAATTTGTTTATAAAATTTGCAAATGCTACATCCATGGCCCTTTGAAAAGTAGCCCCAGCATTGGTTAAACCAAAAGGCATTCTAATATACACATAAGTGCCCCATGGAGTAGTGAAGGCAGTTTTGAATTGCTCTATTTCCTTCACAACTACCTGATTGTAACCATAAAATCCATCCATCATAGACATCAATTCGGACCCAGTGACTCTTTGCAACATGGCTTCCATGTTTGGAAGACCATAATTATCTTTGAAAGAATTTATGTTCAGATTTCTAAAATCTACATAGAGTCTGATATCTCCATTTTTCTTTCTTATCGGGACAAGGTTAGAGACCCAAGTTGAATGTCTAATAGGTTGGATAATGCCTGCATCACTCATCTTTTTAGTTCATCTTGCATCTTGGGTACCAGATTAGGGTTGACAGGTCTGAGCTTTTTTCTAAAAGGTTTGGTATTTTCCTTTAAAGGGATTTCATGTTAAAATAGATCCTCCCTATATGCTTTTAGGTCATCATATGACCAAGCAAAGACATGCCTATATTTTCTAAGAATGTTTATCAGTGACTTTTTGATTTTAGGAGTTAAAATTCTCCCAATGTATACATTCTTTGGGGCTTCCCCTATCCCTAGGTTTATTTCCTCTATACCTTTAGGCTTACTCAAAGGCATTTTTTGAAAAGAGCTATCATGATTATCAAATGCTCTCTCTAGCACTACCAAACCCTTTGGGACCCTATTAGTTTTGAGCTGCAAGACCTCTTTACCAAGGAAGGAGTCCTTACCATCTAATATTTTTATATGTTCACCAAAATCTAACTCCCTTTCTCCAAAATTTGCATCATGATGCAATAATCTTAAAATGTCTATGTCATCATCAAAAACCTGCTAGTTCTCAAAATTGTCTCGTATGGATGGCCCAGTTTGAAACTCAACCTTAGATATTCCTACAAAAGTAATATCCTCCGGTCTTAAAGCAATATTTTCTAGCAAGTCCACCATTTTGTTATGACCTATGTCCATCCAATAAATATAGAAAGCATCAAAATGTTCTATTTCATCCCAAACAACATTTTTGTATTGCTTTAATCTCTTATTTCTTGAGGCATACTTAGACCTTACCTGAGACACAACTAATTCTAAATCTCCAATAACTCTGAAATTCCAGATCTTATGTTTTGAGGCCAAACTCAAACCTATCAATAATGCTTTGTATTCTGTAATGTTATTTGTACAAGTGAACAATAGGGTGAAGGAAAACTTGAAAGTTTTCTCAGTAGGGGAAATTAGTAACACACCTGCACCAGATCCCTCTTTAGAACTTGCACCATCAAAATAAATGGTCCAGATGCCATTTTGACTTGTAACATTCCCCTCCTCCTTAGCCAAAAAAGGATGTTCATCTTAATTTTCATTTTCACTTGTCTGTACTTGGAAGGAAGTTATATTAGTATCCAAGAAAAATTTCATGTTATCATCATTAGTTTCTTCCTCAATCATATGAGGGGTTCTGACTTCCCTGAATACTTTAATGCTTTGACCAGTACTATTAAATGTAGCATAAGATAAATCATAGTGAATGCTACAACCCATTGCTACACTCCATTTTCTTGATAGTAGCATCCCATATTGAGGAGGTATGTCTATAACTAAGACACTCATAGTCAAGAATTTCTCTGGACATACAGCAAGCCTATAAGGCAAGGCATTGATTGTTCCAATTACTGGTACCTCCCTGGAATCCATAGCCTGACATCTTTTATGGGGAGTATCAACTTGCAATCCCATTGACCTCATGATTTTAGTAGGCATGATAGTATTTGAAGCTCCCGAATCAATCATGCAATTTATTAACATCCTATCATTTATGACCAATGTTAAGAAGAAAGGGTCAACAACTCCCATAGAAGTATTCACAACATTAGTATCTAAGTAAATCTAAGGTATTTTTGAGACAATTTCCTCCATGTCTTTCCTTTAACAGGAACCTGGCCCTTCATCTTAGTACTAACTGGTTCTTGGGTATCTGTAATTTGAACACCATTTATCCATGTGAGGGCCTTCTTTTTGTGTTCATTTATCCTCATCATTTCCATCAAAGGCACTTTAACTGTGATCTAGGATAACAACTGATTCATATCAATAGGTACATAATTTAGAAAAGAAAGGTCCAAGTTGCTTTTGGGGACAACATTATTTTCGGACTGTGTTGCTACACCCAATTTATTTTCCCCTTTAGATTTACTTTCATGTTGGGGTATTATTGGAAATTTGGCCTTGATCTTGAGCACATTGATTGGCTCACTTGGCTTTTTAGTACTCTTTAACTTAAATTTCTTGGCATCCTTAACTACCTTATTCTTCAGAGAAAACTATTTAGTGTCTTCTTTATTTCTTAAAATAAATACACCTGCTAGCTTACCATCTGTATTCCCAATAGTTCTATTTCTAAGAACATAATTACTCTTAGCCTGTGTTACCATATCAATAGTATCTAGGCTATCTCTTCATTAGATGGTCTCCTTAATACAACCAGTTCCTCAACCATCTTGGAGTTACTATTTATGTCATTTACTTCTTCCTCTTCATCAAGAAAAACTTTCTGATGGTAGGCCTCTCCTCCGTTTTGAGAATTGTTTACATCCTAATTTTCACTTTCTTCATCAAAGTCAACTTCTTCAACAAAATTCGAAAAATTCATTCCACAACCTCTGTCATCATATGATTCTTCTTCTTCCTCTCTTTTCTCATCATTTTCAGATATACTCTAAGATGTCACACAATAATTTGAATCATGTGGGGACTGGCATGCAGTACACCATGGAACCTCATCAGTCATATTGACTAAATGTTTTTGAAATGGGTCAAGGGTTTTATCACTAGGCTTCAAGTATTTCCTTTCCAGGACAATGGGCTTTCCATCCTTCCATTGGGTACGGTAGGGAGAATTTTGCAACCTAGGTTGTCTGTTGAAAGTATTAGGAGGAGGCCTATCATTTCCCTAAAAAATTATTTTTGTTCTCATTTGGTTTCAGATCCTTTAAGGCATTTGGGATTTGTTTGAGGTTATCAACCTCCCTAGGCTTTATATTGGCAGGTTTATCAACTTATTTCTTGCCAAACCTAGGGGGCCTAGGGTCTTCTCTTCTCCCTAACTTACCAGAGACTCTCCTATTTCTTTCAATGTTTATAACAAAACTTTGTGCTTCTCTAATAGTCCTAGGGTTCTTATCTCTAAGTAGATATCCCATTTTGGCATCAAAAGCATTCAAGTATGTTTCCAAGCATACCTTCTCATCTAATATCATAACTTGGAAAATATTGTGCATTGCCTTTTGAAATCTCACATTGAATTCTAGGACTTCTTCATTTTGGTTTTTCTTAATATTGTTAAATTCATTCAACATGAAACCCTCATTTGTTTTATCACCATACTAATCCTTAAAACAATGAATAAAATCATCCCAAGAACTAATACAATCATAAGGAAGTCCTCTAAACCAATCCCTTGCATCCTCAATCAAAGATTGAACAAATAGCTTCATGATTACATCTTCATACTCTATTTCATAATCATTAATCATGTCAATAAATTTCTTTAGATGCTCTTCACAGGTGACAACATTGTTACCAATGAATTTAGGTAACTTTTCTCTAATCTTTGTGGGAATTAAATTAGGATAACCAACAATGTTGTTAAAGAGAAGTTGTTTATACTTTTCAACATGAACTAGTCCTCTTTGCAGTGACCCACTTATTTGAGAAGTATAAGCCTTTTTATTTGTTGTATTAGCAACATTTGAAGAGATACCTAGAGTAATAGTAGTAGCCTGGGTAGAAAAAATTCCAATGTTAGCATTAGATGTTGTCACAGGGCTAATTATGTTTGAAGGGCTAGAAGTTTGTCTAAGAAAGTCAACTTTCTTTCTCATTTCTAAAGTAGTGGCCTCAATTTCTTCTTTCTCTAGTTCTTTAGCTATAATTTCATTTTTCTTTTTAGTTCTCTCTACATCATTATCCAACTTGGATAATTGATCTAGAGGGATTTGTTCATTGACAGGTTCATTTATTTGGATCCTTGCTGAAACCTGCTTTCCTTTATCCTTAGGTCTCCTAACCTTTGTAATGGGTTGAATAATAGGTTGTTCATCAACCTTCTTGGGGGCTCTAATAAGATTTATAGATTCCAAGGTTTGTAGCTACCTTCTCAATTGATTAGCCCTGATTTGAGCCTGCCTAATCTTAGTTTCCTTTTCCATTTCCCTCTCCTTTCTAATGGCAATCTATTCTTGAATCCTTTTCTCTACATTGTAAACCTCCTCAAAAATATCCTTAGAATCTAGGAGAGTAGTGTCAGATGCTGAATTTTCAAATCGGTAACCTCGTTGATGACTTTTGGGTTTTGAGGGCTTTCAAAAGGGGAAGGCCCTTAGGTTGGGGGATCATTCATTCCTTCTAGAACCCTACTTTTACTTCTTGGCTTTCTACCTTTTCCTTGAGGTTCTGTATTTGGGAACATTTTTCTCCCATGGTGTACCTCATCATTGTCTTTAGAATGATGAGAGTAAAAGTCCTCATAGGCTCCTAAATCTAGATCTACTACCTCCTCATATTTAGAGGCATTTTATTCTTGGTTATGGTTGAGTAAGCCAATTTCATCTTCATTTTTCTTCTATCTCCATGCTTTAGACATCTCTATTATTTTGATTTCTCCTAGGTTGACAGGCGCTATAAGTACTTGGAAGCTCACTTTCTAACCTATCTTCTGGATGATCCTTCCTCCAAGCCCTAGTATTTCTTTGACTCATACTTGAAACTTTTTGAAATGATCTTTTATTTCCATTTTCTTTTACTCAGCACTATTGCAGAGACCTCAAAGTCGCCAACCGCACAAGTTGGGAAATATTTTCACAAATCTAGTAATTCAGAGTCTTCAATACTTGGAAATAAATCAATGAAAGAGTTTACAAAAAATAAATGCAAAGCTTGATTAGATCTTCAAGTTTATATGAAAATCCAAAGCCCACAAATAACTCTCTATTTTTCAATGGTACTTACTAGATTTGACAAATAAGAAGGCCAGGAGCCTAGCTCAACTTGTACCTGCATTATTTGGTATCAAATTTACAACACCAAAGATCTTAAATTCAGATTTATCATAATTATTTCATCTCTATTCCCCAGCAGAGTCACCATTTTGTTGGTTCCTCAAACTAAGCTTTATGCTTTTAGAAGCAACCAATACATCTACAGATTTTAAGGATGGGTTAGACCCAAATATTGAGTTGTAAAGATGACTGGACCAACTATAGGGAAAAGATTGTCCTTTGCACTTTTGGATTTGCAAAACCAAGGAGGGTAATCCTAATCTAGTGATCAACTAACCTTATTTCAACAATAATAGACTAAATTCAATAACAAAAAATAAATGATCAGAAAATACTAAATGATAACCATTCATTCATTGATTCTCCATTATCATTAGATGGAATAATACTTTGCAAGTCACTGTGCTTACATAATTTTTGAAAGATTTATATCAAAATTAGGAATACACATAGAACCTCTTAGACATTGATCTCTGTAACAAAAAATCCACTGCTAGCCAATGCCTTATCCATTGGGAAAGCACCTTCACTGCAAGATTATTATACACAAACAAATATCTTGAACTTTAATAGCCCTGCCCTTTGAAAATACTATCACCCTATGGTGGATTTTATCAGAGAAATCCTAGATTCATACTACTTACCGATATCCTTATGTAATATCTAGAGAATTTATGCTATGTCTGAATATTATTTAATCTAATCGTAAATCAAAGTTGAAGAACATAGACATACACATAGAGAAAATCTATGCAATGAATTTCAATAACTCATAACTCAAAGAGAGATACACATAGGAGAGATTTGAACTTTGGATTTTATTCAAATGCTATATCGGTATCATGCATACAAAATGCTTTAAAGTGAAAACTGTCTAAATTTAACTTGAACCAACAATGTTGCTTTCTTACTAGAATATGCCTAATACAGTCTACCATATCCTAGACTCAAAACTTGTTAGAAAAATATGCTCAAGTTTCAGTCCTTCTTACAAGATCTTGGTAATCCTTTTATAGATACAAGGATTGCATACAGGCTTCCAATCTTTTCTACAAGAGATAAATTTTTTTTCATATGAGACAAAAAAGAAAAATATAACACCTTCTTGTTATAATTTTACAACAAAATTGCAAAGGTGAGTGCTAAAATTTTGCAAAAAAACCCAAGGTCAGTTCAACATCTATCAGGTGTATCATCCATGCATCTTTCAATTGTTTGATGCTTCTAGCACTATCTACAATAAATTTTTAGGAACCTGGGTCCTCGCCACCTATTGCTTCTTCTTCTAATCTTTCTCCTTTTTCACTCTCCATAAGATATGCTACTTCCCAAGCTGTAAAAGTGTCTTCACTTGGCCATTCAAAAGCCAGAATCTCATCCCTCTTTGGTAGGATTTTATCCCAACTAGAAACCACCTGGTGAACCTTAGCCATTACCTTTGTGAAGTGTATCCTAATGTCTTGTAGCACCTTAATTATTTTTACAAAAGGGGCATTATCCTTTGTACCTAAAACAACATCAATTTTAGATAACACTCCATTATTAATTTGTTCTAACCACTGTTCCCTATCCTTTATAGCCACATATTCTTTGACAAGGCCAGGGATTAGTTGGAAATCATTTTGGAAATTAGGAGTTCTAACTTCCTCTTCAACCCATCCCTGGTTGCTTCAAAATCAAAAAGGTTCTTAACAATTTTATATGTGTCTGTTAGCTTAACAATCACAATGGCCTGATCTTTAATTGAATTAAAGAATGATTTTAACACATTATCTCTAGGAACCCATCTATCCAAAATTTTCCCTATAGTGGCTGCTTCTTCCTTAAAAGAAACCAAAATGTCAGCCAATTGCTTAGCATTCTTATAAACCTCCTTTGGTTTTATATTAGCAGAAAATTTTAAAATAGTATCTTTTACTTTCTTCTCATACCTTTACTTTTCTCTTTGCTCAATTTCTTCAATGTTTATAGAAGGAGGAAGAGGGGATAGGGGGTAGTCAACAATAGGACTTGAAGAAGAAGGCCTAGCAGGGGAAGAAGAAATTTGCAGTTGTCTTGATGCTTGAATTGGTCCTTCTTCTCCCAACCTTTTCTTTAATTCTTCAATTGATTTATCCTTTTCAAACATCCCTTTTTTTAGATCCCCATAAGCCTCTAGTATTGTTTCAAACCTCAGGGCAAGCTCTTCCTTTTCCTTGGCCTCCTTCTTTGCTACCTTTTCTACAAGTTAGGTTGTGGCTACCACCATTCCTAATGCTTCAACCATGGAAGTATCAGTAACCCTCTTTACTATGAGGCCACCAATGAGATCACCTCTAGTAATTTTCTTCTCTTTTCAAAGACCACATGACCAAAGTTTGATGGTCATTACTGAAAGCAACTCCTTTTGTGGCTTGTTCTACCTCTTCTTTGGTCTTGTGCATAGGAGTAGTTTGTTTCCTCACTGCATCAAGGACCACTACATCTACTATATCTCATTCCAGAAGAATAAGTACTCCTACATTTTTTACTAATTCTCTCCCCTGTTCTAGAGTAGTTTTCTCAAAACTTTCTGTAATCTCTTTCCTAACCTTAGTGTCAATGACCTTAAGATATTTATCCAAATTTTCCTTGTGTCTTTTTTCACATGTTTCCTCAAATTTATTCATATTCAATTTCCAAAGAAATTGCATAAAAGCCCTAGCTTTAACAAAATCATCATTAGCCAGGAATTCATCACAAGCTTGTTTTATTATAGGGTTCAGCTTTGTACCTTCCATTTGTTCTATAGTTAAGCCTAACTTAGGATCTCTTAGTTGTTTTGGCATACCTTCATTAATTTCTTCATAGGTCATAAAAATTTGACCTTGAGAACCCATCTGTTGTGCTTGCTCGGTACTCTCCTAATCATCCCTAATAACCAGAGGTGATTAGGAAGGAGAGTACTCCTCTTCTACATCCTTAGGCCTCTCTTCTAATTTCTATTTCTTTGTAAGAGGTGGAATGTCAGAAAAATTCTCAGTAGATTTATCTTGACGTGTGTCAGAAACAACCACAACCTCCTTGTTCCTTTTCACCTCCTGTAATGTGGAAGGGACATCTTCCTTTTTCTTTATTTGTTTCTTTCTATCAGACTCTGGGATTACCACATTATAACTAGTTTTCTTATGTACCACATACTTTCCTAGAGGTAGTATCTTTGTGATTGTGGTTTGGCTCAATAGTGTTTGAGCTTTTTCTAGATTCTCCCTTATGACCTTTTCCTTCTTTTCATTTTGAGTGTGTGGAACAAAGAAGGACAATAGGGATATGCTCTTCACTCTTTAAGTGAATCAAATTCCCAAACTTGTTGGCCTAAGTTCATTTCTTATTTTCCATATACATGCTAGAGCAATAGTGGGCTCACCTCCCAAGTTTGCCTTAACAAGGCCGATGTGAGGGACAACCCAAAGTGGGATACGCTCACTTTTTGCCATGGGAATCCAACCCACTCTAAAATGAAATGCATGTATCCTTAATGGGGTACATGAAAAAAGGATCTTAATTTTTCAAACTTCCTCTAGTAGTCCTCATAGATTGCGCAAAATCATACTTCGGTGCGTGTGGGAAGCCTCCTAACATATTTGGGGGATGAAAGATTAAAGTCCATTTTGAATGAAATACATACTAAATCCTTGATAAAGTTAGCAAGACCACCTTATAGAGACATGATTAAAAACCAAATCTTGTGATAGGTAGGTGCTTGAAGTGTTTTCTTGTTCAAAAACCTATGGTAACATTCTCCAATCAAACATTTTGTGTCAAAAGGGTTAAAAAGAAACAAGTGAATGTGTGATTGTTGTGTTTGAATCACATAAGAAAGTGAGAGATATCCATTTGAAATTCATCTTATACTTTTAAATCTCTTCATTTAAGAAATCAACAATCCTTGAATCAAAGACCATTCTGAATCAAACCCTTGTTGGATGCCAGTTTTCACACGACCTCACACATATAGGTTATCATTACAAGGTGATAGCACATTTGGTGCAAACAAAGAGCAAGAATCTGAATATCAAAGTCTTTACAAAGATCCTAATTATGAAGAAATTCTTCCCAACCTATTTGAACAAAGACTTGGAGATATGGATAGAAATTCAGCATACCAAAATCACAATACCAACAATGCCAACCATAATTCTAGGGAAACACTTGAAGAAAAGGTTGAGAAAGCTACCCAAGATCTAGAGTTCCTAGAAGTCATGGTGAAATTTATTGATAGAGATAGAGATAACTTTTTTCTAAACCTAGCTCAAAAGGGAGTCAAGCTTCCTTATGATTTTGATGTTGAACAACTCAAGAAAGACCAACAACAAGATAATCCCATGAATGTTATTACTAGGCAAATAAAGGCCTTTCAAGATCAAATAGATACCATGAAGAAGGAAGCTAAACATAAAGCCTTTTCCATTGAAGCTTTGTGTCCATTCCCTTTTGACAAAAGCTTAGTCATGATGCCTTTTCCATTCAACACTATCTTTCCTTAAGATGATAAATATATGGGTAAGACGGACCCACATGATCATTTGAGAGAATTTTGCACCCTAAGTATAGAGCTCATGCATAATGATACTTATCTAATGAGAATCTTTCCTAGAAGCTTAAGAGGACACACAATGGAGTGGTTTTCAAACCTACCCCAAGGTATAAAAACTTTTGAGGAGCTAGCCTCCAAATTCGTAACCCATTACTCTTACAACATTGAGCATGAGATCACAATCCTCAAGTTATGTGATATCAAGCAGAAAGATGGAGAGTCCTTCTTAGGATTCTTACAAAGGTGGAGGACTATTTTCGCAAGGTATCCATGAAGTATCCTACAGAAATAGAAGATGGAGATCTTCACCAACAACTTGAATGGTGAAATGAATTATAGATTGCAACTTCAATGTCCTCCCACATTTGAAAAACTTATTGAAAATGGAATCACGATTGAAGACGTTTTGGTCAAAAGAGGTGAAGTCAAATTATTTAAGGACAACAAATTCAACAAAAACAACAATAATATTAATAATAGCAACAACAATAATTATGTGGCCAAGTATTTCAATAATCAAGGGTCCAATAATCAAAATGATAAATCAAAATCTTGGACTAAGAATAACAACAAAAACCTTGTCAACGATGGGGTTGTAGAGTCACACAACTTGAAGTCTACCCCGCTTATTTTACCATATGGATCAAATTCTTCAAATAATGTTAATCAAGAAAAAAAATCTCCATATAATTCCAATAATTCCAATAATTCCAATAAAAATTCCAATACTTCTAATAATAAGATTTGGGATAAGTCAAAATTCAACTGCAATTATTAAAAAATGAAATTCACTTATTTGGGTGAACCTTTGGAGAATGTACTAAGAAATTGGTTGCCAATCAAGTTATCACATTAACCAACATATCAGGTTATGAACCACAAGTTAAGCCACATTGGTGGAATGAATCTCATCATTGTGAATACCATCGAAATAGAGGTCATCCAACCAATGAATGCATGAGATTGAAACACGTCTAGTGAAAGATCTAATTGATAATGGAACCATTCAAATTGAAGGGCCTAAAAACAATGAAGACCATATGGCTTACAAAAATCCCTTTCTAAATCATGAGAAGGGTGAGTCATCTAGTCAAAATTTAAAAAAAGGGAAATGAGAAAGTGAACTTTTCTCATACTTATGATAACACAATAAATACTCTAAGAGAAGAAGATCAAACTGTAAATGTTATCATAGTAAAAGATAAATCAAGAGAAGTATCATCAAATGTTGTCACTAGAGGGCAAGCATAAAAAATTGTCATACCTACCAATGCTCCAAAAAATTGTGTTGTCAAACGAATCTTCCACATCATCAACAAAGCAATATAATTTGGTTTATCAATTGCAAAGAACTCCCTCTCAAATTTCTATTCTTGAGTTTCTCAAACTATCACCAATTCATAAGGGTATCTTGGAGAAAGCATTGTTAGAAACAAATGTGCATGTAAATTTGGAAATAGACAAAATCCAAAACATGGTAGGGCATTTAATTGCACCCCATTGCCTATCATTTTCCAAACAAGATGACATGTCTCTTAATCATCCCCAAAATCTGCCTTTACACATAGAAGTGTTGATCCATAAGCATAGAGTGAAAAGAGTACTTATATATGGATGAGCTGGTCTAAATATTTGTACCCTTATCTTGGTAAGAGCCTTAGGATTTTCTAAGGAGGCCATTGACCCAAAGAAAAAGAAAACCATAAAAGCATATGATGATGAAGAAAGAGCCTCAAAAGGAGTCACAGTATTACCCATAAGAGTTTCTCCCATGAAAAAAGAGACCATATGTCAAGTGTTAGACCTAACATTGACCTAAAATATCTTTCTAGGACAGCCATGGATCCATGAAATGAAAGCCGTTCCTTCAACTTATCATCAATGGTTAAAATTCCCATATCTAGGTCAAGAGATAATGGTAAGTGGGGATCTAAATCCATTCCAATATTGTAATAATATCAAACCTATCAATGACTCCTTAGTTCCACACAATAATAAAGGGTCTACATCAAATAAAATGGAACAAGGTCAAAAATCCAAAGATATCCCTTTGTTGAAAGGAAAAGAAAAGATAATTAAGGAAGAGATTGTTATGGAAGAAGCACCAAAACTCATTAACCTAACTACATCAACTAAAGGAAAATAGAAGGTTAATGAGGATAACATTATTAAAGAATCAAAAGAAGACCATACCAAAGCTCAAGTATACACTAAAGAATCCCATTATCAAAAGATGGACCAAATAATGAAATTTTTTGATGAACAATGTAAGATCAAACAAAAAGGAGTAGGTGAATACTCCTTATCTATGATGGACCTACCTTTATCACCCAATTCCTTTGGAAAACCTTCAAGTTTACCTCATAAGTATAATGATAACTTTTTAAGGGAAAGTACATCATCCACCATGGATGAAGAAGACAATGAAATCCTAAACTGGTTATACAAAGATGAAGAATCAAGTGCTCACGTCAAACACATCCAAAATATAACTATTCCCACACATCATTATGGGAAGGGATTTGTAATTATGAAAATGATGGGTTACAAAGGTCAAGGACCTTTAGGCATAAAGAACAAAGGGCTAATTGAACCCCTAGAATCAACACAGTGAGATTCCAAAGAAAAAGTAGGGGTAGGATATCTTGAAGAAGGATACACTAAAAAACACCATCCCAAACTATATGATCAAATATTAGAATTAGAATCTCATAGTGATGAGGATTCTAATGAATGGGAATGGGAGACTCTATCTAATGAGTCATGTCAAGATAAGGGCATTGATTTTATTCACACTTATGCTTCTACCAAAAATAAAGGACCCATGGCTAGATCAAATACAAATCAAGCATCTAGTTCTAGTTGAGTGATCTTAAATGATGTGCCAAGCATAGAGATAGAAATAAATCAAGGGGTAGGCAAACCGTATTTTCCTTTATGGAGACCTACTATAGAAGAATTGAATGCTAGGTTTAACCCACACGAGTTATATCCAATATAAACCCTAGTGGAGTCTAGTGAGGGAGACTTTGATCCTTCTTCTTTAGAACATTTGGAGGAAGCCCATGTCCAAGATTTCCAAGATGTAATGTATGAACCCTCAAATAATGAGATATATACTTTAAGCCAAGTCAAGAAAAACCCAAATGTTGACCCATTAACTCTCATTCGTCTGGACCTAATTGAATGGAATACCATTGAGCCAACTACCTTTCCAACTTTTTTGAACGAAAAAATGTTGTCCCAATACCTAAACGTGGTTGAACCTTCTTTTATCAGAGAATATAAAGAAGAAATGATCAAAGGGAACATCCAAACTTCTAATTTGAGAAAAAATGAAAAAATTAAAAAAAATAGAAAATGAAAAGAATCGAGTGTTGAAAACCACGTGGTGGCAACATTAGATCCAAAAGAAAGCAAAAAAGAAATAAAGGATGATTCCAAAGGTGAACACCCAATTGAGGCACCTAAGGAAGGGAGTTTGGATGTTCTACCAGAAATAGAAAAGATAAACATTGGGTTAGAAATAGAACCAAAGATCATTCATCTAGTAGCATCACTAACAAGTGAAGAAAGAATAGAATGCACCAAATTCTTTAAAGAAAAACAAATCAACTTCGCATGGTCTTATGAGGATATGCTAGGATTAGATCCAAATCTAATAATGCATCATCTAAATATCAAGGAAGGAGCCAAACTTGTTAAGCAAAAGGTTAGGAAGATGCATCCTCATATAGCATTACTTGTCAAAGTGGAGTTAGAAAAACAATTGAAGGTGGGATTTATAAGGGCCATTGATTATGCACAATGGATCTCTAATATAGTGCTAGTATAAAAAGTAGACAAGTCCATCAAAATCTGCACAGATTTTAGAGACTTAAACTTGGCATGTGATGTAGGGTGCTCCCCTTAATACCACAAATATATACTAGAAATAGTGAAACAACAACAATATGCAAGAACAAAAAATGGGCTTCTTATTATCTCTACAAATGTGGAATTCCAAATTTTTAGAATTACAATATGCAAAGCCACATGGGCATTCCCTTACAATATTCTGTAGGACAAAGCCTTGAATTATTACCTAGATCTACTACCCAGAACTTCCCTAGACAAAACTACATGCCTTCTTTATATAGGAATTTTCCACCACCTAAGAAGGTTCCAAAACTTTAGCCCTTAGGGCCGACCAAACTTAGAATTATTTTATTTTTCAATTTATTACATCAAAGTCAGCTCAAAATAACTTTTGAAACCCAAACTAAAATTTTGAAGGAAAATTATTTTCCCCGACTTCCAAGGACCATAAGTCATCACCAGTTGACCTGATTGACTATTATAAGCCCATTTCAAAAAGGCCACGAAGTGCTCTACAGGCCTAACTTGCACAAACACCTATCACCCAAATTTTTGACCTCATCCCAGGCCTTTAAAGCCTTCAAAATTGAGTTCAAAGTTTCTGTACCCTACTACCAATACCAAAAATCTTCAATATCTTCAAAACTAGACCTGATCTAGCCATGAAACTTTACTGGCAGGCTGATATGACTAAGAT
Source organism: Chamaecyparis obtusa (assembly GCA_027943335.1). NCBI lineage: Eukaryota > Viridiplantae > Streptophyta > Pinopsida > Cupressales > Cupressaceae > Chamaecyparis > Chamaecyparis obtusa. The sequence continues at coordinate 1,558,053 of BSBK01003705.1, read as the reverse complement.
GAACCTCCAACTATGAAATCAAAACATTTCAAGGTCGTATGACCAACTTACTAAAAATATCAAGTTTCCATAAATAGTAGCTCTGCAAGAAATAGCCTTTAATGAATACAAAAATATAAATCTTTTTGGGTGATGCAAGATTGGTCTTACACCCTGGATGCCCCTGCATCAGCATGTCCTAAAGATGATTTCCCACTTCCAAGTATTGATGCCATTGTAGACCTAATAGTAGGACACTCCATGTTTTCACTTATGGATTGATTTAGCAGATATAATCAGATCAAGATAGCACCAGAATACCAAGATAAAACTACTTTTACATGTGCATGGGGTATGTTTTGTTGGAATGTCATGCCTTTTGGCTTGAAAAATGCTGGAGTGACCTATCAGAGAGCAATGACTACAATATTCCATGATATGATGCATAAGTTCATGGAATATTATGTGGATGACATACTAGCTAAATCACATTCAAGAAAAGAACACCTACCAATTTTGGCAATTCTTTTAAAAGACTAGAAGAGTTTAAAGTGAGACTTAACCCAAATAAATGTGCTTTTGGGGTCCAATTTGGCAAGCTTCTAGGTTATATTGTATCTATCAAAGGGATAGATGTAGACCCTGCTAAAGTGAAGGTTATAATGGAAATGGAAGCACCTAAAAACATTAGTCAAATGAGATCTTTACAAGGAAGGATACAATCCATTAGAAGATTTATCTCTCAATTGTCAGAAAAGTGCCATAATTTCACCCAACTTTTGCATAAAGACACAATTTTCAAATGGGATGAAAAGTGTGATGAAGCCTTTAATATATTAAAGAAATATCTCATGAATCCACCAATCTTGATGCCACCTATTAGAGGCAAGCCATTGATATTTTACATTTTAGCAATAGAGAATTCATCAGACGCACTTCTAGCTCAAGAAGATGAAATAGGAAAAGAAAAGGCAATTTACTACATTAGTAGAACCTTAGTGAAATATGAGCTTAACTATACATTTATGGAAAGGGCATGCTTGGCTATAGTTTTTTCTTCACAAAAATGATGCCATTATATGATAGCCCACAAGATAAGGCTCATTGCCAAAATTGACCATTTGAAGTATCTATTAAGTAAAATAGCATTGAATGGAAGACTAGCAAAGTGGGCAATGATACTAAGTGAATTCAACATAGAATATGTGGATAGAAAAGAAATCAACGGACAAGTCATTGACGACTAGATAGAAGAAGCACCACTTCATGATGATCAACCTATATAAGTGGAATTCCTGGATTCAAAGATTGTGAATGTTGAGGCCAAAACATGGCAACTTTATTTTGATGGTTCCTATAGTCATCATGGATCAGGTACATGCATTCTCCTCATCACGCCTCAAGGCTCTACTATCCCTAAATCATATAAATTTCTATTCCCATGTATGAATAATATAGCAGAATATGAGGCCTTGGTTATTGGGATCAAGTTGGCATTAGAATGGAAAGTAACATTGTTAAAAATATATGCAGATTCACAATTAGTCATAATTCAAGTGAATGGAGAATATCATACAAAATATGATAAATTGGTACCCTATAAAAACATTGTGGAGAATCTTAAAAAGTATTTCATACTTATTACATTTGAGCAAGTACCAAGGGAAAAGAACAAAGCAGCAGACGCTATGGCAACTTTGGTTTCTCTTTTGCAGATGCCTGATTAGACTACCAGATACAAATTCTTGGTAGAAGAAGTAATTCAATCCATGTTTGACCCAACCCACCCTCATACCATTTGCCTACTAAATATAACTAAATCACCTTGGTATGGACCAATTTACACTTATTTAAAAGACCAAATCATTCCTTTCAACCAAACCAGAAACCAAAAGAAAAGCTTTATTTGGCAAGCCGTCAAATATTCTATAGTTTTTGAAACATTGTATCGAAGAAGTCTTGATGGAATGCTCCTTAGGTGTTTAGAAGAGGAAGAATCAAACATCGCCTTACGGGAAATTCATGAAGGGATTTGTGGATCAAACTCAAATGGATTATCCTTAGCCAAAAAAATTCTTAGGATAGCATATTTTTGGCCTACCATGGAAAAAGACTCTTGTGACTTTGCAAAAACTTGTAAGAAGTGTCAATTTCATGGGAATTTGATACATGTGCTAGTGCAAGAACTTCATTTGATGAAAACACCTTGACCATTCTATCAGTGGGGTTTAGATCTAATAGGGATGATTTATCCATCATCTTTGAATGGTCATAAGTTCATTATCATGACCACTAAGTACTTTACAAAGTGGGTGGAAGCTGTACCCTTATCAATTGCAACATGCAAACATATATCCTTGTTTATCCTCAATCATATTTTTTGTAGATATGGCATACCTCACGCCATCATAATGGATAATGCAAGACATTTTAAAAACAAAGACATAATGGAATTGTGCACCAAATTCCATATGATTCATCATTCATCTTCCATCTATTACCCTCAAGGAAATGGACAAGCCGAAGAAACAAATAAAAACATATTGAAAATTTTGAAGAGAACAGTGGATAATTCTAGTAGAGATTGGTATATCAAGATAAACCCAACCTTGTGGGCTTATAGAACAAGCATCATAATGCCAACAGGAGCTACACCTTTTTCTTTAGTCTTTGGAATAGAAGCAATTTTGACTTTGGAGGTAGAACTTCCATCTTTGAGAATATCTATGCATGGTTTGATTAATGAGGAAGACTATAGAGTTGCTAGGCTACAAGAACTAGAACTTTTGGATGAAAAATAAAAGAAAGCCTTTGATCACTTAAAGATATACCAGAACAAGATGTCAAGATCTTATAATAAACACATCAAGCCAAGGACATTTCAAATAGGTGATCTAGTGTTGAGAGAAAATCCCAAGAATTAGGCAGAAAGGGAAAAGAAGGGAAAATGGGAAATAAATGGGTTAGGACCATTTCTCATTGTTGAAAATTTTGGGACTGGTACTTACAAGCTAGCAGATTGTGATGGTGAAGAGTTTCAAGAACCCATAAATAGCATACACCTAAAGAGGTTTTACACTTGAGGTAGATAAAAGAGTATAAAGAGTATCAGATGAAGAGCATCATATTTATTGTACATAGTTCAAAAGAGATCCTGAAAATACCAAAAACATTTGAAAAGCAGAAAAGATAAAAAATAATGAAAAATGAGCATGAAATAAGAAAAAACATTCAAAAAGATGTTGTCTTGGTGAAAACCTAGCAAATAGGAACCTTAATAATATGAAAAATAAAAAAAATAAAAAACATGAAAAATACAAAAAAAAAAAAGAGAAAAAGAGAAAAGTACCTTGGTGAAAACCTAGCAAATAGGCACCTTGGTAGAAAAAAAAGAGAAAAGCTTTAAAAATAGAAAAAAGAGCTAGATCCATTCAATCAGTGAAAACTTGGTAAACAGGTGCTATTGAAAGTCCAAGTTAGTTGCATACCTAGAAGGTCACCTTGTAATTATTGTATTCACCAGCATTTGTATATATTGCATAATAAAACCCCACAGTTGCATTTGCAAGTACCTAAAGATTTTGGTCACCTAATCAAAAAATTGTCCTAAGTCCCACAAATCAATGTCAAAATGGGGGCAATTTACTCAAAAGGAGAAATGATTCATCAAAACAAGCTTTATTCAATCAAAAAATCAATTCATCACACTAGAAAGAGGAACACTTAACCAAATTTACATCCCAATCCAATCTGAGCCTAAAAATATATGAGAAATTTGATCCAAGAACTAAAATGATCTTATTTTTATCAGGATTAAAAATATGAAATGGATGGAACTACACTTGAAATATGGATTTGAAAAACATTACAAAATTTTTCGAAGTGTTAACTCAATTGATGAAATCATGTCTTTCTATCAAGTCGATGAAAGTTTTAGACTAGACAAGCTATGATGAAAGGATGATATTTTCTTGATTTTTGAATGACTGTTTTAAAATCAATGGTTTCAATCATATGTTTGTCTAAAGATGTGATCATCAAAGAATCATCAAGGACTTGTATATAGGATACAATTGAGATTTATGCTTGTTTATGCAAAAGGATATCTTGACTATTTTGATCTTCAATATCATAAATACCAACATCCACTTGCAACATAGAATCTGACAAAATTAGTATTCGCACTCTCATGATTGGTTTCAATAAGTGATAGTCATACTGAAGAGCCCGATGGGAAAGAGAACAAAGAGGAAAAAGTATTCATATCATCATAGTTAAACTAGTGATGGTTGTACTATAACAGGATTCCAAACCGCTCAATGATGATTATAAGCTTGAAATTTTGAATAATGACAGTTAGCTGCATTCATTTTAGATTAAGTGCATTGTATATATAGTTTTACCTTACTTAGCTTAAAATTTGCAAGAGGGGAAATCAAAAAAGGGGTGTAAGAAAATTAAACAATCAAAAGATCATGAAAAAAACCAACTATATAGGATCAAGTGTGTTGGAAATAAAAAACAAAGTACATTTCATTAGGTAACTTGCATGATTAAGTTTTGAAAGTACATTGCATTAGGTTAATTAAATCATTTTCATTAAAAATCTGGCATGGATTTCGATCTGTCCAAATATTTGAATTCTTAGGTTCATCATTATCATTAAGTTCATACATTGCAAAGATCATTAGAAACATCAAATTGGATCCATAACATTGCATTCACTACAAATTAAGCATGGCATTTTAAGTCATCCAAGCATTAGAAACATCCCATTCATCATAAATATATCAATGAAATACCATCATTGCATCACATTTACATAGTAAAGGAAATGCATACAAATAGATTCATTATCCATCTAATATTCAACAATAAACATAAATTAAACATCATGGCATTCATCTATTCTATGTCATACATAAGACAATCATTTCACCATCATTAGGACATATGCATACATGAGAACATTACATTCTACAAAAAAATAAAACAAATCATATAGAATCATATAGCTGCATATCATAGGAAATATCTGGAAAGAAATCAAACACATGATGACATCATCTATAGTAAAATCAATCAGAGTAAGTATCAGAGTCAATGGTACCACCATCATAGATCAAAGTCTATAACATGATCATAAAAAGAAATATCTAGAGATCAATGTCCATCAGATATCAAAGTATCAACATCAACTGATCAAGAATGATACAACATAAATCCAATATCTTGATGATAAAAAGGGAAGAAAGCTCATGAATATATAAGACAACTCAAGCAGGAGAATCACCACCATCATCAGCATTCTGAGGATGAGGTGTACTATCTGGCGGATGGCTCGAACTAGCCTGTAGCCCATGCTAACTCATAGTTTCCATAAAAGATTGTATCATAGAAGTCATCTGTGACACCTGCTGCTGAATAGAAGATATTCGAGTCTAAAAGGAAGCAACATTCGATGCTAAAGCTGGGGCAAAAACCTAAGCTGCAGAAGACTATGGAAGTGGAGTATAGGAAGATGGAGTAGATACAGATGGATCACCCAACATAGGAACAAACTGAGAAGAAGAAGGATGTGGTGAAGATGAAGGCATTGAAGCAGAAGCATGTGCCTGAACTGTCAGAACAACATAAGGAAGAATAAGAGGAACAACAGGAGGACCCTACACATGATCAAGCAACACCTGAGAAACCTCTACATCAACAGCTCTTTGTGGTCTAGCACGAGGCCTCTGGATAGTAACTCTAGCCACCTAGTGTAAAAGTCTATCAACCCGTCCACCTCCACCCTAATCTCTAGCTCTAGGAGGAATAGGAGCAACAGCTAACACTGGCATTCATACTTGACCTTCTCTAGCTCCATGACAACCTCATCATCCATGTTGACCTCTAATCCTACCATGACCACCACTTCCATCATCATCATCATCTCCATCATCATCATCATCGCCATTAGCTCCATCATCTCCATCTGATAACTCCTCAATGCTAGGAATCCTCTCAACAGGGTCTGTAAATCTAGGGAAAGGATAACTATGTAGCTAGGCACCATACTCATCTATTATCCTAGCATCCATCACTTGTGAGCTAGGATTCTAGGGATGATACCCCAGATCTTGAATCTCTCAAACAACTATGCCATAATCAACACAAGGGCCCCATAGTGATCTCTCAGCCTGCACACGAGCATACATCACCACACCTTGAGGCATATCCTAAATGCATCCATATTGATGGAACACGTGATGGAAGCAGAATCTCTAGATCACAAAAGTGGAACAACCAATCATCCAACGAGGACAGAACATATATGAAAGCTCACCATCATCCTCTAGCCAAGCTTCGCATCCAAGATAAGGCCTCCAAATAATAGTGTCCATGTCATCTATCCGACGATGCTAATAATCAAGCTTACCCATGTGGGTCTGCTTGATGATACCATTGTACATCCATGCAAAAGGTGAACCAGCCGGATGATCTCATGCTGTCACTAGACGTGACACTGGGAGATGCTCCCAAGTCCATAGCTGTAATAGAATAGCTCCAACAGTAAGAGTGGTAGAATGTTTGTATACAATTGTATGCAGCTCATGATATAACTGTTCTAATAGGAAAGAACCCCAATCAAAATGATGAGGATCTGCCATCAAATCCTCTAAATAGGACCCCAACCAACAACGAATCCATGTCCACACTGGTGAGGAAGTAAAAAGCCACCAGTCAATGTACCGAGAATAGTAGGTAAAATAGGGAACGACATAAAATGAGCCCACTGAATATGCTGATCACCAATGGATGGATCACCAAATACTCAGGGACAAGTTGAACCATCATACACGGTATCATAATAAACAAGATCTCCTATAGTCGGCAACTGGAGGAGACGATACACATCCTTAGGGGTGATGGTCATCTCACCCATAGGAAGATGGAATGTGTTATGGTCTGAGTGCCAATGCTTAGCCATAACAGTAATAAGGCCCAGATTCACTTAGAACAGAGGAAGATATAATAAAAAGGACAAGCCACACCGAGCAATATGTCGTTGGTCGGCTGCACTTAGAGAAGGAATCATGTCCCAAGACAAAGGATAGGAACCGCGAATATGTAATGAACCAAGATCCAACTACAAGAAAGAAAGTTCAAACATATCAGAAAGGAAATCAGAAATTATCAAGATTATTCTAAGGCAATAAAAAATTTATCAATACTTATCAAACCCACAATCAGATTTCATGTTTCTACTCAAATAGAACATAAATTTTATCCTCACCCATCATCTGAATCTAGATTGATGACAAATATCTTAACTATAATTGAACCCTAACTGACTTCTTACAACGTGTTATACACAATCTCAAAAAATTGGGAATGTCAACCTGACAATCGATTAACGATGTCGACAAATTGCAAACTTGGTAAAAAATTCCAAAATTTGAAATTTTGCAAAGTAAAAGTGCTGTTTTATGGAGTAAAAGTGGAAAACATTGAAAGCACTGCTAAAAGAGGTAAAAGTGCACATTTATATTGTAAAAGTGGCCAAAAACTTGAAAGCACCCAAATACAATGCAGGAGCACTCTTAAAAGGAGTAAAAGTGTGGAAATTAATCAAAAGCACACACAAAAGTTGTGAAAGTGCTAAACCTAAGCAAAAGCGCACAAAGAAAGGATAAAAGCGCAAAAGGGATTAAATTGAACGAGTAAAAGTGCCCAACTGATTCATGGAAGTGCTCTTAAAAAGTGCAAAAGTGCACAAACAGAGGCAAAAGCACCCTTAAAATTGGCAAAAGCGTCCATTTAGCAAAAAAAGAAAAAAGGGGGTTGTTTACCAGAAAAAATTGAAATAAATGCATAAAAATGACAAAATGAGAAGGTACAATTACTCACCAAAGGTCCTGAGCCAGGCAGTCACTGATATTGCTAGCATTTCTCGAATTGATGCTCACGGATAGGGACACATCATGGAAGATGGAAAAGCTAAAGGAGAGTCAAAGTAAAAAAGTGAATAGTAAATGAATAGTAAAAAGGGCTTTTGACTTCTTTTTATAGGTTTTAACCTAGAAGGAGGTAATTTTGACCTATGCAAGCACATTATTATCACATTTGATTTAATCAAGCAATGCTAACATCATAATAATTGACACCAGGGCATTTAAAAATTACACAAATTCAAGATCAATATCGGAAATAAAAATAAAATTCAATAGAAAAAATTGAATAATATAAAAAACAAATGAACAATATCATCAAGAATCAATTAACAGTCAAATCAAAATATGAATTTTATTTCATTTCCAAGGGGGCATACCATTGGATAATCAGATCAATATCAATAGTAACATCATTGAAAATCGAGAACATCGATCATTAAATCAAAGTGAAAGCTTTTATCAAAAAAGTTTTTGTCAATAAACGAATGGGGCATCACATCGAAATCAATCATCAAAATAGGTATCATATAAGAATCTTCTATTGAAATTAAACATCATATCGAAGGAACAATCATCAAATCAAACATCATATCATAACGATCATCAGAGAACCATATCAAGAGAGTTTCATATCGATCATATTTGCATCAATCTCATATCAAAATTTAGGATCAACCATGGAAAGACCATCAAACGATATTAAAGATCGACAATCAATGAATCAGGACCTATCATCAGCAAGATCAGAGTATTCTTTGAATCGACATGCTTCGCACATCAACTCAAAGAGGGGCATTTGTAATCACCTAAAAATGGACAAATATTAAATCAAAGCAAACCGAGTCAAATCAAAGAAAATCAAGGACATAATTGAATCAATTGAATCAAAATGCATAATTAGCCAATCAAAATGAAAATCAAGTCTTAATTCAATCAAAATAAAAATCAAGAGCATTTTAATCAAGTGCAATCAAATCAAAATAAAATTAAATCAATTAATTGTATAGTCTTGGATTAAATCAAATTCAACCCATTCAAGGGGTACATGGCTAAAATAAATCAATTAAAACAATTAATAAATCCTAATTACTCTCAACAACCCAAAAGGAGAGGAAATTCAATTAACCAATGAGATTTGAAGAAAGACATTCACATGGATCAAGCCAAATTCAATCTCAATCACTCAAAGTGAAAGAGAATCTTGTCCATTGATCTTGTCTACTTGTCCCAAGCTTTGAGGACACAAACTTTGCTTTGTCTTCAAAGGATGGAACCAAAAACTCAACCAAGGCTTAATCATGATCAAATACAACTACACCCCCTACCATTGGAAAATCTATAAAAAGGAAGGCCTAATTCCTTCATTATTATCATCCACACATCTGAGAATTGCATTGAACCTCTTGCAATTTTAGCTTAGAAAGACATTTGAGAAGCATTTTAGCATGTACTTTGATCTAATTGTTAGCAATAGCTTTGTTTATCATATCATTCTCATTCTAGGACTATCATTAATGGAAGCTTGCTGAGAGCTATTCATTAACATTCTTAGTTAGAGAGCCATAGGATGCTCAATTAGTCATTATTTTGCTAAATAGTTGCTCTATTGCTTTGTGGTTCTATTTAGTTACTATTCTCAATTTATTGACTAACCTTAATTCTATTAAGATACATTTCCGTGTATACAATTAGTAAACAAATTCATTAAGGGAACCTTAAGGAATGTATTTATGTGAATGTCATGTTAGAAAATAAATTGTAAGTTGCAATTTTTGGTCATAAGACCAGATTCCTTATGGGTTCCCTAGTGGGGACATTACACATTCCCCTCATAGATCTCCCTTATTTTTTTCCAATGTTCATAAGAAATATTCAAAGAAATAACCTTTTCTAATTAAGTCTTTGATAAAGACCTAATAATAGATATCTCATCTTTTCATTTTCCTCATATGCTTCAATTTCAGCCAGAGTGTTAAGCCCATTTTGAGGAAGTACATACTTTGTTTCCACATATTTCTAGGTCTTGTAACCAATCGACACTAGGTATTATTTTATCTAATCTTTTCATGAACTATAGTTTGATCCATTGAACAAAGGGATAGTCAATTTGTGTCCTATCAGATCTACCTGAAGTGGTTAAGCTCTTCACTAAGGAACTAGGATCTTGTATACTAATTGTTTAATAGGTTGAATAACCGAGACTGGGGGAGAATCAATTATTCCACACAACTTATAAAAAATTTCCTCTATCGGTTAACTCTTAATCAACAGTAATAACAACTTTAGATTTTTTGGTTAAGCACATCAAACATCCACATAAAATGTAAGGAATACAAACATAGAAATACTAACATATAGAACACTAGATTTTATGTGGAAATCCAAGATGCGAAAAATGATAGAGAAGATAATTATTATGAAATGTAAAAAAACTTGTTAAGGTGACATTGATATGGTAATTTTTACAAAGGTTCATTTCCAAGTTATATTGCTCATTATAGGTAGCCTCATGGTGAATATACAAAGACTCACTACTAATACACAAAGGTGACACACAAAGGCTCATTTCCAATAAACAATGGCTCACTACTGATATAAAAAGGCTCACTACCAATACACAAACGCTCACTGCCAATACATGAAGGCTCACTACGAAAAATATGAAAATAGATAGAATCCACAAATGGTATCAATGCACTTCTACACAAGAACACAGATCTCCTTACTAATAGATTCCCAATCATTTGACATATCATCACATGTGAGTCTTATCAATTTCATTGGAAATAATTACTCTTTTATCTATTTATACAAGATGATGAGATATGCTAGGTTGGAAAAACTATTTGAAATAGGTCACACCAAGACATTGTTATGGTAGTAAGGAATAAAATAAGGACCACTTCAATCATTACAACATGCTACACCATCACCCAAGCCATCGGTTCCAGCATACATGATGAACCACATTGCATAGCAATAGCTAGGACCAAAACATAAATGAACACAGTCTAAGATGGATTGTCCCAAACTACTAATCTACCAATTATTGTATCCAAAAAAGAACACTCTCTAAACTCTACTGATGACAACCTACACCAAAATAAGCAAGGTATCGGTGCACATCAACCGATAGACAACTTATATGGCAAACAAGTATGTTCCACAACAACTGATACACCAAGATGATGGAATAAGAATATGTTGAAATAAACATGAAAACATTAATGATAACAACATATATCACATCAACCTCACATTCTAACAATATCTCCTTTGTCATTGATGGAAACATTCATCAATACCAAAGCACAAAAATAAACTTTAATTTTTCTCCAATCTTTCTCCCCATTTGACAACATTGATAAAGGACTCAACAAGCTCTCCCTTACTATCATACTTTTCTCTCATTGTGGGAAGCCATGTAGAACTGATCCATGAAAATTTAGAAATGCAAAGCACTAGACCAATGTACACAATGCTGCATCTAGTGATCAGTAGAAAGGGAAAAAATGCCTAGCTTCCCCTTGAGATAGTAAAAAATATCCTTGCACAAAGGTTTGGGGAATATATCTACTATCTATTCCTGAATGTGGACACATACTTAAGATTAACTACACCTTCCTCTACTTTCTCTTTGATAAAGTGATATCTGATGTCAATATGTTTGTTCTGCAATACATTAATGGACTCTTTGACATACTTATAGTGTTGTTATTATCACACATGATAGAAATTAGTTCATCAAAACTAACTCCTATATCATTCAAGGTATGCTTCATCCATAATATCTAAGTACATCACGAGGATGTTTCAATAGATTTGGATTTAATAGTAGATAGAAAATGTACAAAATCTTGAATCTTGCTCGACCAAGCAACTAATTGGGAGCCAAGAAAGAATGCTCCACCATTGGTACTCCCTATGTTCTCCAAACAACCTACCTAATCTGCATCTGTTTATGTTGTCAGCGAAAAACATGACTCTCTTGGATACCATAATCTCATATCTTCTATTCCTTTCAAGTATCTAAAAATTCTCTTTACCACCATAAAATGTGACTCTTTCTGTTTGTGTTGAAATTTGAATGCTAAACATACTCCATACATGATATCTAGTTTGACAGGAGTTAGGTACAACACTCCTCTAATCATTGATATGTACTTAGTTGCATCCAATTTCGGTGAATCATCCTCCTTAGTCAACTTACAACTAGTAACAATGGGAGTACATACATGTTTTAAATTTTCTAAGCTAAACTTCTTTAGTAAGTCCTTATTATAAGTAGATTTGATTCCTAAACTCATCTCTTTTTGAATTTTATTTCAAACCTCTACTAAAGTTTAGTTGAAGAGCTCACATTACAAAATCATTTAGTGTTTGGGTGAAAGTTGATAAATATAGAAGGAATGGCTCAAGTCCCTTTGTGTGTCATATCACATCATTTCAATTAAGTTATATCTAGCATGATGTCATAAGTATGTAGTGTAAATCTTAGGGTTTCCTTATTTGATCACATAGTTGCATATTCTTTACATTTGAGGTTTCCTTGTTCAAGAGAGGATAGAATACTTGGTAATTTATTTTGTCTTGGCGAGTGTCATAAAACTATTAAATAAGTGAATTCCTAAGTTGTGAATCTTGGTCTTCAATAGGTACTAGTTCTTCAAAAGGAGCTCATACTTCTCTCATTGTTGTGTTTGCGAGATCTTGCATTGGTCTCATGTTGATGCTCACACAATGACATTATTTGTATACATACATACATACATACATATAGATATAGATATTCTCAACATCCTTAACTTCATGAATATAGAATAATGGTGTTAGTCAAATAAAGTCTTATAAGACCCTTATCCTTTTGATTCATTGGATCCCAATCTTCTTCTTTTATGCTTGATAACATCTTAAATACAACACTATAGATCTCAGTTTAAAATCATGCCTTCTATCTTGAACTTCCACAACTCAAATTTGCCTCCATCCCCTTCCTAAAACAAGATTAAAAAGAACTCTGAACAAACTGTCCCTCAAAAAAGATAAGTACAAAAATCCCTTTACCTAATAATGAGACCAAACCTAGCCAAGATATCAAAAAATCTCAAAGGTCTGAAAAAGTAGAAAAAAATCCCTTTACCAATTGAAAGGAAGAAACGTCAAAAGAAGAAAATATCTGTGAGGCCAGGAAAAGTAGATAATTAAAAACATTGGATTTGCCTTTGGCCCATCTTATCAGAGCACGTCCAAAAATTCTAGATACGGCAAACCTAAATTAAGATAAACCCCTCGAAGGAAGGCTAAAGTAGACAATTTAAAATAGCACATCCATTGCACAGCTACATGCAGGCCCTCTTTCCAAAGAGGCGAATACTGTTATTTGCGTCATGTAGATACTCTGCAATTTCTTGGAACAAGTTCCATTTTACCTCCTTGAAAGAGCCATCCTCTGAATATACACATGGACAAACTAATAAAAATTCTAATAGAATGTACAACACAGCCATGCTATCGAATATACACATGGCCAAAACATTATAAATTCAAATGCAAGGTACGAAATAATACTGTCATTGTATTTTAACTAGGCAGTCACTACTACCTATAGAAACTTTTCTTGAGATTACCATGAAGTACTTCAACTTAATTTAGAACAACTGGAAGGATTAGGAAACCAATGAAAACTAAATGACTAAAAACAACTATCAGAATCCACTATCCTTGAGATGCGAGTAATATAATGACAATAAATTGAGCATATCATTGGAGATGAAATCCATAAAGAAGTGGGAGTTAACCGAGGGATTCCTTACTCTTCTCTCAAGGTTTAAAAAGTTTGTGCAACTATGTGGATTGTAATAAGCTAAGAGGGGTGAAGAGTTTATTTATATCCTTTCAGCACTGCTTTGTCTAACAACAAAAAACATTTCAGTCAGTATGTCTCAGTTGATAAGTGGTAAGGTGGAGTTGCAGGTATCTGCAAAAGCATTATGGAAATGCTTAAGCAAGGACTTGGCTAATCTTTTGCCCAAGCTAGTCCCAAAGCTTATCTCTGGTGTTGAAATCTTCGATGGTGATGGTGGCTTGGGAAGTGTATTGATTATGAGATTTCAGTCAGGTAATTTAATATAAAGTTTTGTAAGAATAAATCAGGTTTTCTTTACCTGTTTGCTTCTGAAGGATTTTGATTACATTAATGTGTCGGATCATATTCTGTGATCTATCATCAGGAAGATAAGAGTGAGACAACTGCAGTTGTAAAATGATGTAGCTTTCTCATTCATTTTTATAAAAGATCATGAAACGTGATCCCAAAGATTAATACAATCAAAATTCTACACAGTATAATCTAGAAACAAAAGAGTAATTGATAATAGATTAGAAATCTTTTCTCTCTTATCATGTTTTCTGTTTTTTCTGTTTACTGTTTTGATCACCTTGTTAAGCATTTATCAGGTTAATGATGTTTTCATGTTATGTGAGCGTATAGATGGTGGAGATAGTTATCAAAAGGAGAAGATAGTTGAGATGGATGATGTGAATCTTACTATGGCAAATGAAGTATTGGAGGGAGGATACAAGCAAATGGGCTTCAGCTATTTCAAGACCAGATTTCAGCTCAAGGAAATAAGTGCATCTTTAACAAGTGCTGAATGCACAGTGGAATATGAGGCCTGTGGACCACAAATGAGGTCTCCAGAAGAAGCACTGCAAGCCAGCTTCTTCATTGTCAAAACCATGGAAGCTTATTTGCTATCACAGTAAACCCATCTAAGACAATAGTTGGTTTTCCTACACTGTTCAATCATGGCCCTGCCATTAAGTTAACAAGTACAGCTACATGTAATATCGAAGTCAGCTTGTTTTCTTCCTGGCAAATAATGTAATGAATTGTAGCTTATCTACTTTAAGATTTTATTGATGATTTTATTTTAGAAGGCTTTTCTTGGTTCCCGTTAGATATTTATGTGATGATATGGTATCGTTGGCTAATATATGTTGGCATGAAGCTAGCAGATAGGAGCTTCTATGTCATAAATCTATTATTAAATCTTTTTAAGGATTTTCTGAAATCGGGCTAGAACTTTTCAGTTATCTAATAATCATTGATCATGATAAAGAAAATGTATAAATATCTTAACTCCGAAGGATAACATTGAACAAAGTGATCATTAAGGCTTTTCGGAAGCTTTTAGAAATAGGACAAATGAAAAACCTACTGTGGTCAACTTAATAAAGGGATAGTTCAAGCTTTTCAGAAGCTTTTAGAAACAGTACAAATGGAAAACGGCAGTGTTGAACTGTTGATTAACTTTAGCGGCTTAGCCATATCAACAAAATAGTATATAATTTGTTTCGTCACCGCTTCATGATTATCGTTATTTAACTCTTGGACTCGCGTCTATAAAAATCATAAAAAAATTGGGTTCGTCAACGTGTTGGGTTATAAAACGTAGGTCTTATGCGAAAAAATATATATATATATATTCAATTTTGATTACAGTATTCATTGATCTTTATAATTTTTTTAATATTTTCTATTTTTATGATAATTTTTCTTTAGAAATAAACTATTTACAATTTAGGATAAACTAAAAAATTATTAAATTAATATTAATAAGTAATTGATACTTTAGTCTTCAGGTGTAGTTGGATGGTTGATCGATACAAAAACACAAACAATGGTTAATGGTTCAACGCTTTCCTTAAAAGCTATTCTTGGTCATGGGGCCTCTTGGGGAACAAAGTAGTTTCAACTTGCCTACTTGATCTCTTATCTCTTAATATTGATAATC
The DNA here is from genome assembly GCA_027943335.1 of Chamaecyparis obtusa. Lineage (NCBI taxonomy): Eukaryota > Viridiplantae > Streptophyta > Pinopsida > Cupressales > Cupressaceae > Chamaecyparis > Chamaecyparis obtusa. Next base: position 1,542,344 of record BSBK01003705.1, on the reverse strand, counting down.
AAAATGTTAACACTTTTATGGAGCATCGTAATACCTAACACTTTGCATCATATTCTTGTGCAGGAAACAACTATAGTCCTATATGTCTAGTGCCTCATTTCACTAATTGCATATTTATTACCTCTTACTAATGCTATCTAAAGTGGTCATACTATTATTCCTCAATCAACAGGCTTCTAACCATTTGTACATGTAAAATGAGTAAGTTTTATCATTAAAGCCACCTACATGACCATTATCCTCAAGATTTATTTCATTTATAGCCCTTAGATGTATCTTCAACAAATTAAAACTACTTGACCATATGTATTGGTTTACTCCACTCTGTCTCTATTTTTCTAGCAAAGGCAATACTTGTCAAAAGTATAAAACAACTCTTTGATTTCTCATGAAGAATTACTATCTTTAGAGGTGGAAGCAAAATCACATAGTTCTATTAGAAGATTGTTCTTCGTCAATACTCAATAAAAGAAAATTAAATTTGAATAAAATTGATGAAGAGTACTCCTCTTACTAATCCAAACACATTACACACCATGAAAAAATAAATATAAAACTGCAAGAATTGAGCAATTGTGAGAGCAAAAACACTTTCTTTCTATTATTTGCAATGAAATGTCATCACAATATTAAGAAAAATAACATACTACAACCACATAGACATTTTCATTATAGTAATCTATAAGACATAGCCATAATTTACACTTCTAGAACTGGTCCCTAAAACCCTCCATACCTGGATATGAAGCACCAATATCCATCATAGAATATTCTAGAAAGTAAAACTTTCATCTTTTTGTGCCCATTGGTTTATTAGTTCAATTTCTCACCTAATTGATTTTTTTTCTCTCTTCATTTCTATGTTGAAACTTGAGTCTTGACAACACAATTTTTGGAAGCCATAACTTTTGACTTGGTCATTTGATTTGTTTATACAATATATCATTAGAAATCTTCTCAAGAGATTGCTCCAACACATCTATCTAAAGGTTGTCTAGATTTTGAGCCTTTGTGGCATGTCCATGGTCTTCAATTTTGAGTTTCAAGCTTCATTGGAGGAATTTTTTGAAACAAAAATATTAATATCTTTCAAACTACTCACGATAATGAGGTAATTCTTTAACAAATCTCTTAATATTTTAATTACACTCCTTTGGGACCAATCTTCTTGTTCACATGACCAAAATGGAAAAAAAGGTTTTGAATATGACCCCAAATGGGAAAAATATCCCAAAAATAACATCTAACTATCTTATGTTATTTTTAGCTTCTATATATCTTATAAAGTTGGCTATCATAGTGGGCTTCCAAAAAGATAAAGAAAAACTACAAAATAAATGAGAAACACAAACATTTCTTTCTGGGTGATGCAAGATTGCTCGTAAGTCCTATATGCTCCTCCATCAGACACCTAGGGTAATTTGAGAAGTGACCTTGTCACATCTTAGGAGTTTAGAGGAAAATTAAAGTGGTCCTTTACTTTTGATAGCCATGATAAATCTTTAGTGGGTTGTCTTTTCCATTTGACAAGGTACTCTTCATATTGCTTGTTTCTTGTGCTTCTACGTAGACATATTCTACTACCCTTGTGCTATTTCATCTTCAATACTTCTTTCATAATAATTTATCAAGCCTAAAATATTAAAAATAGGTGAAATATTGAGTTCACTGGGCAATTGTAGTTATAAATAAGGATTTTCTAAATAATGATTCTCTCAAATTTTGCATGGTCCAAATTTCTTCATCTTTAACGTATTTTATATTCCCATTAGAAATTTCTCTTTTCTCAAATGAATCGTGACATCATCTCCATTTTAAAATTCATTGTATCTCCTTTTCTAATTTTCTTTAGCCTTGTACTAGAAGGTTCATTTTATTAATACACTTTCTCACCTCTTGATAGATAAATTCTTTAGGTATTTGACAAAGTCTTCAGCTTCAACACTACTCTTTTCTCCTTTGTCCAAATTCATTAAGTTTGAAGCATTTATAAGACTACTTTCATATACAATATGGAAAGGTGATTTACTAGTGCTCCTACAGATGCAAATATTATATGCAAATTCAACATGTCGTAAATCAAATTCTACCATTTTTGTTTTTCTCCTACTAAGAACCTCAACAGATTTTCCAAACTCCTATTCACCACTTATGTTTTCGGATCAGTCTATAGATGATGCACTCAGATGAACCTCAAATCTATCTTTGGTTTTCTCCATAATATTTATTAATGTGCTAACTTTAACAATTTTAATATTTTTAAAAATATTTTATTGGAAGTATTGTTTTAGTTATGAAAATTTATTTTATTTAACATGTTAACTATATTTATGTTCAATTTTATAAAAAAATTTATTTGCTAATGTTGAATTTATTTTTAATTAATGTCAATATTGTTAATATTATGTTATTATATTTTCAAGATACATATTTAAAGAATGTTTTAATTTAAAAAATTAAAATTAATTTTTAGTTTTTATTTGATTTTTTCGTTGTCTAATAAGTTTACTAATTATTATTATAATTTTAATATTTACATTTTTGTATATTTTGGCTTTATTTTATCTTATTCTATAGTAATTTTAAATTTAGATTTAACATTATAAATAAATTTAATTATTTTTGTTTACAAATAATAATTAAACTATATTATAAATATTTTTATTTAAAATTGTTTGCCTAATTTAATTTTTCTCACCTATAGATATATATAAGAATTAATTTAAATTGATTTAATATCTATTATTCTTTATTTTTCATTAATAAAAATATATATTTTAAAGTTGGTAGACTTATTTTGGGCATGACTTCCACCAAAATGTTCTCGTTTTTCAGTGCTTATCTTAAAAATGGATTTTCCAGTTCCGAAGTCAAGACGAGTTATGTCCCATGGGAGGGGGCTTCCTAAAAAAATAGAGCTGGTGCTGCTTGAAGATTTTTAGGAATATTTTAGAGCTGCAGTCCCATGAATTTTATTATTCAATTCAGCTTAAACTTTTAGCCCCGAAATCTAAGGAAGCTTCTATCTTCCAAAATTTATATACTAATAAAAAATTGTGTTAAAGATCTAAAAATTAGGAACTCCTTTTTCTAGAAAGAGACTCCAATTAATCCTGTAACATTAAAACCAGCCTTAATGACAATCTGATTAGAATTCACCACTCAATTTTGTTTCTGATGGTGTGTGGTGGTTTCTCGTGGTGATGACACGTCTGCTCGCAATAATGCAAGTTTTAAAATTATTTCACTCTTAACAAGAGGACAACTATTTTGCATGTAATTGGTATGTGGAAGGAGAAAATATACAGAATTGTCCATTTCCAGGAGGAAAATTGTGTAGTGAATTAAAAATTTGGGATTGGAGATAGGACAAAGTGTTCTAGGCCAAACTAGGCTCTCGGCCATCGAATGAATGTCTGGTCCTGGCTTTTTCAAGCTTTGGTTGCTTTGAAATCAAAACGAATTATCGTCAAAAACCTTTGGTTAGCATTACTTGGGTCTTTCTTTTCCCTCATTTCTCTTGTTAACATTCTGTTATTTAAGCTTCGGTGCCCCCTGCGTCACGCATTTGATTATTTATTCATTTTTCAATCTCTAGTTACTTTGATGATTTTGTATCGCCTACGTCACAAAGATTTGGTGTCCTCTATTTTTCAAGCTTTGGTTTCTTTGAAGTCACAAAGAATTACTGTAAAAAATTTAACCGAACATCCTTATTCGCCAACAGAATTGTCTAATTTTACTCTTGCCTGGAAATTGTAGTTCCCAAAAATCGCTGGAGTTGCGACAGACGGATCCCATGTCTTATCACATGGTGATGACACATCTTCTCGGAAAGAAAAATATGGAGAAAGCAATTTTTTCTGTGTTCATAACCATTATCTTAGAGTTGGGTAAGTCATATTCCAAACTCTTTCATGATTCTTCGCACTATTTCTCCGTGGATTGATTCTAACAATGACCAATCCCAGTTGTTTACGATACTGATAAAAGATTAGATTTTATTTAACCTATTTGTGTACAACTATTAACTTTGACGCATCTAGATTTTATGAGAGAGGTATTTCCGGATTTTGAAAGGTATGTAAAATATTTTACCAGATGGAGCTTTTGGAATGATTGTTGTTGTTTGGAATATACATATACTGCATTGCAGACAATTTTGAGACTTATTTATTTTGTAAACCCAATAAATGTCTAACCATAAATGAGATAATGCTTAGGACAAAATGGTATTCTCAATGCACACATTCATTTTGTGTATATTATATATTTATGTATGACGTTCCATAACACTATAAAGACCGTTTCTTACTAAAAAGAGACACGTAAGTTCCACAACAAAAAATTGGGAAAGTCCAAGTCAAAAGTCAAATTCTACAAGAGATAGAGATTTTTCCATTTTAATTAATTTCATTTCTATTTAAACAAAGTTAAAATAATCTAAGAGAATGTCAAATATCCTCAAAACAATAGATAAATTTTGACCATACTATCGAATAGTACAACATGAGTAAATAATACATATGGGATGTCGACCATACTATCACACATAAAACATTAAAGTACATAGATACAAATACAATAGAGTACATGTCTGAAAGGTTGAAAAATACATGATATCAAATAAATATGTCATTGGACTATCAGTCATCCAACCGCATATTCCTATCACCTATGTCATTGGACAGTCAATCATTCATTTGCAATCTAAAGATGGAAATGTGATCCAAGTGTTTATTTCGTCCAACCATGGACTAGTTAGATCCCCCAGGGCTCTTCCTGAAATGAAGAGCACACCAACCTTACTCAAGTGATCTATCAACTCGGCATTGATACATCGGAAAGAAATTTGGTGCAAGTTGTGAACTAACTACTTCTCATATATAAAGTAGAACTGACACAGATATGGCAGAGAGAAAATAAAATAACCAACACAAATTCCATTATGTGTTTATATAGCTTAGGCCTAAGCATTTTTTACACTAGATTTCTACTGGCAGGTAAAATAAAGTAATATTTACCCTTCTATGTTTCCCCATATCCGACACCCCTTTTCCCAAAATATTTTTTTTTGAAAATTAAAAGTAATATTGAAATATCATAAAATTTGATCAATTTCATTTCTAATTTACCCTTTTTGTTTTAACGAAAATGACCTTGTAGCCAATTTTTAATGATTAGAATATGGTTTTTCTTTCAATCAATATATATAATTTTCTTTTATCAGAATTAACTAAAATAAAATTAACAAGAAAATCATTCTTGAAAAAAATAGGTAATTTTAAAGTTTCTAAATTTCATCCTTTAGTAATCATATTGAAGTTACATGATAACAAAATAAGTTTTGAGTCTTTGTTTAAAATTACGTTAACATACATATTGCTCCAGAATTTAAATGAAGAAAGTTTTATTTTTTTAAGGAAAATCGGATCTCTTGACCTATTTCTTACTGGAAAATACATGAAAATTTGAGCAAATTTTTAAGAACTAATTCGTAACATTGTTCTCTAGAGTTTATAAGAAAAAAAATATAATCTAACATATTTTAAATCAGAAATAATTTATTCAGATAAATAAGTTTTCAATCAAAAAACTATAAGAATTTGAGAAACTTAATATTCCATCACCAGTAAAATGCCCATCCAAATAGCATATAGCATGCAAAAGAAAACTCATTTATCTCCTATAATTCATATCTTCAATTATAAATAAAAATAATGAGGAACCTGGTATGATTAATGAAGTCTGAATAGGCCACTCTCCTTCAAGATTAAGTGAACTAACTCCTTGTATTCTCCCTATCTTTGTGCCTTGAAAACAACATGTCTTCCCTTTGTGCACTGCTCTCTATTTCCTCTCTCTCTATCTTTTATTTTCCATCCACCGTCTCTTCTTCTCCCTTCAAATAAACTCTCTTATTAAAATAAAACTCTCTATTTTTTTTCCTAAAATAAAGTCTCTATTTAAAAAAAAAATAAACTCTCTCTCTCTCTACTATTTTCTTTCTCCCATCCTCTACCCGCTGTCTCTTTTTCCACAAAAATATCCCTTTTAAAATTTTTTGTGTGGCTCACAGATTTATAACTCAAAGTTTATTGACTGAGAAAGCATCTTCTTTTACTTAGAGAATCATGTTTTTAGATTGGCAAAGAGTCAAGTAAATGAATTTATTATCCCTAGTTTTACATGCACTCCCCAACAGATGGTGACATTTAGTCTCCATTCTTTCATAGATTGCGGAGGATTTTTTTTTGGTTATGACATCTTCCCTCCTAGAAAATGCATCATCCTTGATGTCATATTAAAAAGGTATCATCAATAAGAATTTATGTAATTATCAAAATAATTCCAAATTAACTAACTTTAACCTTTTTAGCAATACAAAAAGAAAAACAGACAAGTTTCTTTTCCCTAGATAACAAAAGTTTAACTTAAAGCTCTCACACACAAATTAACTCAATCACTCAAGCTAGACAATAATAAAGAAAACTAATAGTACTATTTGACCCAAATACTTACTTTACAAGCTCATAAAATTTCAAAAACAAATTAAATGGTGTGTGCTTGCAACCATTATTCTGATCTCACCCCTACCGAGGAGATAAATCCTTCTACCTCGATCATATTTCCATCTTTGATCTCCCTATCAAACATGTTCAAACTTAAAAGATCATCAGTATATTAATTCTCTTAAATCAAAATTGAATTAAAATGCATATTTCATTTACATTTCATAATAATATTAACAAATAATATTTCGTAAGGCAATTCAAATCCCATTCATGATATCATTTTCATTGCATCAATTATTTCATCATAAAATAACTAAAGAAACATAACAACACTATGTCTTAATCATTTATTACAACAACTTAAGTCGACAACATTCAACTAAGTCAACATAAGTCAAAATAGATCACACAAATAGTCCAATAAACTAAGAGCATCAAATCAGGTTATAACATAGACCTGATGTCTTATGGAAATATATAAAGAAGTTCACTACTAAAATTAATGCATAAACATAATAGAAATAAAACTAAGTAAATAATTGTGGAAATGATCTATGCATGTCTTCCACATCTTCCCAAGTAGCATTGTCAATAGAGAATTGGTTCCATTGGACCTTATATTGAACTACACCTCTAATGCAGGAGCATCCTGGGTGTAAGAGCAATCTTGCATCACCAAAAAAAAAAAAAAATTTCTATTTTTATATTCAATAAGGGCTATTTTGTGCAGAGCTACTATTTATGGAAAGTTACTATTTTTGGTAATTTTTGTATGTGCTCAGAATGATCTGATTTCTTTTTTGGAGGTTCATTTTGGTCATATAAGTCTGCCAGTAAAGTTTCATTGCTAGGTCAAGTGTATATTGGAAGATATTGAAGATTTTCGGTATTGGCAGCAGGGTACAGAAACTTTGAACTCAGTTTTGAAAGCTTTAGAGGCCCCAAATGAGGTCAAAAATTTGGGTGACAGGCGCTTGTGCTGGTCATGCCTGTAGAGGGCTTCGTGGTGTTTCTGAAATGGGGTTATAATAGCCGATCGGGTCAACTGGTGATGACTTATGGTCTTCGGAAGTTGGGCCACCTGAAATAGCGGAAAATAATTTTCTTCAAAATTTTTGTTCAGGTTTCAAAGGTTATCTTGAGCCGACTATGATGTAATAAAATGTAAAATAAAATAATTCTAAGTTTGGTCGGCCTTATTGGCTAAAATTCTGGAACCTTCCCAGGCGGTGGAAAATTGCCTATATAAGGAAGGCTGTATTATTGTCTTAGGCAGTTCAGAATAGTTTTGGGTAGTAGATCTGGGTAATAGTTCGAGGCTTTGTCCTACAGAATATTATAAGGGAATGCCCATGTGGCTTTGCATATTGTAATTCTGAAAGTTTGTTATTCCACATTTGTGGAAATAATAAGAAGCCAATTTTTTGTTCTTGCATATTGTTGTTGTTTCTCTATTTATGTTATGTGTTTGTGGTATTAAGGGGAGCACCCTTCATCAACCTCTATCACGCACCCTGATGGTACACCGATCAATGAGGTGAGTAGGCTGCACTAGCACCACCCCTAGATCCTGAACCTGCAATGCATGACAATCTAGAATATGAGATACATCTGGATGGTATGGTTTCAACAAGGAAACATGAAAAATATTATGGATTCTAGCAAGAGTGGGTGGTAGAGAAACTCTGTAGGCAACCTCTAAAACATCAAATGGACCAACATATCTCAGTGCAAGCTTTGAAGACTTGCCAAAATAAATTGACCTTTTATGTGGTCTCACACGTAAAAACACTTTTTCACCTTCTTGAAACTATCTAATAGTATGGTTTCTATCTACATAAATCTTTTGTCTGTCAACTACTTCCTTCAGTCAAACTCTAATCAGAGTCATCTATTCGTCCATCTCTCTCAGCATTTTAGGACCAATGATGATCCTTTACTCTACTCTATCCCAACTAATAGGAGTGTGACACTTCTGTCCATAAAGTAACTGAAATGGTGTTATTCCTAAAGAAGCATGGTAAGAGTTGTAGGAAAACTCCACCAACAAAAAATACTCTTCCCACTTGTACTATTGATCCATGCAATACATACAGAATAAATCCTCAACCACTTGATTCACTCTCTTATTTTATTTGTCTGTTTGTGGATGATAAGCGGTAGTAAAATTCAACCTAGTTCCCAAAGAAGCATTCAAGGTTGTCCAAAACTTTGATGTCATCCTAGTATCTTTGTTAGAAATAATAGTCTCAGGTACATCATGTAATCTAAAAATTTCCTAAATAAACTTCTTGGCCAAAGCCAAAGATCCATCTCTCAAGCTCCCTAGAATAAAGTGAGCTACCTTGGTTAGTTTGTCAACTACAACCAAGATTACATCATGTTTATGTCGAGTCATGCGTAAACCCTAGATAAATCCATACTGATGACTTGCTATTTATACTTTGGTGTATTGCGTGGATACAAAAGTCCTATTGGGTGGACATGCTTAGCTTTAAATCGTTGACATTCTAAACACTGGGCTACAAAAGCTATCACATCTTGCTTTAGCCCTAGCCAAAAATACAACGGTCTTAAATTGGAAATCATCTTGTTTACCCTTGGATGTCCTGAAAATGGAGTGCAATGCATCTCCTCTAAGACCACCTTCCTCAACCCTTCTCGTTCGAGAACATACACCCTGTCTTGGTATCTCATGATACCATCATCCTGAATAGTGTATCCATCAAAATGACAATTTGATGGATCTACAAGTAATGTTGTCTTAACCTTCTCATAATGGTCATCTCCTGAAAGATTCTCTAACACATGTTCTCTCAATCAAGTCCTAGAAGTAGATATAGCAGAAATGTGTCTTCTTCTACTTAGAGCATTTTCTACTCTATTATCTTTCCCTTTAATATACTCAATGCCAAAATCATACTCACTCAAAAAGTCCAACCACTGTCTCTTTCTAGCATTAAGATTTGGTTGTGAGAAGATGTACCTAAGTCCCATGTGATCTATCTTCAACTCAAAAGGCTTACCCAAAAGTTAATGTCTCCACATCACTAAAGCATGAATAATTGCTGCCAATTCCAAGTCATGAGGTGTATAGTTAACTTCATATTGTTTCAATTTTTGTGACTCGTAAGCCACTACTTTTCCATCTTGCATAAGAACACCACCAAGACCCTCACCTGAAGCATCGGTGACAACTATAAAGTGCCCATTAGGATTTGGTATGATCAAGATAGGAGCAGATGTCAGCTTTTGTTTCAACAATTAGAATGCTCTCTCACATTCATTAGTCCACTCATATCTTTGCTAATGCAGTCCAAGGATGGTGGATCCAATTAAGGACAGTCCAACCTTGTAGCTTCAGAATTACATAGTGGAAAACACAACACAACAAGATGTTTCAAATCAATTTTCATTAACATGTCCGGCTGTAGGGCCTTCTGGGTTAGGGCCAATTACAACCAAAAATAAGTTCTTCAAGATCCACACAGATCCAATTACAACTCTAGCTAGTTCTTCTTTAAAACAATTAGCAACTGATGGAAACCCTAAGGTAGATCTAAACTTGAGCTTGCAAGCCTCTAAGAAATCTCCTTGTCTCCAAGTGTGCAAACCACTAGCTCTGCAACTACAAACTACCAAATAACAATCTGATCTGTAAGATCATGCAAGATCCTTTCCACAACTTCACCAACTCCAGCTTTTCTAGCACATCATCTGCTAAATCATCATAGTCATCTCTTAAAACATCTACCCAAACACCCTTTAAATACTAATCATCGGCCACAAGTCGGCTGGATGAAACCCTTAACTCCTACAAACAAATATTAAATGCCATACAAGTCGGCTTACAAATTTCTTTACAAACATTTAATTCAACATGTCGACCTGTAACAACAACTACCAACAATAAATGCACCAAGTTGGCCCAACAAATCACATAGAACTCCAATCGGTAAACCAAAACTACAAAGAAATAGTGAAATAATCGAGCATGCCAGACATCACCAAGCACTAGTGTCAACCAAGCACCACAAACATGACTGAGTAACACTTTTACTGAGTGCCAAAGATTATTGAGTTCCTTTAGTGACTGTGCTTCCTACAATATCCGAGACCATTGGTTAAGGCTGCAACTGAGTAACACCAACCAAATAACAAACCACCCATGCAGCTTCACTGAGGACCAAAAATGCCCCTACCTCAACCAAGAATGCCCCTACATCAGACACCCTAGGTTCCAAAATATGGTCATATATGAGAAGAACATCTTTTTGGATTCAACACGTAAACCTCGAACTAGTTCTTCACATATAAGTCCTCCATCTTTTCACTTTGTATTTTCTTCCACTTCATCTTCCCCTATCTCTTCAAGTCTTTTCTTGATAACACACATGTCGGTTCTCCAAATTGATCATTCATTTTCTCTAGATCCACCAACTCAACTTGGCTACCAATACTCAGGCTTCTCCTACCGAGCGTTGTATCCATCAAAGGCATCAGGGAAAACTTCATGTCATCCTTCTCAATAGTAAACACATTCTTTATGCAGTCATACATAGCTCTGCAATCATATTACCAAGGTCTATCGAGCAATATATCAGAACTATTCATCTTCACAATATCACATAATACAAGATTCTTATACTAGCCAATTTGAACATCAACATAGCATTGTTCTCTAACTTCCAAAGCATGATCATCTTTCAATCAGCCTATCCTATAAGGATGTGGATGTCTCATTCTATTCAACCCAAGTTTCTGAACCATGCCCTCAGCAACAAGGTTATTTTTACTACAACTATCAACAATTACATCACAAAGTTTACCTCTAGACTTGCATCGAGTCCTAAACAAGTTACTCCTCTAACAAGGTTCCTCCTTTGTACCAAGCAATGTTTGCCGAAGCAACAAGCTCTTAGATTTAGGTTCATTCTGAATGTTCTCATTTACCACAATAGTTCATTGGTCACCAAGTTTTTTCTATGTACACTCAAAAGAATGGTGTCCATCCTCTCCATAGTTATAGCAAGTACCCTTAAAGATAACTGGGTAAAATCACAATAAGTTGTCACCCTTAAAACAAAGGAAAAGGCTAACAACACCAAAACTAAAAAACTTCAAGAGCATAAAAGTCACATTTCTATTTAGAATTGTAGATGATGTAAATTGATGAAATGTGTGAAATAGGATGAATTTTATGCTTATAATTTTTAAAAATTATTTTCGACATAAATTAATATACTTTTTTTAATTTTTAAGTTCTATTTTTCATGTCCTGAAAAATACAACAAATCAAGGGGTTTACTTCCCGTCAAATAATTATAAGTCAAACATTATTTTTTCCTCCAATTTCAAAATATGTTTTAGACGAAATGTATACCTAGTGTAGGAAAAAAGAAAGAAGTGTTTTCAATCTATAATTTGTCTGTTATAAGTATTCAAAGTACAACTTACTCAAAATCAATAGTTTTTGTCTCCCACCACTTTTCACCTATCAAAATTTTTCCAAAATCCAAATAAATTATATATTCTTGTTGAAGATTTTCTTCTCTAGTGCCACATATGATTTTAATTTTTTTTTAATTGATTTAGTATTTTTTTAATTTATCGAATCAATGACTTCTTAAAGCTTCATATACCTACATGTAGTTTTTTACAAACTTGTTTAACATTTTCTAATTGAAATTATATAAAATTTATATGTCCAGAATTGTAGCTCTGAGATCTACAAAAGGGTAGTTTTAGTTTTTTGAAATCTTTTATTTGCAGAAGAGAAAAAAATAGAAGTGCAAAATTCTGCATTTTAGCTATTTTTAAAGTTTTGGCTGCCAAGTTGGCATGCCACCTAGGATGACTCGGTTGAGTAGGACTTGGCCGAGTCACACTCAGCCGAGTCCTCTAAGAGGTCAGCCCCCCGTGAGTGGTCACATGGGTGACCCACCCTTTTAATTTGAAGGCTATATATATGTGTTATGTTTTTTTAAAAATATATATCAATTGTGAATTTACATTCTTATTTTAGGATATAAGGATATTTTGAAGTTGGGAGTCATTTTTTTGGGGAAGTTACAAAGATATTTTGGTTTCGAAGGAGTGTGAAGGCAAGTTTTTCAGTGACGAAATAGTAAAACAATAAAAAAATTCTTACTTAGGTATTTGAGCAATGTGAAATAAAAGGACTAGAACAAGGAAGTATGATCGTAAAAGGGATGACCAACTAAAAGGTCATATGAAACTTGTCGAAGAGAAACCAGTTGATGTTGAAGAAGAACCTATTGTTGTAGAAGGTGCAACTCAACTAGGGGAGGATATTAGTAGTAGTCAAAGTATACATATTTTTCCTACAATGCAAAATTTGATGGACATGAATGAGGAATCACTTATTAGTCAAATTGCACCATAACACCTGGTACCTGAAAGCACTATTAAATTGCATCTCAAAAACATGTGGATGCAATATTTTGAGAGTAAATATTTGGTGGGAAAAGAACAATTGTTTGCAAAGTTATTCAAGAAAAAAGAAATGACTCTAGTTTTGGAGTTGTTGGGTATTGATAATAGGAAAATTGGAGGACGTAAAGGAAAAGAGACAATAATTCAAAATTTACAAGATGCATTGAACGTTGTTAGCAGGGCAGATCATAAAGGACCAGATTCAAATGCAGCTAGAAGAGCCTTGATGAATATGATAACTAGTAAGAAATTGACACATAGAAATCAAGTTCAAGAAATTTTTGATTTACTCAAGCTATCTCGAAGATTGTTCAGAGATATATTAGGAAAAGAAATATGTTGGATATGGACATTGAAAAGAATTGGGTACAAATTTGTAGAGTTCCCCATAAAGACATAATTTCTGAAGATGTAAGAAGACAGGTCATTGATTTTTGGACCAACCACTCTCGTGTTTCTTCCAATAGAAGGGACACTATACAAATGAATGATGAAGAGACTGGTATGAAGATTTCACATCCAAAACATTTTGTGGATACTACACAAAGTGAATTGTTTGAAGCATTCAAGCATGAATTTTTAGATGTGAAAATACGTCAGAGAATGTTTGAGATGTTGCATCCTTGCTTCATATGCATAAATAAGGTTCGTGAAACATGTTGTCAAAATCATGTTGAGTTTCACTTATACTTGCAGTCGTATAAAAAGGTTATGGCAATACTTAATCTATGGTTATTGGAAGTACAACATAATTTGTAAAGTCCATTTTATGTGATAAATCAGAAGATTTAGATGAATTTAATGTCTAGTGTATAAAAAATGAACGCAATAATTATGGAAATTTGCAAAAATTTCCTTTATAATTTGATAAAATTGATGTTACAACACCAGTCTAGTGGAAGAGATTTGAATATGAGATATACCAAACGAAGACAAGAGGTGAATAAAAAAAAATTACATTAAAGGAGAGTGAATTACCGTACCTTCATTCATGGATAGATTTTGATCTATGATTTATCCACATATCCAACATTGTCATGGTGCACGATGGCAAGCTAAATAGTTTAGTGATTCCAAAAATTATTTCCCACCTGGTTATATTCTTTTAGTTGTAGATTTTGTAGAGAACTATACATTTTCCCCTCAAAAGGAGCTCCAAACTAAATATTATCATTTTGATCAAGTTGCAATATTTGTGCATGTGACCTATAGACATGCACAATACGATTTCAATGAGATAGATGGTATAGATCAAAATGAACACATTATCATTAAGGAGATTCATTTCTTTATTAGTGATGACAGGGTTCATGATAGGAGCTACATGGCTCATTGTTTCAACATGTTTATCAACAATCTTGCGAGTCATGGGATAAATGCTTCACAACATTGGATCTGGTTTGATGGGTGTGTAGGTAAGTACATGTGCATTATAAATTTTCTTTTAAATTTTCTCAATTCTAGATATGTGTGTGTGTGTGTGTGTGTGTGTGACATTTACATTTTTGTATTTATTTGAATTGTAGGTCAATTTAAGTCTGCAAAAGCCTTTAATTGATTAGCCATGCAAAATGCAAGACACAATGTTAAGTTTGTTTGGAACTTCTTTGAAAGTGGACATGGAAAAGGAGAGCATGATGGAGAAGGAGCATGTGTGAAGTGTGCACTCTAACAACATGAACGTCAAGGTATGTACATACATTTGATATTCAACTTGTTTATTTGCTAGACTATTTAACTTTACATTACATGTACACACACACACACGCACACATACTAAATTGTTAAAAGTATATATCTCTAGGTAACATGATAGAGAATTCAAAGAAAATTGTTGAATGGTGTCAAAATCATTTTGCTACTCAAGACACAAAATACAACAAATGTTATTTTTGGGAAGTGATAGGTATTTATTTAATTTTATTTTATTTTTCAAACTCAAATTCAAAAAACTATATATAGGTCCGTCACATTTGTGTTTTAGTTCTTGTTGTATATATATATATATATATATATATATATATATATATTATAGCTCATGTGAACTACATAATATATGAATGTGTATATATTACATTTCACATTTTTCATAATTTCAAATTGAGATTTATATATCAATACATCTAATTCAGATATCAATCGATTGAATCCTTACAATTGTCAATCAATTGTTGGAATTAGAAGTTTGCATCAAGTGATGACTATAGGAAAATACAAGTCTCCACTGATTCAACTAAGAGATAAATCATGTTTTTGCGAAGATTGTCTTAACAACAACATAATGAGCCAATGTGCTAATATTGCAAATGGATATGTTTCAAAATGGGATAAAAAAGAGTTAATTAGAATGCCTCCTTATGAAGATGATGAAAATTTCATAGACATCCATGATCCTATATATTCAGCTGACTATGAATGTGCTTCTGATTTAGTTGTTACAGGTGTGTATTTCTGATATCTATATATTTCTGATATATATTATATTCTTGAGGTTTAAATAACAAACTTGTACACATAAATATAAATTGTGTAGGTGATATTTTTTCTGTGGTTGTGGATCCTGAGAATGCAGAAGCTGTAGATTATTATCTACTAATATGCACCAATGAAAAACACAAGTTGCTTGAAAAAGTTGTCGATGATGATGGACAAAAATATCTGACCAGTTCAATTGTTATTGAAGGCACCTATTATCAACAAGCTAAGATTGACAAAAATGGAATTCAATTTATTGAATACATGCCTGGACAAAGAGTTCTACATTATAGTCACTTGGGTATAGTGATGAAATTGCAATTTGAAACTATGCCAAAAAAGGGTCACGTAAAAACCAAAAGTGGAAGTTGGCTATTGAAGAGCATGAAAAATGTTTGGAGAAAATAAAGGATATAGAGGATCTAAACTACATGTATCAGGAGCTTTAGGTTGAAGGATTTTAATTTGTGCATACTTAAAAATCATATTTGAAACTTACAGACTATAAATTTGATTTGAAATTTATGATTAGATTGAATTTATATCAAGATTAAACCTAAATTGAAATATTAGTGATGACAGGGTTCATGATAGGAGCTACATGGCTCATTGTTTCAACATGTTTATCAACAATCTTGCGAGTCATGGGATAAATGCTTCACAACATTGGATCTGGTTTGATGGGTGTGTAGGTAAGTACATGTGCATTATAAATTTTCTCAATTCTAGATATGTGTGTGTGTGTGTATTTATTTGAATTGTAGGTCAATTTAAGTCTGCAAAAGCCTTTAATTGGTTAGCCATGCAAAATGCAAGACACAATGTTAAGTTTTCTTGGAACTTCTTTGAAAGTGGACATGGAAAAGGAGAGCATGATGGAGTAGGACAATGTGTGAACCGTGCACTCTAACAACATGAACTTCAAGGTATGTACATACATTTGATATTCAACTTGTTTACTTACTGGACTATTTAACTTTACATTACATGTACACACACACACACACACGCACACATACTAAATTGTTAAAAATATATATCTCTAGGTAACATGATAGAGAATTCAAAGAAAATTGTTGAATGGTGTCAAAATCATTTTTCTACTCAAGACACAAAATGCAACAAATGTTACTTTTGGGAAGTGATAGGTGTTTATTTTATTTTATTTTATTTTTCAAACTCAAATTCAAAAAACTATATATAGGTCTGTCACATGTGTGTTTTAGTTCTCGTTGTATATATATATATATATATATATATATATATATATATATATATATATATATATATATATATATATATATATATATATATATATATATATATATATATATATATATATATATATATATATATATATATATATATATATATATATATATATATATAATAGCTCATGTGAACTACATAATATATGAATGTGTATATATTACATTTCACATTTTTCATAATTTCAAACTGAGATTTATATATTAATCCATCTAATTCAGATATCAATCGATTGAATCCTTACAATTGTCAATCAATTGTTGGAATTAGAAGTTTGCATCAAGTGATGACTATAGGAAAATACAAGTCTCCACTGATTCAACTAAGAGATAAATCATGTTTTTGCGAAGATTGTCTTAACAGCAACATAATGAGCCAATGTGCTAATATTGCAAATGGATATGTTTCAAAATGGGATAAAAAAGAGTTAATTAGAATTCCTCCTTATGAAGATGATGACAATTTCACAGACATCCATGATCCCATATATTCAGCTAACTATGAATGTGCTTCTGATTTAGTTGTTACAGGTGTGTATTTCTGATATCTATATATTTTTGATATATATATTATATTCTTGAGGTTTAAATAAAAAACTTGTACACATAAATATAAATTGTGTAGGTGATATTTTTTCTGTGGTTGTGGATCCTGAGAATGCAGAAGCTGTAGATTATTATCTACTAAGATGCACCAATGAAAAACACAAGTTGCCTGAAAAAGTTATCGATGATGATGGACAAAAATATCTGACCAGTTCAGTTTTTATTGAAGGCACCTATTATCAACAAGCTAAGATTGACAAAAATGGAATTCAATGTATTGGATACATGCTTGGACAAAGAGTTCTACATTATAGTCACTAGGGTATAGTGATGAAATTGCAGTTTGAAACTGTGCCAAAAAAGGGTCACGTAAAAACCAAAAGTGGAAGTTGCCTATTGAAGAGCATGAAAAACATTTGGAGATAATAAAGGATCGAGAGGATCTAAACTACATGTATCAGGAGCTTTAGGTTGAAGGATTTTAATTTGTGCATACTTAAAAATCATATTTGAAACTTACAGACTATAAATTTGATTTGAAATTTATGATTAGATTGAATTTATATCAAGATTAAACCTGAATTGAATTTTAATTGATTAGACCAAGTGAGTTAAATAATTACCTTTTCTAGTCTATATTTCTAGTACAATAGTTCTTTCTCTAATTAGATTGATTCTAGGTAAATTGAATTTAAA
Organism: Chamaecyparis obtusa; assembly: GCA_027943335.1. NCBI lineage: Eukaryota > Viridiplantae > Streptophyta > Pinopsida > Cupressales > Cupressaceae > Chamaecyparis > Chamaecyparis obtusa. The sequence continues at coordinate 1,524,388 of BSBK01003705.1, read as the reverse complement.
TTGATTTATTACATTGATTCCTCTCTCTCTCTCTTTCTGTGTGTGTGTGTGTGTGTGTGTGTGTGTAAAGTCTCCGCCAGGGAACCCATAAGGAATGAGGTCTATGACCTAAAATTATAGCTAACAAATTTCCTTTTAACATTTGAACTTATAATAATTACTATTTACAAGTACATTCCTTAGGTTCTCTTAATGAATTCATCTACCATTATCAAGAAATGCATTTTATTACTTAATCCAATGCAATTCTATTTCCATTTCAACTTCAATTTACATTGACATACTGCTTTCATTCCTCATCAAAACCAGTTACATTAATAAGATAATTACATTCATTTTCTTTACCTAATTTGCATAAATATCCACTTTTAGAAATGAATTATAAGTACCTCATTTATCTAATATACTAAATACATTTATCCTTCCCTCTTTCATTTGTTTTCTCATTAACCTTATCTATGCACTATCATCACATAAACTTTCTATTACAAGTCCCTACTTTCCATTTTCATTTCAAGGATCCAAATAGAAAGAGTTTAAAGTACTTAGCTATCTATTGCTAACCAATATAACCCATTCATTGAATAATCTTTACCACAAGTTTAACTATCACAAATTAGCATCTATAACCTTGTATATAACCATTTAAGTGTTAGCAAGTAAAGTCGAACAAGATAACTGAGAGGGGGGGGGCAGGGGGGGGGGGGTCAGTGAATCAGTTATCTGATAATTATAACCTTTATCAATTTCAACAACATTTAAAAATATAAGAAATGTAATCAACAACCATAGAAAGATATTCATACACAATAACACAATGACACAAGATATGTTGACTAGGGAACCTCTTGATCAAAGAGTAAACCTCGTTGGGAATGATGCCCACAAAAGATGCACTAATATGAATATTTCTTGTGAAAGGATGGACTTTGTTAGGAGTCTTGTGAAATACATTTAGTACATATGAGTCCCTGTTAGGAGACTTTGAATCCCTTCTATAAGATTCTAACCCTATTAGGAGTTATGGAAGATAGAAGGATCCACTGCCCAAACAACTTCAATGGTAAGATCACTGAACACACTGTCCAATTGATCTCTAGATTATTCAACAGAATAATATAAAACTATTACTGATCTCAATAATATGTTACCTCTTCTCTGATTGTGCCAAACCACACTCACTACTACACCAGATCTCAGATTCAGATCTTTGTACCTCACATACCTTCTTTCAAAAAATTCACTTTCACAATTTCATTTACCCTTACATTTCTTACTTACAAAAAAGAAAACATTCCTTCCTTTATACCACACTCAAGTAATTACAAATGAGTCGGCATCCAAATTACAAAATAAAATTTTTCACATGTTACATCCAAAATAACACAAAAATGTCAGCTTCCAATTAGAATAAGTCTTCACTCGTGTGACCTCAAAGTTTGTGCTATCATCCACATCACTAACAACATATCTTCAACTTCTCTCTAACTACGCATAACTAGATTCCATCCTGATTATGAGATACCATCTGATTTCTAAAAACTGCTACTCAGGAACACTGCTGGAATACTACTTCCACTAAAATGCTCATAATTTCCATGAATAAATGAATTACTATCTGCACTCTTAACCATGAACATATCACATATCATAGAGTAAATCCTCAACATCACATAGCTTGATCTCCAATATCCCACGTGTGCTAATCCAAACACCGTCTGCTCCTCTGCTAATCTTAGTGGATCGCTGTGTTGACATCAATGACAATCATAGTCATGAATGCAACAAAAATTGCTACAAAATGGCTGCTAATACTACCATAGGATATATTCAACATTCATTCCTAACAATCTCCCCCATTGGCATTGATGTAAAGATAGATGAAAAACATCCAATGTTCCCTAAATCCAATACTACAACACTGCTGCTCTGAAAAATACTTCATGTCGTCTTCATCAATCAAATTTTGCTTTGTTTTCATATTCAATTCTCTCCAACAGATGGAAAAAATGTTTTTTCATGTACACTTCACCCCCATTGACATCAATGATAGAAATTTAATCATTATGTTGACAACAACTCCAATGTCAAAAGACATTGTTCAGAAAATACATTAACTAGAGTCCTCATGATTCAGCTCAGATACACATACTCCCACATAGAGGAAGTACCAACATCCAGTCCATAAGAAAGATAAGGCTCATATACCATTGGATAGATGCAACAATCTGCATCACTTGTCAAAATTAGGCTAGGGTATACCCCAAGCATACCTCTCAGATACTCAAATGTATCCTTAGGCAAAGGTTTTTCAAATATGTCTACAATTTTCTCCTTTGTGCTTATGTATTAAAGTCTAACTTATTTCTTAGCAACTTTCTCTCTTATTACATGATACTTAATCTCTATATGCTTTTTCTTAAAATGTAATTACAGGGTTCTTAGACATAATAACTGTGCTGGTGAGGTCACAATGTATAACAATAGTCTCAACAAATTTTATTCCAATATCCTTTAGCATCTGCTTCATCGAAATTATCTAGTTACAATTGTTTGCTACTGCTACATACTCTACTTTTGTTGTGCTTTGTGAAGTACAATTTTGCTTCCTTCTTATCCAAGAAACCAATCTTCCTCTAAGGAAAAACACTCCACCACTGGTGCTCTTTTTTATCATCAACACTACCTCCCCAATCAGTATTTGTATATGCACATAGGGTAAAATCATCAAATTTTTAATACCACAATCCATAGTCCATTGTGCCTCTTAAATATCTTAGTATCCTCTTTACTGTTGCATAATGTTATTCTCTAGGTTTAGCTTGAAATCTTGCTATAATTCCAACCGAATGTGCTATATCAAGTCTTTTATGTGTCATGTAATACAATCCTCCAATCATAGATCTATAGTTCTTCTGTTCAACTGTAGGAGTCTCATCTGTGCTAGATAATTTATGTCTAGTTAACAGAGGTGTTCCAATTATTTATAGTTATCCATTCCAAATATTTTCAACCAATCATTCAAGTACTTTGTCTGACTTAAAAAGACACCATCATTGTTGTGTGTTATCTGTAATCCCAAAAAATATTTCATTTCACCAATGATACTCATTTCAAATTCAGTCTTCATTTCATCTGCAAATTTATCATTGGGTTCATCTTCTCCTCCAAAAATAATATCATCAACAAAAATAACTACAACCAACAAACCATTTTCAATTTCTTTTGTGTATAGGTTGCTATCAGTTGTTCCTTTTGTAAATCCCAATTTTATCAAATACTTGTCCAATCTTGCATACCAAGTTCTAGGTGCTTGCTTCAGTCCATATAAAGCTTTCTTCAGTTTACATACCATGTCTTCTTCTTGAGTTAAAGGAAAACCTTCAAGCTTCTCAATGTAGACTTCTTCTTCCAACTCTCCATTCAAAAATGTTGACCTTACATCCATCTGATATACTTTGAACTTCTTGTAAGTTGCATAGGCCAAAAACATTCTTATTCCTTCAATTCTTGCTATTGGTGCAAAAGTTTCTTCATAATCAATTCCTTCTCTCTATGAGTATCCTTTACATAGAAATCTTGATTTGTTCCTTACTAATTCTCCTTGTTCATTCATCTTATTTTTGAATACCCATTTTTTTCCTATAACATTCTTATCTTTAGGTCTAGGGACCAATTCCCATGTTTTGTTCTTTTCAATCTGATCTAGTTCTTCTTTCATACCTTTAATCCAATGTTCATTTTCACAAGCTTCACTAGTAGATTTAGGTTCAATTTGAGAAATCAAACATAACTATTCTTGTACCTTATTTTGAGTTAGAACTCCTCTGTCTATGCTTCCAATAATCTGCTCAATAGGATGATTCCTTGATAAATTCTTGTTAGGTGTCATTGTCTTAGATCTCACTTCAAGCATTGGTTCTTCAATGATCTCACTATGGCTTTCATTCAACAAATCACTATTAGTTTCATAGAATAATTTAGTAGTCTTAATGTTAGGTCTAGGATGAGTTTCTTCATCTGATTCATAATCAAGTATTCTTTCCTGAATTTTGAAATTTTCATCAACTTTAACATTTGCGCTCTCAACAATAGTCTTAGTTCTCTTATTGTAACATCTATAATCTTTGCTCTTCAAAGAATATCCAAGGAATATACCTTCATCACTTCTAGGATCAAAATTTCCAATATCATCATCTCTCTTTATATAATATTTTCTTGCAAAAATTCTAAAATACTTAACTGACGTTGCATGTCCAAACCATAGTTCATAGGGTGTCTTGTTTGTGTCTTCTCTGATTTGTACTCTGTTCATTGTATACATTACTCTGTTCACTGCTTCTCTCAAAAATATCTTCCCCAAGTCATTCTCAAATAACATAGCTCTTGCTACTGCAGTCAGTAATCTATTTCTTCTTTCTGCAATACCATTTTGTTTAGGTGTCCTAGGGGCTAAAAAATATTTTTTAATACGATTCACTTCACAAAAGGTGTTAAATTCTCTAGAAGTAAATTCTCCATCTCTATCTGATCTCAAACATTTAATCATCATTCCGGATTCATTCTCAACTTTATTCTTAATGATCTTAAACTTATCAAATGCTTCAGACTTTTATTTAAGAAATGTAATCCACATCATTCTTGTAAAATCATCAACAAGAATCATAAAGTACCTTTCTCCATAGAATTTTTTAGTCTGTCTGAACAATCTCCAACTTCTCTGCTGATGTAAACTTTTTACTGGGAAATGAACTTCTCTTCTATTTAGCCATCACACATTCCTTGCAAATCATGTTAGTAGGCTTCATAATTTTAGGCAAATCTCTTACTGCAAGTGTAGTACTCACTTTCACAATGTTATCAAAATTTATATGACAAAATCTTTTGTGCAATAACCAACTTTCATCAATCTTAGTAATAAAAAATGTCATCTCAATAGGATTCAACTAAAATACATTACCTCTTGTTCTAGATCCAGTACAAATCAAATTTCCATCTTTGTCTTTTATCACACAAGTTTTCTTAGTAAACCAAACTTGATATCCATTATCAACTAACTGTCCAACACTCAAAATATTATGTTTCAAACCATCCACAAAGTAAACATCATTAGTATTAGTCTTTCCATCAAGAGTAATAGATCCTATACCTTCAATCAAACAAGGTGCATTGTTTCCAACTCTAACAACTCCTCCATCATAATTGTTAAAGTTTATGAACTTTCTCATGTCTCCAGTCATATGATGTGAAAATCCACTGTCTATAATCCAATTGACTTTCTTTTCAACTTGAGAAACTAGGGCTTTTTCTTCCTTAACCTCTATTTTAGAATTTTATTCTTTAATTGCTATAAATCCTATATCATTAGTATCACTTTCACTTAAGGTTCTCTCTATACTAGGTTCAAGTTCTTCATCATTAGCATACTAACATTCCTTAGGTCTTCTAGGCTTAAAATTGTTTTTGTACTTTTTAACACTCTTAGGACATTTAGATGCAAAATTACCATATTCTTGACATGTCCAACATTTAAAAAATTTCTTAGCATCTATTTATCTCTCCATAAGAAAGGCAATATCTTCTTCAATCTTCATGTCTTCTTCATTTCTAGATCTACTGCTGCCAACATAATCTCCACTCACACTGATGCTTCTTGCCAAAGTAGGGCGAACACTAAGAGCACTAAATGTTGTGTCCATTCTAGGAAAGTCTCCTAATAACCTCAGGTTCATCTCTGATGCTTCCAATCTTCCAAGAAGAGTCTCTCTTGTAAAGTTCAAATTACAAGGTATAACTTGTTCAATCATCTGTGTTGTCTTCTTAAATGAAGGAGTCAATGTCCTCAGAATTTTCCATATCACTTCATTCTCTATCTTTGTTCCTCCACAAGATTTTATATCTTCCATCATTCTTATATCTTCAAATGCACATATCCAACTATGTAATCTGACTTTCTTTACATGTTCATCACCTTCAAAAGTAGAGTGAAAAGCCATCCAAATTTCATGAGATGTTTTCAAATATTTTACCTGACTATACTCATTCTCTAAAAGGGCTAACAAAATTGCTTCTCTAGCAAGTATGTTACACATGAATAGATCTCTTTCATCATTAGTACATGTTTCAAGATTATCCTCATCAATGATAGTATTTTGATTCTTTGCAATAAACCAATGACCTAGTCCTAAACATAGTAGGCGTGTCTTCATCTTTTCTTTCTAGCTGTCAAAATTCACTCCATGAAACTTAGGGCTTTCTTTCCTGAAATTTTCCATGGATCTCCTTAAGCTGTTAAAATTCTCTTTCAAGAACTTGCTGCCCTGATACCAATTGTTAGAAAGTAATGTCGACCAAGATAACTGAGAGGGGGGGTGAATCAATTATCTAATAATTATAACCTTTATCAACTTCAATAGCATTTAACCATATAAGCAATGTAATCAACAACCATAGAAAGATATTCATACACAATAACACAATGACACAAGATATGTTAACTAGGGAACCTCTTGATCAAAGTGTAAAAACAAGTGGGAATGATGCCCACAAAACATGTACTAATATGAATATTCCTTCTGAAAGAATGGACTCTATTAGGAGTCTTATGAAATACATTTAGTACATATGAGTCCCTATTAGGAGACTTTGAATCCCTGCTAAAAGATTCTAACTCTGTTAGGAGTTATGGAAGACAGAAGGACCCACTACCCAAATAGCTTCAATAGCAAGATCACTAAACACACTATCCAACTGATCTCTAGATTATTCAATAGAGTAATATCAAACTATTACTGATCTCAACAATATGTTACCTCTTCTCTGACTGTGCCAAACCACACTCACTGCTACACCAGATCTTAGATTCAGATCTCTATACCTCGCATACCTTCTTTCCACAAATTTGATTTCACAATTTCATTAAATCTTACATTTCTTACTTACAACAAAGAAAAAATTCCTTTATACCACACTCAAGTAATTACAAATGAGTAGGCATCCAAATTACAAAATAAAAGTTTCCACACATTACATCAAAATTACACAAAACTGTCAGCTTCCAATTAGAATAACTCTTCACTCATGTGACCTCAAAGTTTTCTCTATCATCCACATCACTAACAACATGTTTCAACTACTCTCTAACTGCACATAACCAAATTCCATCCCGATTAGGAGATATCATCTGATTTCCAAAAACTGCTACTCAGGAACACTGCCTAAATACTGTTTCCACTGAAATACTCATAACTTCCATTAATAAATGAATTAATGTATGCACTCTTAACCATGAAAATATAACATATCATAGAGTAAATCCTAAACATCGCATAGCTTGATCTCCAAAATCCCACGTGCACTAATCCAAACACTGTCTGCTCCTCTGCTAATCTCAATAGATCACTGTGTTGACATCAATGACAATCACAATCATGAATGCAACAACAACTTCTACAGAATGGCTGCTAAAACTCCCATAGGATATATTCAACATTAACTCCTAATATTAAGAATTGAGATTAGAAAACCTAGTTTAAATAGCCTTACATCATACACATTGAACTTAAACATTTAAGAAATCACATCTTATCACTACTTTCAATAACATACATGTTTCCTTTCCATTATTATTTCACCTGGAGATATCCTTGAACCCTTAGCATATCTTTTCACTATTCCACATATCAAAATGAGTTTCCTTTTAGAAGTTTCCATCTATAAGTTCTTTGCAAAAGCTTACATAGAATAATTACTTTCAATTTCATTTAAAACTCAAGAGAGATAGGGTAGGAATTACTTAAATATAATCCATGTGCAATTTACCAATATTGAATCCCCTTTTGAAATTCCTAAAACTACCCTTCCCAAATACATAAATTCTTTCTTACAACTTCAACACAATTACAATTATAGTTGTTGTACATGGCTCGAAGGCATACAAAAAGATAATTACATCATTTTGCCCAAAGGATTACATTACATCTTTACACCTTGATTTCAAAAGATAGAGATTCATGATACAAGATAGGATAACTTCATCATTGAACAAATCAGAATCCAGGCCATGACATGAACCACGAACAATACCTCAAAAGAGATTTTCCACCCAACCATGTGAAACTCATAAAGTTCCACCCCTTATGCTAGGAGATAGAACCAAGGTACTCTCAATACCCTAAGGAAATATACATCTCAAAAACCAATAAATCCAAGACTTAAAAGAAAAAGAACAAAGAACATAAAATATCATCATACTATAACACCGAGGTTAAGGTTCTAGGAGACCACCTAAGTGAGTGTCATCACACAACTAGCATATTAGGATCCTTCCTACCAACCATGTAACCCCATTCCCCCCTTTATGATTAGGGATCTATCCTGGTAGTTATCCCTAGTCCCAGTACTCCAATCAGGTGTGTGTGGCCATTATTATATTTTATTTAATTATCTTTTGAATCCCCCCTTCCCAGGTTAATTTTTAAGGTTATCACATTTTACAAACCCATCCATAGGATCATCTAGAAACTACTTTAGGGTTCCAACACCTATGGTGAGCCACTCACTTAAGGTTCCTAGTCCCTTACCCCGTCACAAGCTAAAGATACAAGATAACATTTCTAATTCCTAATCCATAGGTTTAGGAAACTTCCCTATGCATTCAGGCCCTAAGAGTGAGTCCTAACCTTAGCCATATAAATAAAAAGAACCATTTGAAGAGTGTCTATCACAAGACACCTTAAATTATATCATATAACTTTCCACATTCATAAATACAACTTTCCACGACTTATTTATAGGTCTAGGCAACCCTCCCGTGTGCACAAGCCACCAAGACAAGTACTAGCCTCATAAACTAAGCTCTAGTATATGCCAAGTACAAAAACACCACATGTAACAACATATAAAATAAACTAAACAAGTAATGAACATACATAGGTGATAAAAATTTCCACATGCATTAACACAACATTATGATAAACTTAAAGTAATAAAATAAACATTAAGAGAGGTACAAAGATGCAGACATAGACCAGGATCAAGTTTGGAAGATACAAACCAAACCCCAAGCCAAATAGGTAGCCAATAGTAAAATCCATGATTTCAAAGTTTAAAAAATAGGTCCAAATAGAACATAAAAGTAATATAAATTATAAACTAATAAAGATTGGTGGTGAAATAACTATTCTAGAAACATATATATTATTTTCCTAAAAATACAGTCTCCGTGCGATGAGCATAACTTTTTTTTGAATTGTTGGATCTTCCTAATTTTCACATATGTTGGATAAAACCTAATTGCACATATTATCACTATAGTGATTTTCAAAATAAGGCCTGGTTCAAAAGTTATGAGCAACGTAATATAGGTATAGGAAAATAAACTAGAATATTTTGTCTCTTTCGAATTAACATATCCTTTTTCATTATCATCCTAATTAAAAATCATTCCACAAAATAAAATTTGTAGACCATATGAACAATATAAATATTTAAGAACACACACATATACACAAATAAATATATCAAATTATAATTATATAATCAATCATAGACTTCTAAGAAAGATTTCATAAAATCAAAAACTATAAAACATACATATTCTACTTCCTAGAAGCACATAGAAATACACAGAATAGAAGAAATTTATATTTTATTTTTCAATACATAGTAAAAAATCACATATCAATCCAATAACATATCATTCATTTAAATAAACACACACAAACACACACATGAGAATTGGAGAATTCATCCTAGTATAGACCCTACCTGGGGTCCTATGGAGAGATTCTCTTCTCTTGACTAGAGTCTCTCTATAGATCTTCATTCCTTGAGTAGATAGCCTCCTAAAATTTTCCTCTACTAGTCATCACCAAATAGAGACTTTTACACTCACGGAAACTTCAAATATATTTCCAGAAAATACTTGAAGGCAATTCCAAAAAATCTTCCATAAATTATCCTCCATTGAATCCACACAAAATTGCACATATTTATCCTCCAACTATGTTGTCAGAGGAGTTGCTTTACGGGAATAAATTTATCCAAATTTTGTAGTTAGTTGAAGATTAATTAATAATCTTCCCGTAACACATAATACAATTTTTAATAAATTTAATTAAAAATAATTTTAAAAGAAACCATAACAAGAATGTCAAATAAATAACTTTCAAGGAAAATGCATAGCACACACAAAAACCAACTAGCCTAACTTCTAGGAGGTCTTGAGTTCAACTCCCTCCTAGATAGCTAGTTTTACTACAAAGAGAATTTTCCTTTTATTACTATTATTTTTACTTTTATTTAATACATTTCATTCAATACACTTTATTTAATTATTATAAAAAACATACCATTTACACAATAAATAAAATCATAGAAATATTATTATGTATATAAGCCTGGGTATATGCATGTGCACCCACATATACACATACATATATAACATACATTCAATTATAACACATATATAATAAATATATATACATATACTTAAAAGGATAAATCTAACTCAAGACCACATCAAATAATAAATCACAAGACCACATCACATGTTGCATTCAAATCCCCCAACTAGGGTAACCTCCTAAATGGAAATCTAAGTCCACAGGTAACCTTGAGAGTAATCTTGGTAATATCTCCACACAACAATAGTTCAAGGATTTTGAAGGCATGCTCAGACCTATGTAGCCAGGTGGAGTCGATGCTTGGTACCTGCATCCTACAACACCAATCGACACACACACACACACACACACACACACACACACACACACACACACACACACACATATATATACAGTCACAAACAAGGATGGGGAGTGAAACATCATGTGGACTTCTTGTAGGAGTAACTACGACTGCCTCCCCTTATCCTACACTCACATTAGATAGTGACATCAACAAAGCTTAATTGTATTAGGGTGGTTAGTACTAGAATAATCTCTTTTCCATATTGTATAGCAAGAATGCATCATAGTGTATTCATGTAAATGTAAATCATCTATTAACTTTCACAAACCCATTTAACCATCAAGCATGTACTCAAAATGTCCCATTATCAAATCAAGATAAACAAATCATATAATCCTTAATACAGAAAACCATGTCTACTCTTGAGTATCACAAGTAACAACATTAGAGTAAGTAACACATCTAACCTTTTAAGTGATTATAATTAATTAACCTAAGACAATCTTAAAGATTAATAATGAGCATCTCACATAGATGCATATAAATCTATCAGGTGATCCTTTTAGCATTAAGGTCCTATACTATCACTAACACTCATGAAGATATAAAGGAACATACTTATGTAAATATTATTATTTCTAGAATTAAAATATGACGTTATGGTGTGTTCGAAGAGGTTTTGTTTAATCAACCATCTCAAGAAGGATCATTCTCACATATAGCCCTTCCTAATTTTTAGTGAGCATAACCAGAACTTGTTAGGGTTGGAAGGGCATTACATCATCCCTCCCTAAGATTTGACTTACTCATGGAAGTCAGAAGTTTCTAGCCATTGATCAAACATAAAATAAAAATATTACAAACATTTCTACTTTAGTCTATCATTGATATATTAGGTATAATTTTCACCTTAGGAATTAGGAGTCCTTTTAATAGCAAAACATATTCATGGATTTTGAAATGCAATTAAAATTTTAAATTCCATTCTCTAAACTAGATATAGATTGATAAAGGGGATATCTATTCTCAATGAGTATACATAAGATACTACAATCATAGTACTGCTTTAGTAAATATTTTCAAACTAAAAATTATTTAAATATTGAACTGCCACATATAACAACACACAATTTGATGACATAAGACAAAAAATAATTCTCTTTATGAAACTAGTTTCTTTTTCTCATAAAGCCTATGGTAAACTTATAGGAGAATCACTAATATCAAACTTACACACAAGATGGAATACACATCCTTTTTAAAGAATGAGACCTAGGTTACCTTTTATGATTCTATTATAACAATTTATTAGTGTTGTATTACAACAATACACATAAAGATATTCCTAAGAAATTTTAGCATGATTCATTAAGCTAGAGTTTCATCGATATGACTATCTTATTTAACCCATTTCATATACCAAAAATTCATAATAATCTTCTTATGAGTACATCTTTTCTCAACATTAATAACTTGGTATGAATTTACCATTTTCTCAAAATAAAATTCATATATTCTTTATTAAAGAGAGGGACGAATACATGAGTCCTATGGCTACCCTCTTATTCAATCAAATGAACATGCTCAACCTACTAGCCTTTTGTACACAGATTTCAATAAAAGCACATTTGAGGAGTAACTACAAGTATTATTATCCTTATACACATCTTCAATATGACATCTATACCATTACCTACAAATTCACATTCTTCTATTTTAGGACAGTTTGAAAGTATGACTTAAATCTTAGTCTAATAGACATTTCATTATTCCTTTCATAATAACTCATCATTCCTATATACTAGCAATGTTGTTAGCTTCAACTTCCATTTCACACACAAAATGCCAAAAAAGTAAATAATTACTACACCATTTTGTTTAATATCATATTATTTCCTTATAGTTGATGATTTTTCATTGGTTCAATTCACACGACTTATGAGGATCATATATAATTCAAAATTCCTACCATATAAGTAAATATTTCTCCTTTCAACAATTGTGTACTTATGATCCTATTTATTACAAAACCTTGGGGACATAGGTCCTTTACCCAAGGGTTTCCTCTAGTTAAGAACATTCTTCTTACTGACACATTAATTTTTTTTTCCTCCTATGAAAATTTAATCTTTTAACAATATATCTTGAGAAGAGGTGAGAGAAACATTTGATTTCAAAAATAGATTTAATTTCTTACTATGAGAGGGTATATAAAAGAGATATACTTATTAATCTTGTCATATTTTGAAATATCAGATCTTACCTAATTTCAACATGTTATCTCTTTTTCTAGAAAATATAAGTTCATAAATTCTTAAGTTCTTGAGGAAGGATAAAGATAAATTTAATAGACATGTTTGAAAACCATCCAATATTACAGTTCTTTCTATCCTAGGAACATGAGTGTCCATATAATCATACCTTGTTTCCCACCATAAGTACAACATGATTCAAATCTATCTAGCTTTAAATAATCAGACATAACAATCATGTTGTTATCTAGCATTTATAGGGAAGTAGAGTATATAACTTTTAAAACTAGTTTGGTAGTCATTCATGGTAATCATCATAAGATTAGGAAATAAGATCAACAACTTTCCTTACTATTCTTTAAGATTTTCTTAGAGAAAGGATAAGAATACAACACTCAAGTATCAATAATTCTTGACCATCCATTTGAGCCACATGAATCTTATAATGAAAAACATAAATAATCCTTTCTTGCAAGATATAATAGTGGAAAAATAGAAAATATACCTTTTATGTCTAGTACTCAAGTTTTTTTGTTTTTTTAACATAAGGAAAATATCCAAAAAGAAGACACATCACATATCCAAGTTCGTTTGGCTGAAATAAAACATTAGTTAAAGAAATACCATAGACACAAGTATGGTGAGTAGGCAAAGTATGAGTCCCAAGGTTCTTAGTAGAACAACCTAGGACTTATATTTATATCCCTATAAAAATGGTCATAATAAGTTGCCTCCTCAGGGCTAGCTTTTCTTTCAATGGGTTCTAGCTTTAGAAAAATCATTTATCAGAGTTGTCTCATTTGAGACCCCTCTGAGTCATTATTCCAATTTTGCTCTCCCACATATTCACAGGAGAACATTCTTTGTTGAGATGATGAGGGAGAATCTTGAGCTTACTCCTAAGAGACTTTATGATGTTGGAAAGAATCTTGGAAGAGTGTTACAACCTAAGTATAGGTATAGAGTTGACATTAATTAATAATAATAAGAAGAGACTAAGTTAAACATAAATAGACCCTAGAGCTCCCAATGTAGCAACCTAGGGCTCTAATACCAAATGTAAAATCCCCACTAGGGAACCCATAAGGAATCAGGTCTATGACCTAAAATTACAACTAACAAATTTTTTTCTAACATTCTAACTTATAATAATTACTATTTACAAGTACATTCCTTAAGGTTCCCTTAATGAATTCATTTACCATTATCAAGCAATGAATTTTATTACTTAATCTAATGCAATTCTATTTCTGTTTCAACTTCAATTTATATTAAGACATTGCTTTCATTCCTCATTAAAACCAATTACATTAATGAGATAATTACATTCATTTTCTTTACCTAATTTGCATAAATATTCAAGTTTAGAAATGAATCAGAAGTACCTCATTTATCTAATATACTAAATACATTTATCCTTCCCTCTTTCATTTGTTTTCTCATTAACCTTATTTATGCACTATCATCACATAAACTTTCTATTACAAGTCCTTACTTTCCATTTCCATTTAAAGGATCCAAATGGAAAGAATGTAAAGTACTTAGCCATCTATTGCTAACCAATATAGCCCATTCACTGAATCATCTTTATCACAAGTTTAACTATAAAAAATTATCATCTATAACCTTGTATATAACCAGTTAAGAATTAAGATTAAAAAACCTAGCTTAAATAGCCTTACATCATACACATTGAACTTAAACATTTAAGAAATCACATCTTATTACTAATTTCAATAACATACATGTTTCCTTTCCCTTATTATTTCACCTAGACATACCCTTCAACCCTTAGCATATCTTTTCACTATTCCACATATCAAAACAAGTTTCCTTTTATAATTTTTCATCTATAAGTTCCTTGCAAAAGCTTACATAGAATAATTACTTTCAATTTAATTTAAAACTGAAGAGAGATAGGGTAGGAATTACTTAAACATAATCAATGCCCGATTTACCAATATTGAATCCCCTTTTGAAATTCCTAAAACTACCCTTCCCAAATACATAAATTATTTCTTAAAACTTTGAAACACAATTACAATTACAGTTGTTGCACATGGTCTAAAGGCATAGATAAAGATAATTACATCAAGTTTCCCAAAGGCTTACATTACATCTTTACACCTTTATTTCAAAAGATAGAGATACATGATACAATATAGGATAACTTCATCAATGAACAAATCAAAATCTAGGCCAAACATGAACCACAAACAATACCTCAAAAGAGATTTTCCACCCAACCATGTGAAATTGGTAAAGTTCCACCCCCTGTGCTAGGAGATAGAACCAAGTTACTCTCAAGACCCTAAGGCAATCTAAGTCTCAAGAACCAATAAATCTAAGAATCAAAAGAACAAGAAAAAAGAACATAAAATATCATCATACTATAACACCGAGGTTAAGGTTCTAGGAGACCACCTAAGTGAGTGTCATCAAACAACCTATATATTGGGATCCTTATTAGAAAACATGTAACCCCAGTCCCCCCTTTATGAATAGGGCTCCATCCTGGCAGTTATCCTTGGTCTTGGTACTCCAATCAGGTATGTGTGGCTATTATTATATTTTATTTCATTATCTTTTGAAGGCCCCCTTCCCAGGTTAATTTTTAAGGTTATCACTTTTTAAAAACCCATCCATAGGATCATCTAGCAACCACTTTAGGGTTCTAAAACCTATGGTGAGCCACTCACTTAAGGTTCCTAGTCCCTTACCCCATCACAAGCCAAAGATACAAGATAACATTTCCAAGTCCTGATTCATAGGTTTAGGAAACTCCCCTATGCACTCAGGCCCTAAGAGCGAGTCCTAACCTTAGCCATATACATAATAGGAACCATTAGAAGAGTTTCTATCACAAGACACCTTAAATTATATCATATAATTTTCCACATGCATAAATACAACTTTCCATGATGTATTTATAGGTCTAGGGAACCCTCCCATGTGCACAAGCCACCAAGATGAGTACTAGCCTCATAAACTAAGCTCAAGTATATGCCAAGTAAAGAAACACCACATGTAACACCTTATAACATAAAAAAAACAAGTAATGAACATACACAGGTGATATAAATTTCCACATGATTTAACACAACATTATGATAAACTTAAAGCAATAAAATAAACATTAAGAAAGGTACAAAGATGCAGACATAGACTAGGATCAAGGTTGGAAGATATAGACCAAAGCCCAAGCTAAACAAGTATCCAACACTGAAATACATGATTCCAAAGTTTATAAAATAGGTCCAAATAGAGCATAAAAGTAATAAAAATTATAAACTAATAAATATTTATGGGGAAATAACTAATTCTAGAAACATATATATGACTGTCATAAAAATACAGTCTTAGTGCGATGAGAATAACTTTTTTTTGAACTGTTGGATCTTCCTAATTTTCACATATGTTGGATAAAACCTAATTTCACATATTCTCACTTGAGATATTTTTAAAATAAGGTCTGGTTCAAAAGCTATGCACAACATAATTTGGGTATAGGAAAATAAACCAGAATATTTTCTCTTTCCAATTAACATATCCTCTTTCATTATCATCCTAATTAAAAATCATTCCACAAAATAAAATTTGCAGGCCATATGAACAATATAAATATTTAAGAACACACACATATACTTAGATAAATATATCAAATTATAATTATATTTAATCAATCATAGACTTCGAGGAAAGATTTCATAAAACCAAAAACTATAAAACATACATATTCTACTTCCTGGAAACACATAGAAATACACAGAACATAAGACATTTATATTTTATTTTTCAATTCATAGTAAGAAATCACATATCAATCCAATAACATATCATTTATGTAAATAAAAAAACACACACACAAACACACACATGAGAATTAGAGAATTCATCCCAGTATAGACCCTACTTGGGGTCCTATAGACAGATTCTCTTCTCTTGACTGGAGTCTCCTTGTACATATTCATGCCTTGAGTAGATAGCCTCCTAAAAGTTTCCTTTGGCAGTGAACTCCAAGAAATCCACACACACTATTCATCACCAAACAAAGACTCTTACACTCACATAAACTTCAAATATATTTCTGGAAAATACTTGCAAGAAATTCCCAAAAATCTTCCATAAATTGTCCCCCTCCAAACCACACAAAATTGCACATATTTATTCTCCAACTATGTGGTTGGAGGATTTTTTTTATGGGAAGCAACTTCTCCAACTTCCATAGTTGGTCGAAGATTAATTAAAAATCTTCTTGTAACACATAATAAAGTTTTTAATAAATTTAATTAAAAATAAGTTTAAAAGAACCCATAACAAGAAAGTCAAACAAATAACTTTCAAGGAAAACACATAGCACACACAGAAACCAACTAGCCTAACTTTTAGGAGGTCTCGAGTTCAACTCCCTCCTAGATAGCTAGTTTTACTACAAAGAGCATTTTCCTTTTATTACTATTATTTTTACTTTTATTTAATACATTTCATTCAATACACTTTATTTAATTATTATAAACAACATACCATTTACACAATCAATAAAATCATACAAATATTATTATTTATATAAGCATGGGTATATGTGTGTGCACCTGCACACACACACACACACACACATATATAACATACATTCAATTATAACACATATAATAAATATATATACATATACTTACAAGGATAAATCTAATTCACATCATTAATATCAGAACAACATGAAATCATAAATCACAAGACCACATCACATGTTGCATTCCAATGCCCCAACTAGGGCAACCTCCTAAATGGAAATCTAAGTCCAAGGGTAACCTTGAGAGTAATCTTGGTAATATCCCCACACAACAACAGTTCAAGGATTTTGAAGGCATGCTCAGACCTATGTAGCTAGGAGGAGTCGATGCCCAGTACTTGCATCCTACAACACCAATCGACTTGCGCACACACACAAACACACACACACACACACACACACATACACACACACACACACACACACACATAAATAGACATTCACAAACAAGGATGGGGAGTGTGACATCGTGTGGATCTCTTGTGGGAGTAACTACGACTGCCTCCACTTATCCTACACTCACACCAAATAGTGACATAAACAAAGTGTAAGTGGATTGGTATGGTTATTACTAGAATAATCTCATTTCCATATTGTATAACAAGAATGTATCATAACATATTCATGTAAATATAAATCATCTATTAACTTTCACAAACCCATTTAACCATCAGGCATGTACTCAAAATGTCTCATTGTCAAATCAAGATAAACAAATCATATAATCCTTAATATAGAAAACCATGTCTATTCTTGAGTATAAAAAGTAACATCATTAGAGTAAGTAACACATCTAACATTTTAAGTGATTATAATTAATTAACCTAAGATAATCTTAAAGATTAATAATGAGCATCTCACATAGATGCATATGAATCTATCAGGTGATCCTTTTAGCATTAAGGTCCTATGCTATCACTGACACACATGAAGATATAAAGGAATATACTTATGTAAATATTATTATTTCCTAAATTAAAATATGAAGTTATGGTGTGTTCGAAGAGGTTTGGTTTAATCAACCATCTCAAGAAGTATCATTCTCTCATATAGCCCTTCCTAATTTTTAGTGAGCATAACCAGAACTTGTTAGGGTTGGAAGGGCATCTCTCTCTCTCTCTCTCTCTCTTTGAATTTTAATTTCAATTAGAACTTTCAATAATTTTTAAAATTGATTAGAATAGATCAAGATTATGTTGATTAGATTTATTCTAGGTAAATTAAATTCAAATTGAAATTAGATTGATTCTTTTTAGGTCTTTAGGGTCTTAAGGGGTCATCTTATGTCTTAAGGAGTCCTATTAGGTCATGTTAGGGCTTAAGGGGTCATGTTAGGTCTTAAAGGGTCATATTAGGTCTTAAGGGGTCATGTTAGGTCTTTAGAGGTCATATTAGGTCTTAAGAGGTCATATTAGGTCTTAAGATGAATGTTAGGTCTTAAGGGGTCATATTAGGTCCTATTAGGTCTTAAAGGGTCATATTAGGTCTTAAGGGGTCCTATTAGGTAATGTTAGGTCTTACGGGGTCATGTTAGGTCTTAAGGGGTCATATCAGGTCTTAAGATGAC
This sequence comes from Chamaecyparis obtusa, assembly GCA_027943335.1. Lineage (NCBI taxonomy): Eukaryota > Viridiplantae > Streptophyta > Pinopsida > Cupressales > Cupressaceae > Chamaecyparis > Chamaecyparis obtusa. Next base: position 1,505,310 of record BSBK01003705.1, on the reverse strand, counting down.
ATGTTTGGGCTTATTAGTTGAATGTTAGGTCTGAAGGGGTCATGTTAGGTCTTAAGGGGTCATATTAGGTCCTATTAGGTCATGTTAGGTCTTAACAAGTCATGTTTAGTCTTAAGTAGTCATATTAGGTCTTAAGGGTTCATAATAGGTCCTATTAGGTCTTAAAGGGTCATATTAGGTCTTAAGGGGTCCTATTAGGTCATGTTAGGTCTTAAGGGGTTATGTTAGGTATTAAGGGGTCATATTAGGTCTTAAGGGGTCCTATTAGGTCTTAAGGGGTCCTATTATGTCCTAAGAGGTCATGTTAGGTTTCAAGAGGTCATATTAGGTCTTAAGATGACATATTAGGTCTTATTAGTTGAATGTTAGATCTTAATGGGTCATGTTAGGTCTTAAGGGGTCATATTAGGTCCTATTAGGTCATGTTAGGTCTTAATTGGTCATCTTCAGTCTTAAGAGGTCATATTAGGTCTTCAAGGGTCCTATTAGGTCTTAAGGGGTCCTAATAGGTCATGTTAGGTCATATTAGGTCTTCAAGGGTCCTACTAGGTCTTAAGGGGTCCTATTAGGTTATGTTAGGTCATATTAGATCTTTAGGGGTCATGTTAGATCTTAAAGGGTCATATTAGGTCTTAAAGGGTCATAATAGGTCCTATTAGTTCTTAAAGGGTCATATTAGGTCTTAATGGGTCATATTAGGTCATGTTAGGTCTTAAAGGGTCATGTTAGGTCTTAAGGGGTCACATTAGGTCTTAAAAGGTCATATTAGGTCTTAAAAGATGTCATATTAGGTCTTATTAGTTGAATTTTAGGTCTTAAGAGGTCTTGCTAGGTCTTAAAATATGTCATATTAGGTCTTAAGGGGTCGTATTAGGTCTGAAGAGGTGATGTTTGGTATTAAGAGGTTATATTAGGTCTTAAGATGACATATTACATCTTATTCATTGAATGTTAGGTCTTAAGGGGTCATATTAGGTCATATTAGGTCATGTTAGGTTTTAAGGGGTCATGTTCGGTCTTAAGAGGTCATATTAGGTCTTCAAGGGTCATATTAGGTCATAAGGGGTCCTCTTAGGTCATGTTAGGTCATATTAGGTCTTCAAGGGTCCTATTAGGTCTTAATGGGTCATATTAGGTAATGTTAGGTCATATTAGATCTTAAGGGGTCATGTTAGGTCATAGTAGGTCTTTCAGGTCATATTAGGTCTTATTAGGTCTTAAGGGATCATGTTAGGTCTTTTTAGGTCTTAAGGGGTCTTATTAGTTGAATGTTAGGGCTTAAGGGGTCATGTTAGGTCTTTTTAGGTCATGTTATGTCTTATTAGTTTAATGTTAGATCTTAAGGGGTCATATTAGGTCATTTAGGTCATGCTAGGTCTTTTTAGGTCTTAAGGGGTCATGTTAGGTCTTAAGGGCTTAAGGGGTCATGTTAGGTCTTAAAGGGTCATCTTAGGTCTTAAGGGGTCCTATTAGGTCTTAAGGGGTCATGTTAGGCCTTAAGAGGTCATGTTAATGGTCTTAAGTTTTCTTAAGGGATCCTGTTAGGTCATGTTATGTGTTAAGGATCTATATTAAATAAGTTGATTATATTGATTCTACCTATAGATTGAATTTCTAAGATTGATTAAAGATTGAACAACAATTAAAGATTAATTTTAAAATTAGGTTTTATAGATTGATTTAAACTTTCAATTGATTAAAGATTTTTCAATAAGATTGATTAATTAGTTTTCAATTAATTGATCTAGATAGGGCTTAAGGGTGCATAATAGGGCTTAAGGGGTCTTATTAGGTCCTATTAGGTCCTGTTAGGTCTTAAGGGCTTAAGGGGTCATGTTAAAGGTCTTAAGGGGTCTTAAGGGATCCTATTAGGTCATGTTAGGTCTTAAGGATCTATATTAAATAAATTGATTTTATTGATTCTACCTATAGATTGAATTTCTAAGATTGATGAAAGATTGATCATAAATTAAAGATTAATTTTAAAGTTAGGTCTTTTTAGGTCATGCCAGGTCTTATTAGTTTAATGTTAGATCTTAAGGGGTCATCTTAGGTCATTTAGGTCATGTTAGGTCTTAAGGGCTTAAGGGGTCATGTTAGGGCTTATTTTTATTTAATTTACTTTTATTTTTTATAGATTGAATTTCTAAGATTGATGAAAGATTGAACATAAATTAAAGATTAATTTTAAGTTAGGTTTTCAAGATTTATTTAAACTTTCAATTGATTAAAGATTTTTCAGTAAGATTGCTTAGTTAGTTTTCAATTTTAAATTGATCTAGATAGGGCTTAAGGGTGCATAATAGGGCTTAAGGGGTCATATAAACTTTCAATTGATTAAAATTTTTTTAGTAAGATTGATTAATTAGTTTTTAATTAATTGATCTAGATAGGGCTTAAGCGTGCATAATAGGGCTTAAGGGGTCATATTTTAATTTAGGTCAAGATTTTAATTTAGATCAATATTAGATTGAACATTAGTTAGATCAATTAATTTTTGGCTTCAATTACAAAATCCAAACATGTATCAATGTACAAATAGATCAACATACAAAACATGCATGTACATATTAATGTAAATGTCTATATATCTCAAAAATCCAAGATGTACATCATTGTTTAAATCTCTATATATCACAAAATCCAAACATATATCAATGTAAAAATAGATCAACATACAAAAGATGCACCTACATATCAATGTGAATGTCTATATATCTCAAAAATCAAACATACATACATCAATGTTTAAATGTCTATATATCACAAAATCCAAACATGTATCAATGTACAAATAGATCAACGTACAAAACATTCATGTACATATCAATGTAAATGTCTAGATATATCATGCAAAAAGATCAAACATGTGTACATCAATATAAATGTCTATATCAAAAAATAAAAGCATGTATCTATCAATGTAAATGTCTAGATATCACAAAATGCAAACATGTATTGATGTAAATAGATCAACATACAAATGTCTATATATATATATATAAATATACAAATGTCTATATATATCAATGTAAAGCATATATCTAGGTCAATGTAAAACATATCTAGAGATCAATGTAACATAAATACTCTCTAGTACATGTGTACTCTAGATCAAAATCAATGCCATAGATCTAAATCTATGAACACATAAACTATGTTGATGATCACCATCACGTGCTAGATGTCCGGGCCTATGTGGATCCTCGTCCTACTGGACCTAAGTCTGTAAATGTAAATATGTACATATATAACAATTTATAAATACATACATACATACATACATACATACATACATACATACATACATACATACAGATATATATATATATATATATATATATATATATATATATATATATATATATATATATATATATATATATATATATATATATATATATATATATATATATATATATATATATATATATATATATATATATATATATATATATATATATATATATATATATATATGTATATATGTATATGTATATATAATGTCTTGAGCTTAAATTAAAAAGTACAGATATAAGAACTCAACAAATAAATTATAAAATTTAATTTTTAAATTATTTTGTGTACCTCTATATCATGATGAATCGGATCAGTAGGCTCCTCTAAATCTTCATATCCAACACCCATCACAATGTCGTATACCACGTTTAAATAAATTTAAATTTAAATATAGAACTATATGTACATATATCTATATAAATTGAATTAAATCTAGATTCTTACCTGCTATAATGCACGTCCAAGGTCAGATAACTCAAAAGAGTGCAAGGACAATACATCAAGATCAATGGCCTCATCCATAATAAAATATGAGAATCTACTATGAAATCATGAGGTCGTAGCCTGTGTCTATTATGTAGGAGCCTGTGTATGCTATGGAGGTGGTGTAAGATCATCCACACTCTGTGTAGAGGTAGCTGCCTCTACATGTGAGCCCTGTCCTCGACTGCTGCCTGTGGAGGATCTATGACATTGTCCTCCTCCATTGAAAGTAGGCATATGACGCGGTTCAATCCCATGCAATGCAAAAATCCTCTGGTAGCAGCTAGGAGATCACTCACTAACATACCACTAATCTCACACATGTGATCCTCAGGTAGTCATCCTATCTCATCTAGAGTAGGAAGATGAAATATGATGTATGGATGATAAAATGGACTAGATGGTGATACACCTACACTCATCCATGATCAAAGCATGTACCTACCCACTCAATCAGATGACAACTGCTTGACTTGGGTTGTGATGGTGGCAATGATAGAATACATATCTAAACATGTGTCCTTAGCTGCAACCTACCCAGCTCCAATGTAGGTCTCCATACCTTTTGGAAGAACCAAAAGGTTTTGACCGACCAATGCCATCTTACTAGGGGGTTGTGGTATATCAGGTCATCTACACTTATCCTGATATCTCTCCCGACCTTGACCAACATGTGGAGGTAGATCTGTGTAGTCAACATTGTAGCCCAAATAAAACTCAATAAAAAATTATTTGCATAAATATACTGGCACCTTATCATTTTGGGGCCACATATGATGTGATGCTAACCATCTAGGATCTATAAAAGGGGCCACTATGTCATTTCTACATTTTTTGACCCTATAACCCACTATCCTCCAACCCACTATCCTTGTGATAGTGCTAGATAGGCTATAATAAAAAGAATCAATCGATACATCATCATATGGATTTTATGATTGAGTCTTCTAAATCATAGTCGTGAGCTCAGTGCGTATATATGTTAATTTCTCCCTATTAGGGAGAGTAGAACTATTCTACAGTGTCTTCTTTAACACAGTCAGAGAGGCCTACATCCTAGAGATAGTCTCATCTCTATGACTATCTCTACTATGTGGAGCCTGGGTACTATGCAAGTCTGAGGGAGCTCATGATCCCTGACTACTATGGACACTCTGATCTAAACCACTAGAAGCCATGAATGATGTGCACACAGAGGTTATATATATATATATATATTTATATATATATATAGATATATATATATATATATATATATATATGCTCACTACAAGTAGGCACATGCACATATACATACATCCATTAGATAATTGAGAGGGGGGGGGGGTGAATTAGTTATCAGATAATTATAACCTTTATCAAATTCAACAACATTTAACCATACAAGCAATGTATTCAACAACCATAGAAATATTTTCATACACAATATCACATTGACACAACATATGTTGACTAGGGAACCTCTTGATCAAAGAGTAAACGTCAATGGGAATGATTCCCACAAAAGATGCACTAATATGAATATTCCTTATGAAAGGATGGAATATATTAGGAGTCTTATGAAATACATTCAGTACATATGAATCCCTGTTAGGAGATTTTAAATCCTTGTTAAAAGATTCTAACTCTGTTAGGAGTTATGGAATACAGAAGGACCCACTCCCCAAAAAAATTCAATGGCAAGATCACTAAACACACTATCCAATCAATCTCTAGATTATTCAATAGAATAATATCATACTATTAATGATCTCAATAACATGTTATCTCTTATCTGACTGTGCCAAACCGCACTCACTACTACACCAGATCTCAGATTCAGATCTCTATACCTCGCATACCTTCTTTCCACAAATTTTATTTCACAATTTCATTCACTCTTTTCTTCACTTCATTACACATATTACAATAAGGAAAATATTTCTTTCTTTGTACCACCTCAAGTAATTACAAATGAGTCAACATGCAAATTAAAAAATAAAAGTTTCTATATGTTACATCAAAATTACACAAAACCATTGGCTTCCAATTAGAATAACTCTTCACTTCTGTGACCTTGAAGTTTTCACTTTCATCCATGTCACTATCAACATGTCTTCAACTTCCCTTTAACATCAGATAACTAGATTCCTTCTCAATTAGGAGATATCATCTGATTCACAACAACTGCTACTCAGGAACACTGCCTGAATAATGCTTCCACTAAAATGCTCATAACTTCCATGAATAAATCAATTACTATCTGCACTCTTAACCATGAATGTATAACATATCATAGAGTAGATCCTCAACATCACATAGCTTGATCTTCAATATCCTAGCTGTGCTAATCCGAACACTATCCACTCCTCTGCTCATCTCATTAGATCACTGTGTTGACATCAATGACAATCACAATCATGAATGCAAGAACAACTGCTATAGAATGGCTGCTAAATCTCACATAGGATATATTCAGCATTCATTCCTAACAATCTCCCCAATTGGCATTGATGGCAACATAGATGAAAAACATCCAATGTTCCATGAATCCAACACTGCAACATTGTTGCTCTAAAAATATTTTCATGTCCTCTTCATTAATCAAATCTTGCTTTTTTTTCCCATTCAATTCTTTCAAAAAATAGTACAAATGGTTTTTCATGTACAGTTCTCCCCCATTGACATCAATGACAGAAGTTTCATCACTATGTGAACAACAAATCCAATGTCAAAAGACACTGTTCAGAAAATACATTCACTAGAGTCCTCATGACTCAGCTCAGATTCACATACTCCCCCATAGAGGAATTAAAAACATCCAATCTAGAAGAAAGATAAGGCTCATATACCACTAGATGGATGCAACAATCTGCATCACTTCTCAAAAGTAGGCTAGGACATAACCCCAAGCATACCTCTCCGATACTCAAATGTATCCTTTGACAAAGGTTTTGTAAATATGTCTACAATCTGCTCCTTTGTGCTTATGTATTCAACTCTGACTTCTTTCTTAGCAACTTTCTCTCTTACTACATGATACTTGTAATGTCCCCGCCAGGGAACTCATAAGGAATCAAGTCTATGACCTAAAATTACAACTAACAATTTATTTTTTCTTAACATTCTAACATTACATCATTTGTTACATTCACAAGTACATTCCTTAAGGTTCCCTTAATGAACTCATTTACCATTATCAAGCATTGAATTTTACTACTTAATCAAATGAAGTTAATTTACTTTTCTATTTGTTTACTCCTTAACCTTATCTACGCACAACTCAATTGCATTAACAATACATAAATAAGATTTCCTTTAAAAGACCTCACTTTCCTTTTTTGCTTAAGATCATAATAGAAGGAGTGTAAATTACTTAACCATATATTGATAACCAACACAAATGATTCAATGAATCTTTCTTTTTCCATAAGTTTCCACAAATCATCATTTATAACCTTGTATAAGTCTAGTTAAGAATTGAGCTTAAAACCTTGTTTGAATTATCACACATTACTCACATTGAGCTATACATTTAAGAAGTCACATTTCATTACTACTTTAAATAACATGCATGTTTCCTTTTCCCTTATTATTTCACCTAAAGATACCCTTGAACTCTTAGCATATCTTCTCACTAACCATATATCAAAATAAGTTTCCTTTTAAAGAAATTTACATCCATAAATAATTGCATTACCATTACTTCCAATTTTCATTTAAAAATTCACAAAAGATATAAGGTAGGAATTACTTAAACATAATCCATGCTTGATTTACCAATGTTCAATTCCATTTTTGAGATGCCTACCCTTACCCATATACACAGCTTCTTTCATTTACAACTTAATTAGAATTACAGTTACTGCACATGGCCCAAGGGCATAGAGAAAGATAATTACATCAAGTTGCCCAAGGGCTTACAGTACATCTTTACATCTTGATAACAAAAGATAGAGATACATGATACAAGAACAAAATCTTTACCACCGAACAAATCAGAATGCAAGCCACGACGCGAACCATGAACCATACCTCAAAAGATATTTTCCACCCAACCATGTGAAACTGGTAAAGTTCCACCCCTCGTGCTAGGAGATAGAACCAAGGTAATCTCAAGACCTTAAGGCAATGTAAGTCTCAAATACCAATAAATCCAAGACTCAAATAAAAGGAATAAGGCACATACAAATATCATCATATTATGACACTAAGGTTAAGGTTCTAGGAGACCACCTAAGTGAGTGTCATCACACAACCTGTGTATTGGGATCCACCTTAGCAACCATGTAACCCCGGTACCCACTTTATGAATAGGGATCCACCCTAGTAGTTATCCCTAGTCCCGATACTCCAATTAGGTCTGTGTGGCCATTATTATGTTTTCTTTCATTATCTTTTAAATCCCCCCCTTCCCAGGTTAATTTTTTTAAGGTTATCACTTTTTACAAACCCACCCATAGGATCATCTGGCAACCACTTTAGGGTTCCAATACCTATGGTGAGCCACTCATATATGGTTCCTATTCTATTACCCCATCATAATCCAAAAATACAACATAACACTTCCAAGTCCTGATTCATAGGTTTAGAAAACTCCCCTGCACACTCAGGCCCTTAGAGCGAGTCCTAACCTTAGCCATATACAAACAGGAACCACTGGAAGAATGTCTATCACAAGACATCTCAAAGAAAAACACAAAACTTTCCACATGCATTAGTACAATTTTCCAAGGCTCATTTATAGGTCTAAGGAACCCTCCCATGCACACAGGCCACCGAGATGAGTCCTAGCCTCATAAACTAAGCTCAAGAATATGCCAAGTGCAAAAAAACCAAAAGTATACCATATAACCTCAACGCAACAAGTAATAAACATACACAGGGGATACAAACTTCCACATGCATAAACACAACATTCCATAGCTTGTTTTTATAAGTCTAGGAAAAACTCATGTGACTAAAATTTGGCCAAGTCTGAAATTTTCAAAAAAACCAAAAACTATAATTTTCATCTTAACTTTTATGAAGCGAAAACCTATCTCAATCATCCTGAAATGTACCTAATTCCTTTTTACAAGTATAACTTAAAGTATCGTAACTTATACTTAAATGTTATACTTGTATAAATCCTATTTTGCTTGCTCAACACTAACTTGCTCAACTAACACTAAATTTCTCAGTCAACACTAACTTGCTCAGCCAACACTAACCTGCTCAGCCAAAACTAACTTGCTCAGTCAACACTAAACTAATTGCCAGGAACTACAAAATACGACTGTCAACTCTAACTTGCGGGTAAAATTGGGCATTATGGGGACTATGGTTTCCTAATTTGGGCATGACCCATTTGAGATCTCCCAATTTCCCTTCAAAAATGGCTCATCAATCCATCCTATCTATCTAACAAATCCATTCTAGATCTGGACAAAGAAAGGTGGTGCACAAACATATATGAACCAGCAAGGTTGAACTGATAGTTCTAAATTATAGAAGCACTCACAGATATCCTAGAAAGAAAGGAGATAAAAGGGAGAATACTAAGGATCCTACAAACTAAATTAATCAAAATAAAACCAACCATTCACAAAGAAGCTTGTAAGAGGAAAAGAGTAGGAAAAAGGACTGCATCTCAATCCTACACCTTCATGACTCTTCCTATTTCTTACTAGACTTCCCTATTTCATTCAATAATAGAAGATACACCATCACAATCAATCAAAAGCATTCCCAAACCTCCAAGAAATATTTTACAACAAAACTATAAAGCACTCATAAATTTAATTCCTGAATGCATAGTTTGATCACACATAAAACATAGCATTAAATTTCCTTCTAACTCATAGTTTATAAATCATATTCAATTAAAATAAGATATCATACTCATCCATAAAACACATAGGAAAAATATAGAGTTCATCCTGGATTCAGACCCTACCTGGGGTCCTGCGGAGAATCCTCTTCAAGTTGCTGGAGCACACTTTGCAAATCTCCAAGATATGGTAGCCTCCTTGATGGATTTCCACTAGCAAGAATTCATCCTTACTCATAGGCAATCCCCACACTAGCACTCACAAAACTAGAGAACTCTCAACCTCACAAAAACCTCAAAATGATCTTTCTAGAATAATATATGCAGACAACTTCCAAAAATTTGTCTGAAAACCTCCCTCTCCCCAAAAATCCCAAAAACACAAATATTAAAACCCCAACTATATGGTTGGAGGAGTTTCTTTATGGGAAGAAACTTCTCCAACTTCTATAGTTGGTTAAAAAATTAAACCAACATCTCCCGTAAACAATAATAAAGCTTTTAATAAATTTAATCAAACATTGCCTCCAAAGAACCTAATAACAAGAAGAATAAACATTAAGCTTTCAAGGAAAAACACATAGCACAATTGGGAAATAACTAGCCTAATTTTTAGGAGGTCTTGAGTTCAACTCCCTCCTAGATAGCTAGTTTTACTACAAAAAGCATACTCCTTTTATTATTATTATGTTTACTTTTTATTTAATACATTCATTAAATATACTTTATTTCACTCACTTTATTTACTTATCATAAATAACATACCATTACACAATTAATGAAAAACATACAATTATTATTATTTATATAAGCATGGATATATGTGTGTGCACCCACATATACACATACCTATATAAAATACAAATAATATAACACATATAAAATAAATAAATATATATACATATACTTACAAGGATAAATCTAACTCACATCATAAATCAAAGGACAACGTCAAATCATAAATCACAAGACCACATCACATACTGCATTCGGAACCCCCAGCTAGACCTAAACAAAAATCTAAGTCCACGGGTAACCTTGAGAGTAATCTTGGTAATATCTCCACACAACAACAGTTTGAGGATTTTGAAGGCACGCTCAGGCCTATGTAGCCAGGTGGAGTCGATACTTGGTACCTGCATCCTGCAACACCAACCAACATGCATATATATAAATAGATAATGGCAACAAGGAGGGAGAGTGCAACATCGTGTGGACCTCCTATAGGAGTAACTACGACTACCTCCCCTCATCCTACACTCACACCAGACAATGACATCAGCAAAGCATAATTGGATTAGTATGGTTAGTAGCAGAATAATCTCTTTTCCATATTGTATAAAATAATGCATCATAACATAATCATGTGAATATAAATCATCTATTAAATTTCAAAAAACCCATTTAAGCATCAAGCATGTACTCAAAATGTCCCATTATCAAATCAAGATAAACAAATCATATAACGCTAAATGCATTAGTCATGTCTAATCCCAAGTAACATTATAAGAGAAGGTAACACATCTAACCCTTAAGTGATTATAATAAATTAACCTAAGGTAAACATGAATAATAATAATGAGCATTTCATATAAAAGCATATAAGTCTATCAGGTGATCCTTTTAGCATTAAGGTCCTTAACTATTTCTGACACACAAGAAGATGTATAGGAACATACCTATGCAATTATTATTATTTCCAATATTAAAATATGAAGTTAGGGTGAATTGTAAGTGGTTCAATTTAAGAAACCATCACAAGAAGGATCATTCTCACATATAGTCCTTCCTAATTTCAAGAGATCATAACCAAGACTTGATAGGGTTGGAGGGGCATTACAATACTTTATCTCTATATGCTTTTTCTTAGATTGTAATACAAGGTTCTTAGACATACTAACTATGCTAGTGTTATCAAAATGTATAAAAATAGGCTCAACAAACTTTATTCCAATATCCTTCAGCATCTGCTTCATCCAAATTATCTGGTTACAATTTTTTGCTACTACTACATACTCTGCTTCTGTTGTGCTTTGTGAAATATAGTTTTGCTTCTTGCTTAACCAAGAAATCAATCTTCCTCCAAGGAAAAATGCTCCACCACTGGTTCTCTTTTTATCATCAACACTGCCTCCCAAATCAACATCTGTATCTACACATAGGGTAAAATCAGTATATTTTTCATACCCTAATCCATAGTCCATTGTGCCTCTTAAATATCTTAGTATCCTCTTTACTATTGCATAATGTGATTCTCTAGGTTCAACTTGAAATCTTGCTACAATTCCAACTGAATGTGCTATATTAGGTCTTGTAAGTTTCAAGTACTATAATCCTCCAATAATAGATCTGTACTTCTTCTGTTCAACTATAGGAGTCTCATCTATGCTAGATAATTTATGTCTAGTTACCATAGGTGTTCCAACTAGTTTATAGTTCTCCATTCCAAATATTTTCAACAAATCATTCAAGTACTTTATCTGACTAACAAAGATACCATCACTGTTCTATGTTATCTGTAATCCCAAAAAATATTTCATTTCACCAATCATACTCATTTCAAATTCAATCTTCATTTCATCTGCAAATTTATCATTGTCTTCATCTTCTCCTCCAAAAATAATATCATCAACTAAAATAACTACAATCAATAAACCATTTTCAATTTCTTTTGTATATAGGTTGCTATCACTTGTTTCTTTTGTAAATCCCAATTTTATCAAATACTTGTGCAATCTTACATACCATGTTCTATGTGCTTGATTTAGTCCATATAATACTTTCTTTAGTTTACATACCATGTCTCCTTCTTGAGTTAAAGGAAAACCTTCAGGCTGCTCAATGTAGACTTCTTCTTCCAACTCTCAATTCAGAAATGCTGAATTTACATCCATCTAATATACTTTGAATTTCTTGTAAGCTGTATAGGCCAAACACATTCTTACTATAATTCTTGCTATTGGTGAAAAAGTTTCTTCATAGTCAATTCCTTCTTGTTGTGAGTATCCTTTACATACCAATCTTTCTTTGTTCCGTACTACTTCTCCTTGTTCATTCATCTTGTTTCTAAATACCCATTTTGTTCCTAAAACATCCTTATCTTTAGGTCTAGGGACCAATTCCCATGTTTTGTTCTTTTCAATCTGATCTAGTTCTTCTTTCATAGATTTAATCCAATATTCATCTTCACAAGCTTCACTAGTAGAATTAGGTTCAATTTGAGAAATAAAAACCAACTGTTCTTGTACCTTATTTCAAGTCTAAACTCCTTTATCTATGCTTCAAATAATCTGTTCAACAGGATGATTCCTTGATAAATTCTTGTTAGGTGTCACTGTCTCAGATCTCACTTCAGGTGTCAATTCTTCAATGATCTCACTATGGCTTTCATTCAACAAATTACTATCAGTTTCATAGAATAACTCAGTAGTCTTGGTGTTAGGTCTAGGATGAGTTCCTTCATCTAGTTCATAATCAAGTATTCTTTCCTGAATTTTAAACTTTTCATCAACTTTAACATTTTCTCTCTCAACAATAGTCTTGGTTCTCTTATTGTAACATCGATAAGCTTTAAGTTCTTTAGAGAATATCTAAGAAATATACCTTCATCACTTCTAGGATCAAACTTTCCAATATCATCATCTCTCTTTATATAACATTTTCTTCCAAAAATTATAAAATACTTAACTATAGGTGTATGTCCAAACCATAATTCATACGGTGTCTTATCTGTGTCTACTCTGATTCATACTCTATTCATTGTATATACTGATGTGTTCACTGCTTCTCTCCCTAATATCTTTGCCATGTCATTCTCAAACAACATAGCTCTTGCTACTTCAGTTACTGATATGTTTCTTCTTTTTGCAATACCATTTTGTTCAGGTGTCCTAAGGGCTCAAAATTGTCTCTTAATACCATTCACTTCACAAAAGGTGTTAGATTCTCTAGAAGTAAATTCTGCACCTCTAACTAATCTTAATTCTAGATTCATTCTCAACTTTATTCTTAATGATCTTAAAATTATCAAATGCTTCAGATTTTTCTTTAAGAAATGAAATCCACATCATTCTTGAGAAATAATCAACAAGAATCATAAAATACCTTTCTCCATAGAATCCTCTAGTCCTTGTAGGACTGCTCAAGTCTGTATGAATAGTTTCCAACTTCTCTACTGAAGTAAACTTCTTATTAGGAAATGAACTTCTCTTTTGTTTAGCCATCATACATTCCTTGCAAATCATGTTATTAGGCTTCATAATTTTAAGCAAGTCTCTTATTGCAAGTGTAGTACTCACTTTTACAATGTTATCAAAATTTATATGACAAAATCTTCTATTCCATAACCAAGTGTCATCAATATTAGTAATCAAACATGTCATCTCAGTAGGATTCAACATAAATACATTACCTCTTGTTCTAGATCCAGTTCCAATCAAATTTCCATCTTTGTCTTTTATGACACAAGTTTTCTTAGTAAACCAAACTTGATATCCCTTATCAACTAACTATCCAATACTCAAAAGATTGTGTCTCAATCCATCCACAAAGTAAACATCATCAGTATTAGTCTTTCCATCTAGAGTAATAGATCCTATACCTTTAATCAAACAAGGTGCATTGTTTCCAACTCAGACAACTCCTCCATCATAATTGTTAAACTTTATTAACTTTCTCATATTGCCAATCATATGATGTGAACAACCACTATCTATAATCTAATCAGCTTTCTTTTCAACTTGAGAAACTAGGGATTTTTCTTCCTTAACCTCTATTTAAAGATTTTCTTCTTTATTTGCTACAAATCCTATATCATCATTATTCTCAGTATCACTTTCACTTAAGGTTCTCTCTATACTAGCTTCAAGTTCTTCATCATTAGCATAATAAAATTCCTTAGATCTTCTAGGCTTAAAATTGTTTCTATACTTTTTAAATCTGTTAGGACATTTAGATGAAAAATGCCCATATTCTTGACATGTCCAACATTTAAACATTTTCTTACTGTTTGGTTCTCTCTTCTCAAGCAAGACAATACCTTCTTCAATCTTCCTATCTTCTTCATTTCTGGAGCTGTTGTTGCCAGTATAATCTCCACTCAAATTGATGCTTCTTGAAAAGGTAGGGCGAACACTAAGAGCACTGAATGATGTCTCCATTCTAGGCAAGTGTCCTGATAACTTCAGTTCATCTCTGTTTCTTCCAATCCTCCAAGAAGTGTCTCTCTTGTAAAGTTCATAGTACAAGGTATAACTTGTTCAATCATTTGTGTTGTTTTCTTAAATGCAAGAGTTGATGTCGTCAAAATTTTCCATATCACTTCATTCTTTATCTTTGTTCCTCCACAAGATTTTATACCTACAACAATTTTTGAAATTCTACCAATATAGCTTCTAACAAATTCATCTTCCATCATTCTTATATCTTCAAATGCATATATCCAATTATGTAAGCTAACTTTCTTTGCATTTTCATCACCTTCAAAAGTAGAGTGCAAATCTTTCCAAATTTCATGACATATTTTCAAATATTTTACCTGACTATACTCATTCTCTAGAAGGGCTATCAAAAGTGCTTCTCTGGAAATTATGTTACACATGAATAGATCTCTCTCATCATTTGTACATGTTTCAAGATTATTCTTATCAATGATAGTCTTCTCATTCATTGTAATCAA
Source organism: Chamaecyparis obtusa (assembly GCA_027943335.1). Lineage (NCBI taxonomy): Eukaryota > Viridiplantae > Streptophyta > Pinopsida > Cupressales > Cupressaceae > Chamaecyparis > Chamaecyparis obtusa. The sequence goes on along the minus strand of BSBK01003705.1, from coordinate 1,490,059 downwards.
CCAATAACCTAGTCCTAAACATAGTAGGTGTGTCTTCATCTTTTCTTTCTAGCTATCGAAATTTACTCCATCAAACTTAGGGCTTTCTTTCCTAAAATTTTCCATAGATCTCCTTAAGTTGTTAAAATTTTCTTTCAAGGACCTGCTACTCTGATACCAATTGTTAGAAAGTAAAGTCCACCAAGATAACTGAGAGTAGGGGGTGAATCATTTATCAAATAATTATAACCTTTATCAACTTCAACAACATTTAACCATATAAGCAATGCAATCAACAATCATAGAAAGATATTCATACACAATACCACATTGACACAAGATATGCTAACTAGGGAGCCTCTTGATCAAAGAATAAACACCGGTGGGAATGATGCCAAAAAAAGATGCACTAATATGAATATTTCTTGTGAAAGGATGGACTCTGTTAGGAGTCTTATGAAATACATTTAGTACATATGAATCCCTATTAAAAGATCCTAACTCTATTAGGAGTTATGGAAGATAGAAGGACCCACTGCCCAAACAGCTACTCAGGAACACTGCCTGAATAAGTATTATGACCTCAACACATTGGTCTACTGAGATAAGGAGAGGAGAAGATAGTGTTTGGATTAGTGCACGTGGGATATTCAAGAGCAAGATATGCAATGCTGAGGATCTACTCTATGATAGGTTATATGTTCATGGTGAAGAGTGTAGATAGTAATTGATTTATTCATGGAAGTTATGAGCATTTTAGTGGAAGTAGTATTTAGGCAGTGTTCCTAAGTAGCGGTTTCTGGAAATCAGATGATATCTCCTAATCAGTATGGAATATGGTTATTCATAGTTAACAAGAATTTTAAGACATGTTGATAGTAACGTGGATGATAGTGAAAACATCGAGGTCACACGAGTGAAGAGTTATTCTAATTGGAAGCCAATAGTTTTGTGTAATTTTGATGTAACGTATAGAAACTTTTATTTTGTAATTATGATACCAACTCATTTGTAATTACATGAGTTTGGTATAAAGAAAGGAATGTTTTCCTTAATGTAATGTGTGTAATGAATTGAAGAAAAGAGTGAAAGTGAATTTGTGGAAAGAAGGTATGCGAGGTATCAAGATCCGAATTTGAGATCTGGTGTAGTAGTGAGTGTAGTTTGGCACAGTGAGAGAAGAGGTAACATGTTATTGAGATCAGTAATAGTTTGATATTATTCTATTGAATAATCTAGAGCTGAGTTGTATAGTGTGTTTAGTGATCTTTCCATTGAAGTTGTTTGGGCAGTGGGTCCTTCTATCTTCCATAACTCCTAACAGAGTTAGAATCTTTTAACAGGGATTCAAAATCTCCTAATAAGGATTCATATGTATTGAATGTATTTCATAAGACTCCTAATAGAATCCATCCTTTCATAAGGAATATTCATATTAGTGCATCTTTTATGGGCATCATTCCCACCGGGGTTTACTCTTTGATCAAGATGTTCCCTAGTCACCATATCTTGCGTCAATGTGGTATTGTGTATGAATATCTTTCTATGGTTGTTGATTATATTTCTTATATGGTTAAATGATGTTGAAGTTGATAAAGGTTATAATTATCTAATAACTGATTCACCCCCCCCCTCTTAGTTATCTTGGTGGACTTTACTTTCTAACAATTGGTATCAGATCTTGGTCATAGGTTTGAATCCCCTTGGACAATGCTGAGGGGAAGATTGTTGGAAAAATGGTCAACTCTCCCCTCAAGATTTGTGACATGGTTTAACAGCCTCCTATATTTTCTATAAGTCTAGTGGTTGTATCTGGCATTAACAGGTTGATCTTTTGGTGCAACGACAACCACTACTTGTAACAAGTGGTATCAGAGTAGCCGGTCCTTGAAAGAAAAGTTTAACAACTTAAGAAGATCCATGGTGAATTTTAGGAAAGAAAGCCCTAAGCTTGATGGAGTAAATTTAGACAGTTGGAAAGAAAAGATGGAGACACACCTACTATGTTTAGGACCAAGTTATTGGTTGATTACAAAGAATGAGAAGACTATCATTGATGAGGATAATCTTGAAACATGTACTAGTGATGAGAGATATCTATTCATGTTTAACATACTTGCCAAAGAAGCACTTTTGATAGCCCTTCTAGAGAATGAGTACAGTCAGGTAAAATATTTGAAAACATCTCATTAAATTTGGAAAGCTTTGCACTCTACTTTTGAAGGTGATGAACATGCAAAGAAAGTTAGATTACATAATTGGATATGTGCATTTGAAGATATAAGAATGATGGAAGATGAATTTGTTAGAAGCTATATTGGTAGAATGTCAGAAATTGTTGCAGGCATAAAATCTTATGGAGGAACAAAGACAAAGAATGAAGTGATATGGAAAATTATAAGGACATTGACTCTTGCATTTAAGAAAATAACTCATATGATTGAACAAGTAATACCTTGTACTATGAACTTTACAAGAGAGACACTTCTTGGAAGATTGGAAGTAGCAGAGATGAACCCGAGGTTATCAGGAGACTTTCCTAGAATAGAGACAACATTCAGTGCTCTTAGTTTTCACCCTACCTTGTTAAGAAGCCTCATTGTGAGTGGAGATTATGCTAGTAGCATGAGATCTAGAAATGAAGAAGATAGGAATATTAAAGAAGGTATTTCCTTGCTTGTGAAGAGAGAACCAAACGGTAAGAAATTTTTTTAATGTTGAACATGTCAAGAATATGGACATTTTACATTGAAATGTCCTAAGAGACTTAAAAAGTACAGAAATAATTTTAATCCTAGAAGATCTAAGGAATGTTATTATGATAATGATGAAGAACTTGAAGCAAGTATAGCGAGAACCTTAAGTGAAAGTGATAGTAAGAATAATGATGATATAGGATTTGTAGCAATTAAAGAAGAAAATCCTGAAACAGAGGTTAAGGAAGAAAAAGCCCTAGTTTCTCAAGTTGAAAAGAAAGTTTATTGTATTATAGATAGTGGTTGTTCACATCATATGACTAGAGATATGAGAAAGTTCATAAAGTTTAACAATTATGATGTAGGTGTTGTTTGAGTTGGAAATAATGCACCTTGTTTGATTAAAGGTATAGGATCTATTAATCTTGATGGAATGACTAATATTGATGATGTTTACTTTGTGGATGGTTTGAAACACAATCTTTTGAGAGTTTGATAGTTAGTTGATAAGGGATATCAAATTTGGTTTATTGATAAAACTTGTGTGATAAAAGACAAAGATGGAAATTTGATTGGTACTAGATCTAGAGCAAGAGGTAGTGTATTTCTATTGAATCCTACTGAGATGACATGTTTGATTACTAAGATTGATGATAGTTGGCTATGGCACAGAAGATTTTGTTATATAAATTTTGATAACATTTTAAAAGTGAGTACTACACTTCTAGTAAGAGACTTGCCTAAAACTATGAAGCCTACTGTTAGCACGTGCGAAAAATTTCATGGCTCTAGCCCTTTTCCCCTGGGCTGTGCAGTTAAGTTTTAGGTCTCTGACTTTATCCCTAGTTCAAAATTTTGAAAATATAGCCGTTGCATACAAAAACCCTTTGAAAAGTCCTGGCCCTTTTTGAATTTCATGTTACCTTTTTGGGTCACTTAAAAACTTTTAAATGCACGTGCTTTATATTTTGGTCGGCCCCAGTGTTAACTTTTCCTAAGTCATGCTTTAATATTTTCCTATGTTTTGGTAGCCTTGATTTTCCTTGGGCCCGGCTCTGACACCAGCTCCATCTAACGGTGGGTGTATGTTCACAAGCAATGTGTTAGATGCATGAGATCTTAAGACCACTATTTATCTCATTGGGTGATGTTGCCTTTCCTTTTAAGTGGGTCCACATGCCAGGTGTGCCATGTCAGCATTTTCTTATTGGTCCATGGGTAAACAACTCAGCATGTGTTAGTGGGACCTAATTTTCTGATGGGTTAGTGGGTCCTGACATCTATAATCCATCCAACAATGGGTGTAAGTTCTCATGGAATCTGTTAGAGGCTTGAGATCTTACGCCAGTCGTTGATCTCATTTGTCTCAAATGTATCTTTGGCAGTGGTCCTAGTGTCAGATGGAGATGATTCAGAGTGTTTTGATTGGTTCATGTAGTATGAGGTGGAATCCTATCAGTGGGACCTAGTTTCCCGATATGTCAATGGGTCCTGGTCTTGTCAGAGAATCGATGAATGAAATATAATCTTATGGGTTTTGTCAGAGGCTTAAGATCTTGCAATGGTCATTGATTTTGTTTTGTGTTAGAGGGTTGTCAGAGATGGGAGGAGATTCTCGATCTAATGGTGGGTGTGTAATCTGATAGAATCTCAGATGGGTATGCAAACTTCAGATGCCCATTGATCTTCTTGGCAAAGGCTTTGTGGTTTTGATAAATGTTTTGGCAGTCTGACAAATTTATGAAGGTTTCACTCATTCATGTGAAATAGTGGTAGTTCTCTAAGTGTTTTAGTGGTTCAATGAAAAATCATTCATGGAATCGCTAAAATTTTTGGTGGATAGATAAAGTGTTTCACGAACTGGCAGTAACCTTTTGTTGCTAGTTCGCTAAATGTGGGACCAAGGTTACTGTTTCCTGTGGTCATCATGTCATAGAGTTAGAAGGTGGGTTAAGTTTTCTTTTTGTGAATTGGAAATACATTGTCGCAGGGTTGCTAGAAGGTAAACCCAGGGTGGTAGTTGAGTTAAGATCATAAAAGACTGTGAAAGGGAGAGATCTGATGGTTGTGACTTAAGGTTGATCTGATTTTAAATGTTGATCACTAATTTTCTATTAAAGCCATAAAATGACTGTTGAAGTTCAAATTCAAATTTGCTGAGGGTTTCAGGCGATAGAAGGTACCAAAATTTATGGTTTTAATAGCTGGTTTCAATTGATTTGGTGGCACTGGTTGTTGCAGACTAGTCCGAGGGTCCTTGTGGTAGGTGGCATGATGTTTTTGTACTAGGAGAAGTATGTTTTTTTGCTCAAGATATGTTTGCAGGTGGTCGATTTGACTAGTTTTCATGGCATTTCCTTGTTTTGTACTGTTCTCATGAATTTTGATGATTGCGGATCCATCTAAGATTCTTTTTCTCCGGGTTGCTTGTGTTTCTTCCCCTGAAATAAATTTTGATGTAGTTTTTGTTTGGTTGAGTTGTTGAAACCCTAACCCTAGTCATCTGAAGCTTGATGCATCCTTTTTGAGGATTCTGAGGTACCTAGGGGTATAAGAATTAAGATGTTTTATTTTGAAAGGGTTCCGATCTTGATTAGTTCCAGGGAGTTGTAGCTGGCGGTATCATATTGTATTAGATTGAATAGAATTTCCTTGTAGTCTTTTTTAGGTTATTGAAGTGGTTTTCTCTCTTCTCTACTTTGAACAAGTACATGATTCATTATACTTAATATAATTATTTCAAGCTTTCAAGTCTCTCCTTGGTGTCAATCTTGTGAATTCTAGATTTTTTGATCTATTGCATAGGATTACCTTTGTATATGTTCTAGTCTTCAGTTCTTGATCTAGGATCAAGTGAAATATACTTTGGATAGGACATAGATTCACTTTGATTTGTCTACAGAAGGATGCTATAAGTAGTGGATGGGCTGGAATGTTTGTATTTATGGCTATGAGTCTTAGATAGTAGTTGGTTCATGTTCAATGTCTATATTTGAGATTTACCCAATGGATAATGGCACTGATCAAGGATTAGTATATTCAGTTGAGTTCAATGCTTGATTGGCACTTGTTTACTTCTTTCCATCTTCATATATCAACACCTTTTCAAGTTTTAATTATATTTGGTTGATAGTAGTAATACCCTATAGTAATGGAGAGTTAATGAATGTGAGGTTAGCATTTAGCACTTTCTTACTATTCAATCTATTATTTGGACCCAATCTTTGGTGTGTGAAGTATAGTTTTCATTGGGTTAGGTGCACCCACCTTGGTTTTGTAGAGCCAGAAGTGAAGAGGGAAGTCTTGTCCCTATAGTTGGTCCAATTACCCTAAGATCCTTATACATTTTGGAACTAACCAATCCTAAAATCAACCTAAGGGTATATTGGTAGCCTAAGAGCATAAGCATCCATTTTGAACACCAACAAGATGGTGACTCTGATGGGGAAGTGTTACACAAGTCTATAGTAACCAGTAGGTCATCATTGAAAAATAGGGTTATTCTTGTCCCTTGTCTTATAGTCTTATTTGGATATTTTTTAAGTGGCATTGTAAGATTCCCAATATACTTGGGTGGCAACTTAAACATCTTTGCAGCAGTGCTAGTCATTAGATTTTTATCAAATGAGTTATAGAGGTACTAGGTCCTGGAGGAATAGACATCCTGAAAACATAATGGAAGAAGGTATTCCAAGCAGTTCAAGGCCTAGTCAGACAAGGGGAGGAAAGAAGAAAAGAAATATTTCTCATACTTGGAGAAATAAAAAGGATACAAGACAAGAAACTCAAACCAAGCCTAGTCAAGAAGAAAATATTTTAGAATATGAAGAGGCTGTTGATTTGGGATTGAACTAGTATGAGGATGAATTTCAAGTGGGAGATGATGAGTCTGAGACTACTCTCCCTAAATCAGAAGAGATCTTTGAGGAGGTCTATGAATTGGAAAGAAGAGTCCAAGAACAAGTTTCTATCAGGCAACAAAGAGAAAAGGACAAAGAGGACAGAGTAAGACAAGCAATGATAAGGGTTGATCAGCTAAAGAGGTAGTTGTTAGATTTGCAGGCAATTAATTTTGTCCCAGAGCTTGAAAGAGAAGAGGAACAACCTATTATGTATAAAACACATGAGATAACTAGGCCTAGAGATAAGGGAAAACAAAAAATTATCAGAGTGCAGATTAGTGAACAGATTCATGTGGAAAACCTATTAGATCAAGGGTTGAGATTAGATGTAGACCTTGAAAGGGCTAGAAAAGAGAAAGAAATGTGGGCTAAAGAAGTAGAGAAGGTAGAATTAGAGGCTACTATTGTAGAAATGAGGAAGAAGATTGATTTTCTCAAGCATACCTTAGGACCTTCAAATGTTGCTGCTTCTTTTTTTGGGCAAGGTGGAAATCATGGTAACCTTGTAGCTCAAACAAATGGTATTCTAAGTGCTACTAAAATTCTTGATGGTTCAAACACAAGGGCATCTATATCTCAAGGAATGGATCCACCACATGGAGTTCCTATTCATGAAAGGTACAAACAACTTATTTTTTTTGGTATTCCTGGTTATCCTAATGTTATTGCTGATGAAATTGGAAAGAAACTCCCTAAGTTTACTGGAAACAATGTCATTACATGTGAAGAACATCTAAAAAATTTTATGGATGTAATAGATGATTATAATGTTGAGCCTGATGATGTTGTAATGAAGTTATTTGTACAATCTTTGACCAAGGATGCTAGGGATTGGTTTAGAGGATTGCCTCATGCTAGTATAGGATCTTGGAATGAATTTAAGAATTGTTTCAAAGAGCATTATGGAGGATAAACAAATGAGGGTTTTATTTTGAATGAATTCAATAACATAAAAAAAAAATCAGAACGAAGAGGTCCTTGAATTTAATATAAGGTTCCAAAAGGCTATGCATAGGCTATTGCAAGTTATTAGATTAGATGATGGGGTGTGTCTTGTGACATACTTAAATTGTTTTGATGCAAAGATGGGTTACCTCTTAAGGGATAAGAACACTAGAAATCTTGGGGAGGCTTACAAGATGGCTATCAACATAGGAAGTAATAGAAGAATATCAGGAAAATTGGGGAGAAGAGATGATTATAGGCCTCAAGTGCAAAAAAAGAAAGAAATGGGAAGGTCTGCTGATTTTAAGCCTAAGGAGGAGGAAAATCTAAAGAAGATTCTAAGTGCTTTAGAGAGTCTAAAGCCTGATGAAAAAAGAAACAATAATGTTACAAAAAAGGACAGACAAGCTTCAAGTAATTTTAGCAGGCAACCAAGAATGCAAAATTACCCATACAATACTCAGTGGAAGGATGGCAAGCCCATTTTTCTAGTTAAAAGGGATAGGCCTAATGATAGGATTCCTCATCCTTTCCAAAGAAATTCAATTAACTTGAATGATGATATCCCATGGTGTACTGTTTGTCAGTTTCCTCATAGTCCAGAGCATTGAGTTATTGCTTTGAATTTACCTGATAACCAAGAACAAGATGAGCAATATGATAGTAGTGGTTGTGGAATGATTTCTTCACATGCGTGGGATGAGGTTGACTCTACTGATGATGAGGAAGAATTTGATGATGTTGGATGTGGTGTAGTGAAGTGTGAGGAATATGTTTCCTTAAGGAGACCCTCTGATGAGGAAATTGCACAAATCACTGTAGACATGGTCACTCAAGCTAGGACTAATTACAATTTGAGAAGTAGGATAGTTGGAGGCACAAGTGGTAAACCAGGCAGCATGTTTATCAAGAATTTTGAAAGGAACACACAACAACATGAGGAAAAGGAAAAGGAAAAGGGTGCTGGTGTTGTCAGTCAGGTTAAAATAAAAAAGAAGAGTGGGCCAAATGAAATACCTAAGAGTAAAGCGAGGACATCAGAAGTAGTTGTCCCCATACCTCAAAAGGAAGATGAATTTGTACAAAAGAGTAACTCTGACTTGAGTGTCCAAAAAGAGGATACGGGTATCTCTGAGATTAAGGAAGATATGGGCAACCATTCTTATGTTCCCATTGATATGACTAAATTGCTTTCACAAATAACTATCAAGGTTCCATTGTTAGAAATGATGAGAATAGAAGAGAACAAGGTCAAGGCCTTGGATTGGGTAAATGGTGCCTCTTCCATAGAGGTCCAAGAAATGAACAAAGGTGACAAGCATGTGGCTACTTTAGATGAAACACCTGATAGTAAAAATGAAGAAATTGTCTCTGAGATTCCTCAGAGGTATTTGGATGCAAACATTGTAAATACTGCATCAGGGACAATTGATCCTTTTTTCTTGTCCCTTATGATAAATGGAAAATTATTAAAGAATTGCATGATTGATTCTAGAGCATTAAATGCTGTCATGCCTACAAAGATCATGAAGTCACTGGGACTAAAGGTTGATACACCTCATGGAAGATGCCAAGCTATGGACTCAAGAGAGGTACTAGTTATTGGTACCATTAAGGCTTTGCCTTATAAATTAGCCACATTTCCTGAAAAACAATTAACTATGAGTGTTCTTGTAGTCGACATCCCCCCTCAATATGGAATGTTGTTGTCTAGAAAGTGGAGTGCCTCCATGGGAGGAAGTATTCAATGTGATTTTTCCTTTGCCACTTTTAGCATTGAAGGTGAAAGTGTGAAATTTTCAAGGGAAGCTAGAACTCCACATATGATTGAGGAGGATGAAGAGGACAATATGAATTGTTTTGTGGACACTAACATTGGTTCTTTCCAAGTTCAAGAGATGCAAGAGAAGGTCAAGCCTGTCTTTTTGGTTGATGATAAAAGTAACATGGTAGAAGGTAATGTATTATGGACCCTGTATTTTGATGGAGCAAGTTCAAAGGAAGGTACTGGAGTAGGAGTGCTATTGATATCCCCAAGTGGTAAGACTTTTAAGTTTTCTTTCACTCTCTTGTTACCTTGCACAAATAATGTTGTTGAATATGAGGCCCTACTGATTGGTTTGAGACAAGCATCAAAACATGGGATCAAACATCTTAGGGTGATTGGTGACTCTGAGTTAATAGTTTCTCAGATTAGATCAAAGTATGCATCAAAGAATCAAAGGCTGAAATAATATAGAAATGTTGTTTGGGATGAAATTGAAGGTTTCGGTGCCTTTGGTATTGATTGGGTGGATAGAAGCCAAAACAGGATGGTTCACTTACTAGCAAACATAGCATTAAGGCCAGAGGATATTACCTTTGCAGGGATATCCAGGATTGAGCGCAAGTCTCGGCCTTCTATCCCAGACAATGTTGAGAAATGGTAGGTATTTTCTGATGATCAAAATATACTAAGGTTTTTGTAATGTGAATCTCATTTTGATGGTCAGGAGATGGATTTCAGCACTTTTATTGACATCAGAAATGGAAAAGAGAATGTTCTTGGGAAGGAAGTTTTGCAATTAAAATCAAATAGGATCCCAAGGGGACTGGTTGCTCTTGAGAGGGCATTTGATGATAAAGAAAGGACTTTTTTTCCTAAATTTTTTGATAAGATAAATGATTTGGAGGAAATAAATTTAGGAACAAGTCAAAATCCCAAAAATGTTTACATAGGTAAATGTTTATCCCAAAGAACTAGGAATAATCTGATTGATCTTCTCAAAAGATTCAGACATGTCTTTGCATGGTCTTATGCTGATTTGAAAGCCTATAGAAAAGATTTATTCCAGCATGAAATACCATTGAAGGAAGGCACTAAAACTTTTAGGCAGAAATTAAGACCTATGAACCCTACTTTGGCACTGAGAATGCAAGATGAACTTAAAAAGATGATGGATGCTGGCATTATTAAGCCTGTCAGACATTCTACTTGGGTGTCAAATTTGGTTCTAGTCAGGAAGAAGAATGGTGACATTAGGTTATGTGTTGATTTTAGGAATTTGAATGTCAATTCTTTGAAGGACAATTATGGTTTGCCTAATATGGAGAATATATTGCAGAAGGTTAATGGATCAGAGTTAATGTCCACAATGGAAGGTTTCTCTGGATATAATTAGGTAATGGTCAAGGAATCAGAGCAATTTAAGACTGCATTCACTACCCCTTGGGGAACATATGTTTATGTTAGAATGCCTTTTCGTCTGACAAATGCAGGAGCTACTTTTTAGAGAGCTATGGATGTAGCCTTTATAGACTTTATAAACAAATTTATAGTGGTGTATCAGGATAATCTCACGGCTGATTCAGATAAGGAAAGTCAACATTGTGAACATCTTGAGAAAATTTTTATTAGGGCCTTGGAGTATGGGATCTCTTTGAATCCAAAGAAGTGTTCTTTTGGTGGTGTGGAAGGAAAGCTCTTAGGACATATTGTGTCCAAGGATGGAGTGAGAATTGACTCCAAAAGGGTTATGGCTATAGATAAACTTTCACCAACTAGAAATGTTAAAGGAATACAGTCTTTCTTTGGGTAGGTAAATTTCCTAAGGAGATTTGTTACAAATTTTGCAAAAATCAGTATCCCTATCTCTAGGATGTTGAAAAAGGAGGCAAAGATTGAGTGGAATGAAGAAGTAGATGAATCTTTTAGAAGTATCAAAAGGGCCATCAAGGATGCTCTAGTTTTAAGGACACCTAATTATGGTAGGCCCATGCAGATATTTTCTTTTGCTTCTTATCATACAGTTGTAGCAGTTTTATTACAAAAGAATTCAGATGCATATGAACAACCCATATCATTTTTTAGTAAATCCTTACAAGTAGTAGAATTGAAATATGATATTACTGAGAAAAAAGCTTATGCCTTAGTCAAAGCAGTTAAGGTTTTTAGATGTTATCTTGTAGGAGCTAAGGTGGTTGCTTATGTTCCTAGTGCTGCAGTTAAGGATATATTGGTGCAACAAGAAGTTTCAAGAAAAAGATGTAGATGGATCAATAGGATTCAAGAATTTAATATTGATATCCAAATTACAAAATTGCTAAGAGGCTTAGGTCTTGCAAAGTTAATGGCACAAAGAAATTTAGTTGCAAATCATGTGAATGTGTTAGAAGAAGAACAAAGGCCATACATTTGTGATATGGATTATTGTGATTGGTACAAAGATGTTATTGGTTACTTGCAAAAATTGGTCCTTCCCCCTAAGATGGATGAAAATAGAAGGAGAACTATCAAGTTGCAATCTGCAAGGTATGCCATTATACATGGTAAGTTGTGGTGGAGAAGCAATGGAGTATTGCTAAAATGCATAGACCATGAGAGGTTTAAGGCTCTATTAAAATAAATGCACCAAGGTGTGTGTGGAGGACATTATATGGCGAAGACCACAGCCCACAAGATCCTTAAGTCTAGATTTTGGTGGTCTACAGTTTTTAAGGATACCCATTAGTTTGTAAGAAAATGTGATGCATGTCAGAGATTTGCTAGAAAGTTGAAGTTTAATGGAAATTTAACACTCAGACCTATTGTTGTTCAGGCTCCATTCTAGAAGTGGGGTATTGACTTCATTGGGGAAATTCCAAATAAGTCTAGTGGTGGAAATTCTTACATACTAGTGGCAATAGACTATTTTACTAAGTGGGTTGAAGCTATCCCCACTAGAAAGGCTACTAGCAGAGTGGTGATAGATTTTATGACGCAAAACATCCTTACCAGGTTTGGTTTCCCAGAGATAATTATGGTTGATAATGCAATGGTTTTTAGATGACAAGAATTTAGTGATTTTTGTCAGCAGTATGGGATACACATTTCATTTTCTTCTTCATATCATCCACAAGGAAATGGCCTAGCTGAGTCCATTAATAAAAGTCTGATTAAGATTCTCAAGAGAGTGTTGGACAAAAATAAGAAAGCTGTGGACTCAAAGTTATGGTGGGAACTGTGGGCTGATAGGGTAACTGTAAAGAGGGCCATAGGTTATGCTCCATTTGATTTGGTATATGGAATAGGTGCTAGATTGCCTCAAAATAATCTATTGTAGATGTACAAATTTATCCAAGCACATGATGAAGACTTGAATGATTAAATGAGAGTAATAATGGATGAACTAATCCAATTGGAAGAGGTAAGGAGGGATGCATATGAAAGAAATGAGGCATTGCAAAGGCAATGTAAGAATTTGTTTGATAGGAGGGCCACCCAAAGAAGTTTTGAAATTGATGACCTCATCTTGATGTGGAATGCAAGGTTGGAAGATAAGGGGAAGCATGGAAAGTTTGATCCAATTTGGTTGGGCCCTTATCTTATTGAAAGCAAATGGGGAATAGATTCTTATGTTCTAAAAGATTTAACTGGTGGTACTTTGGAATTGCCTATTCATGGACAATTCCTAAAGTTTTACTTCTCCTGAAATATCTTTTCCATGAGAAGTAGTTTAGGTTTTCCCTTATGCAGTCATTTGTTTTTTCTTTTTGTGTGTCGAAGTTTTGAGTTGGTCTACTCTTTCAGAAGATTCTAGCTTACTCGTTGTATCTGCAGGAGATACACGTCCCCAAGCATGAGCCACTGTTAGCACATGAAAAAAATTTCATGGCTCTAGCCCTTTTCCCCTGGGCTCTGCAGTTATTATTTAGGTCTCTACATTTAGCCCTTGTTCAAATTTTTGAAAATATAGCTATTGCATACAAAAACCCTTTGAAAAGTCCTGGCCCTTTTCTAATTTCATGTTACCTTTTCAGGTCACTTAAAAACTTTTAAATGCACATACTTTATATTTTGGTCGGCCCCAGTGTTAACTTTTCCTAAGTTCCTAGTTCCATGCCAAAATACTTTTCCTAAGTCATGCTTTAATATTTTCCTATGTTTCAGCAACCTTAATTTTCCCTGGGCTTGGCTCTGACACCATCTCCATCTAACAGTGGGTGTATGTTCGCAAGCGATGTGTCGGACACATGAGATCTTAAGACCACCATTGATCTCATTGGGTGACGTTTCCTTTCCTTTTAAGTGGGTCCACATGCCAAGTGTGCCATGTCAGCATTTTCTTATTGGTCCATGGGTAAACAACTCAGCATGTGTTAGTGGGACCTAATTTTTCGATGGGTTAGTGGGTCTTGACAACTATAATCCATCCAATGATGGGCATAAGTTCTCATGGAATCTATTAGAGGCTTGAGATCTTATGCTAGCTGTTGATCTCATTTGTCTCAAACATATCTTTGGTGGTGGTCCTGGTGTCAGATGGAGCTTATTCAAAGTGTTTTGATTGGTCCATGTAGTATGAGGTAGAATCCTATCAGTGGGACCTAGTTTCTGGATGTGTTAGTGGGTCCTGGTCCTATCAGAGAATCGACAAATGGTGTATAATCTTATGGGTTTTGTTAGAGGCTTAAGATCTTGCGATGGCTATTGATTTTGTTTTGTGTCAGAGGGTTGTCAGAGATGGGAGGAGATTCTTGATCTGACGATGGTCGTGTAATCTGATAGAATCTCAGATGGGTATGCGAACTTCAGATGGCCATTGATCTTCTTGGCGAAGGCTTAGTGGTTTTGATAAATGTTTTGGTGGTCTAAAAAATTTATGAAGGCTTCGCTTGTTCATGTGAAATAGCGGTAGTTCTCTAAGTGTTTTAGTAGTTCAATGAACAATCATTTGTGAAATTGCTAAACTTTCTGGTGGATAGATAAAGTGTTTCACGAACTGGTAGTAACCTTTTGTCACTAGTTTGCTAAATGTGGGACCGAGGTTAATGTTTCCTATGGTCACCAAGTCACGGAGTTAGAAGGTGGGTTAAGTTTTCTTTTCGTGAATTGGAAGTGTATTGACGCAGGGTTGCTAGAAGGTAAACCCAAGGTGGCAGTTGAGTTAAGATCATAAAAGACCGCAAAAGGGAGAGATTTGATGGTTGCGACTTAAGGTTGATCTGATTTTAAATGTTGACCGCCGATTTTCTATTAAAGGCATAAAATGACCGTTGAAGTTCAAATTCAAATTTTCCAAGGGTTTCAGGTGACAGAAGGTACCAAAATTTATGGTGCTGGTTGTTGCAGACTGGTCCGAGGGTCCCTGTGGTAGGTGGCATGATGTTTTTGTACTAGGATAAGTATGGTTCTATGCTTGAGATATGTTTGCAGGTGGCTGATTTGATTTGTTTTCATGGCATTTCCTTGTTGTTTTGTACTATTCTCATGAATTTTGATGACTGCAGATCCATCTAAGATTCTTTTTCTCTGGGTTGCTTGTGTTTCTTCCCCTGAAATAAATTTTGATGTAGTTTTTGGCTGGTTGAGTTGTTAAAACCCTAACCCTAGTCATCAAAAGCTTGATGCATCCATTTTGAGGATTCCAAGGTGACTAGGGGTATAAGAAGTAAGATGTTTTATTTTGAAAGGGTTTTGATCTTGATTAGTTCCAGGGAGTTGTAGCAGGTGGTATCATATTGTATTAGATTGAATATAATTTCCTTGTAGTCTTTTGCAGGTTACTGAAGTGGTTTTCTCTCTTCTCTGCTTTGAACATGTACATGATTCATTATACTTAATACAATTATTTCAAGCTTTCAAGTCTCTCCTTGGTGTCAATCTTGTGAATTCTAGATTTTCTGATCTATTGCATAGGATTACGTTTGTATATGTTCTAGTCTTTAGTTCTTGATCTAGGATCAAGTGAAATATACTTTGGATAGGACATAGATTCACTTTGATTTGTCTACAGAAGGATGCTATAAGTAGTGGATGGGCTGGAATATTTGTATTTATGGCTATGAGTCTTAGACAGTAGTTGGTTCATGTTCAATGTCTGTATTTGAGATTTTCCCAATGGATAATGGCACTGATCAGGGATTAGTATATTTAGTTGAGTTCAATGCTTGATTGGCACTTGTTTATTTCTTTCCATCTTCATATATCAACACCTTTTCAAGTTTTAATTATATTTGGTTGATAGTAGTAACACCCTATAGTAATGGAGAGTCAATGAATGTGATGTTAGCATTTAGCACTTTCTTATTATTCAATCTATTGTTTGGACCCAGTCTTTGGTGTGTGAAGTAAAGTTTTCATAGGGTTAGGTGCACCCGCCTTGGTTTTGCAGAGCCAAAAGTGAAGAGGGTAGTCTTGTCCCTATAGTCGGTCCAGTTACCCTAAGATCCTTATACATTTTGGAGCAAATCAATCCTAAAATCAACCTAAGGGTATATTGGCAGCCTAAGAGCATAAGAATCCATTTTGAACACCAACACCTACTAACATGATTTGCAAGGAATGTGTGATGGCTAAACAAAAGGGAAGTTAATTTCCTAATAAGAAGTTTACTTCAGCAGAGAAGTTGGAAATTGTTCATACAAACTTGAGTGGTCCTACAAGGACTAGAGGATTCTATGGAGAAAGGTATTTTATGATTCTTATTGATGATTTTAGAAGAATGATGTGGATTACATTTCTTAAAGAAAAATTTGAAGCATTTGATAACTTTAAGATCATTAAGAATAAAGTCGAGAATGAATCTAGAATAAAGATTAAATGTTTAAGATCAGATAGAGGTGGAGAATTTACTTCTAGAGAATTTAACACCTTTTGTGAAGTGAATGGTATCAAGAGAAAATTTTCAGCCCTTAGGACACCTGAAAACAATGGTATTATAGAAAGAAGAAACATACCAGTAACTGAAGTAGCAAGAGCTATCTTGTTTGAGAATTACTTGGCAAAGATATTCTAGAGAGAAGCAGTGAACACAACAGTATATATAGTGAACTGAGTACAAATCAAAGTAGACATAGAGAAGACACCCTATGAATTATGGTTGGACATACACCTACAGTTAAGTATTTTAGATTTTTTGGAAGAAAATGTTATATAAAGAGAGATGATGATATTGGAAAGTTTGATCCTAGAAGTGATGAAGGTATATTTCTTGGATATTCCTTGAAGAGTAAAGCTTATAGATGTTACAATAAGAGAACTAAGACTATTGTTGAGAGCGCAAATGTTAAAGTTGATGAAAAGTTTAAAATTCAAGAAAGAATGCTTGATTATGAATCAGATGAAGGAACTCATCCTAGACATAACACTGAGACTACTAAATTATTTTATGAAACTGACAGTGATTTGTTGAATGAAAGCCACAATGAGATCACTGAAGAACTGACACCTGAAGTGAGATCTAAGACAATGACACCTAACAAGAATTTATCATGGAATCATCCTATTGAGTAGATTATTGGAAGCATAGACACAAGAGTTTAGACTCAAAATAAGGTACAAGAACAACTATGTTAGATTTCTCATATTGAACCAAAATCTACTAGTGAAGCTTGTGAAGATGAATATTGGATTAAAGCTATGAAAGAAGAACTAGATCAGATTGAAAAAAACAAAACATGAGAATTGGTCCCTAGACCTAAAGATAGGAATGTTATTAGAACAAAATAGTTATTCAAAAATTGTTGGCATTAAGTATGATTGTCATCAGTGACAACACTTATTCAGACTCTATGTGCTTACCGAGCAGAATAGTGCTTATTGAGAAGAATAGTGCTTACCGGGAAAGATAGTTCTTACCGAGAAGAATAGTGTTTATCGAGTGACACTATATCTACCAAGTCTCCAGTATATACCATGTTTGAAACTACAACCGAGTGGTTAGTATGGACCATGCCTCCACTTCTACCGAGTGCATGATAATGCCGAGTAATGCAATGGATGCCGAGTATCAAAAAGTCACCGAGTTAGTTTGCAGTAACCGAGTCACTATATTTGGGCTGACTCAGTAATATTTGTGTTAGCTTGTTTAAGAGCTGACTTTGTAATTATTTTGTAATTGTTTTAGATTGATATATAAACAATGTTTTATATCATATCCAAAGTGGAAAAATAGCGAAGTATGAAAAGGAGAGAAAGGCAAAGATAAGCAAATTAAAAAGGACTACAGTAGTATAAGAAGTAGCAAAGATCTATCCATCATAGAAGGTGATCAGTACATTAGAGAATCTCAATCAACAAGTACAGTTGCAAGTAAGAGATCTACTATTTCATCCTAACAGGTGAATCAGTTTGAAATCCTTTAACCGGGTAGACTTAACAGTCTTTGTAAAATCTCTTAACCGAGTGCATAATTCATTGTATGTTTGTAAATCCTCTAACAAGGTGGACCTAGTAGTCCTTATTGCTCCTAACAGGGCAGATCATCAGAAGTGATCATTGTAAGCCTTAACCGGCAAGCTTTATACTATAGTATTGAAGTTTTGTGGGTATCATCCCCACCCTAGTTTTACTTTCTACTTGGAAAGTTTCTGGGTCACCAAATCTCTGTGTTCAAAGTGTTATGAATGTTTTATTATTTTTGTTACTCATGCATGCAGTTAGATTATCAATCTAATATTATTAAGATTTGAATTTGTTAAAAGTTTTGAAGTTACTGATTCACCCCTCCCCTCTTAGTAACCTGGATAGTCTTGAATATTTCCAACAATTGGTATTAGAGCTCCATGGTTCTCAGAATAAAGTTTGACAGCTTGAGAAAAGATTCAAAACAATGGAGATATTCAGACTTAACAAAGTAATTGAGAATGAAAAGCTAGATCTGGAAATGGCCATAACTCAACTCAAAGAAGCAAGAGAGCATCTTTCCCTTTCCCTAAAAAGAAGGAAGGAACTTGCAAATTAGATTAATGACCACCGGTATGTTGAAGAAAAGATTGAAGACTTTTTCCCTTTAAGTAGCTTAGATGAAGAAAATAATGCAATCAAAGAACTTCTAGAAAAGAGTGGATCTCTACAAGAAGAAGTGAGAAAATTGAAAAGAGAACAGGAAATTCAGTCAACAAGATTCTATGAAATCTTGGAACAAAGAAACAAGATGAAAGATGAAATAGATGGAAAGAACAATGAAATCCAAAATCAAACCCTTCAGCTAGAAAACCTTATTGATCAAATCTCCAATGCAAATGAAGAAATCTTGACTCTGAGATCAGAAAATGAAAATATAAGAGAGGAGCTGAGATCTGAAAAGCAAATCAATTTAAGAGTGATGAGTGACCTAGATGTTGAAAGGCTAATCAATGAGAGAATGTTGAAATCTCAAGAAGATATGAATAAGGTGTATGAACAAAACCTTCATTGGCAAAAAGGAAAAGCAGGACTTGGATACAAAGAGGAAGGTGAATCCTCCAAACAAGGTACTCAAAAGAAACAGAAACCTACTTGTAATCACTGTGGAAAAATTTGTCATACTTCAAACAAATGTTGCAGCAATGGAAAAGAAAAATTTAATGGAAAATGCTACAATTGCAATCAGCTTGGTCATAAAGCAAATGAATGCAAGGAGAAACCAAGATTTAAAGGCAAATGTCACAAATGTAGCAAACAAGGTCATAAGGCATCAGAATGCATAACTAAAACACCCAATCCAGTAGAATAAATTATTAAAGAAATGTTTGGTTGGGATTACAACACTTGGTGTAGATGTCATTACTATGGAGAATATGGACACATTGGCATGAATTGTGTAAGGCGTCACTTGAGAAAAAGGGATTCTACCATAAGATGTTATAATTGCACTAAGCTTGGTCACATAGCTAAAAACTACATGAATTTAGGCAAAGTTGAAGATGAAAAGAAAGAAAAAGCAAATAGCATTAGGAAGCAGATGAGACAACATTGGATTCCTAAACCTACCAAGCAAACCAGTCCAAGTAATGAAGTCACTCATGAAGGGAGTGGCTCTATGAACTCTAACTAAGTCTCCAAAAAAGCACTGGAACTGTATCTTCATATGATTTTACTGCTTAATGGACTTTGGGCTTCACTTTCCTCTTCCTTAGCTTCATCCCTAGTATTGCAAACATCATTCTTGTCCAAGACAAGAATGGAGACCTCTGGCCTTAGATTATCTTGTATGAAGCAATCTATGCAAGAATCATCATCTGCATCATATTCAATATTTTCCTCTTCACACAAAACATCATCAAACCGGGATAGGAAGATTGCCCTCTCATGTTGACAAGAAGAAAAATCTATAGACAAAAAGATAATATTGCCATCTTCAAATTCATTTTCAGCACTCTCATATGCATTGACCTCAATGTTGGCTTCATAATTAATATCCTCCACAAAATGAGAATCAACATCAGAAACACTGGCCTCCTCATGATCATCATCAAGAACCACTAGTCTTAGCAATCTTATGTCCCTCTCCAACTACTAGTTTACCATTTTCATCCTTGCTAATTCCTTCTTGAGAGCAGCAACTTTATCAAAATGCTCTATAAACTTATCTCTCAACACATCCCAAGAAGGGATTGAACATGAAGGCAAGGACAGAAACCATTTCCTTGCACTATCAGAAAATGTCTCCAAAAAAAGGCCTCATAGCAACATCTTCATGTTCAACCTCCTTTTCACCAAACAAACACATGACATCATATACATGCTAACTTGCTGAAATAGATCCATCAACCATAAATCTAGGCAAGCACTCCCCATCCTCAGTAGAGAACTCATGAGGGGCACCTTCTATGCCATCAAAACAAAAGGGCCTATATTCCTCCATGAGGAGCTACCCACTTTTGCTTATCCCTTTATGCTGGTGCTAAACACTTGATAGGGAAACATTTCCTTACAAACTAATTTTCATAAAGAATAGAGCATTTGAAAACCAAAATACCTGGAACTTATGCAGCATAGACCTTGCTAACTGAAAGTAGGGTAGATCTAGAGCTCATCATGTAGCTCCATTAGGTTCATTTCTTTGTAGAGTCACCACCTCCTTGAAGAGGAAAATTTTGGTACTTGTTCTTGTTTCTTCTTCCAATCAATACAAAACTCCACCAAGTAAACATGCACTATTTATCAGAAGATGTACTGATCAAATAGAGAAATCAGAGCCGCCACTCAACACATAGTGAGAAAATATTGGCAAATCCTTTATTCTTATTTTTTACTCTATTCTAGACTCTCCCTAGCAGAGTCACCAGTTTTGTTGGGGATTTTTCTTGAGGGTCAAACTTGGTAAGGGAAATCCCTTGATTCTCAGTTAAAAGGTCTCCAAGTTTGCAAGGAAAGCCTAACTAAATGAGGATTGGATAAGATCCTCCTTCTGCTTCCAGCTCCACAAGACTCAGACAGGTATTTCCTACAAATAGGTTACTCTCTTTCAAGTAATCTATGGATAAGTGGATTAGGTCCTCATTGTCATATTATTGAGTTTCTCAAACATATTTCATGAGATATGATTCTAAAAATAGCTGAGAATAACCTGTTGTAGAATGTGACTAATGAAACTTCAAGTGTGATAACATGAATGATGGCATAAGGGTGATGAGTCCTTTTTATGAGTAAAACTCAAGGAAGGCTAACGTTTGATTCACTCTTCAAGGAATCAACAACTATGGACTGTAAAACATCAGGGATAGTTCTATTTTTTGGTACATGAACATGAAATGGAAAAGGTATTGATATTGATAATATTTGTGATTGATTATAGAAAGGTGATTATAGCAGAGACTAGACCAGTGTCTAATCCTTTGGGTAGAAGAGTCTAACATAAATCAACAGAAGGGTTTTCTAAGAAATATAGTGATATGCCTTCCAAACCACATACAATTTAGATAGAGTGCCTTACAAACTATCCTCTCAATCCTAGATTGTTATCATCAAGATCTCAATAGATGTGTTCATTCCCTGAAATTGCACATAAACATTTAATCTTTTCCTTGAAAGGAACTCATGAAACAATTAGAATAGCTACCTTACAACTAGTATGTTCTATATCCCTTACAAACGGAAACATACAAGAATGAACAAAAAGGAAAGAGAGAATAATAGAACCAGGATAGAAACTGTATTGTATTTCATGAAAGTGTATCAATGCATACAAGGAAAACTCTTCACTCAAAGACTTAGAATAAGAATCTACTATAGACTTGTGTTCTTTGCATTCAACATCTAAAGAATGGAACCAGAGAATGGAATCCCTTGGATTACCAAAGACTAGAACCAGGAACCAAAAGATTTGAAAATGATAAAGCTTGGGAACTCAAAAATATCTTGGAACCCTTACAAAATCTAAACTCTTACTACTTATACCACTAGCTACCTTGGGATCCTCAAAGAATTTAGGATGCAACAAGCTTCAGATAGCTAGGGTTAGGTTTTCACCCACTAGACCAACCAATATCAATCATGAATTTATTGCGGGGATGGAAAACCAGTCAGCCAGATCTAAGAATGATCCTCAATCATCATAATCTCACTAAGAAGGTACCAAGAACCACAAAAATGCTCAAAATTCAACCTACTCAGCCACCTGCAACACGCCATGAGCACAAAAAACATAGTAAAGGCCCCTACAAATGATCATGGAACACCCTGGACCACACTACAACAATAAGTGCCACCAAACAAATTGAAAACTGCTGCTAAAACCATCAATTTTTTATACTTCCTGTCATGAAAACCCATTAAAAATTCAAATCTGCAAGTTAATGGCTATATCCATGGCATGAGTAGTCTATCAATGGTCCACATTCAAATCTCAACCAACTTTAAGTCCTAACCATCAGATCTTTGTATTTCACGAGTTCGACAACTTATCCTTTTATCTTTAGTCGTGAAGTCGTACGGTCATCTACTTAACCGCCACAGGAATCCTGGTTTACATTTACGCTTAGTCGCATGATCGCAAGGCACCTTACTAACCTCTATGATCACGCAACCGCAACCTCTTAACCACATAATGCCAATCAAAAATGCCTTGAAAGGTCCTTGGCCACCTCGTTAAATCTTCCAGCCAATGAAAATTATGCACATCAATGATGAAATGGTACTTTGAACCCACTCTGCAAATCCTGGCAAATCAAACGGTCATCTAATAATCTCATGGCTCTGACACACTCTATGTGAAGATACACCATCCACTTGATTGTCCACATTGTGTACTTCTTTAAAACCTTACAACCCACTAACACATCTGAATCATCACCCAACTCATCCAATCAAGTAGCAACACCTCAGCACAAATGACCCCACTAACAAAAATCACGTCATTGCTCCCGACCAATGAAAATCATGCACATCAACATCTTCTAGCATATGGACCCACTGCCCATCAGTCCTTTCATCAGAAAGTGGTCGCATGATCAAAAAGGAGAGGAGTATTCCTTACGATCATGCAACAATCGTAGATCTTACTTAAACCACCAAAAGAAAACCCAACTGCTCGCCAGATCGCCAAAGGTTAAGGAACTAACCACTAGGATTCAACAACCATGTGATTGAAGAAAACACTTAGTTGCCGAATGAAAGGCACTTCACCACCAGAATCAAGAGATCCCATGATTACATAGTCATGTAGTCGCTGAAAGACAAAGGTGACCACCAAGGAATAAAGTGATCTAGTGACTGACATGATGAAGAACTAGGCCCCACAAGACAAGTGGCAGTTAGTCACAACTTTGTGAAGAATAAACAATGTGCAAATTTCCCCTGTGAACATGCGACCACCATAGATTATGCTCAAACATTAACCACACTGAGCAACTGAGAAGAACTAGGAACCACCAACTGATCACACTTGTACACTTAAGACCGATGAATAAGGAATGTCAAAAAAAGGGAAGAAGTATGAGGTCAAAAACATCCAAGGTTTTCACAATGGTGAAGGATGAAAAACATCGATGGTTTTCACATTGACACAAAGGTAACAAAGGAATGAGAAAACATCATGGGTTTTTGACATTTAGGCATATTCTAAGACTATTTCCTGTAGACCTTAAAACTTTCATATCTCCCTGGGTTTTGTGATTTAGGAGGTGCAATCTGAACTAGAGCAAGGTGACAAGAAGAACTACTTATGGCTAAGGGCACACATCATAAAACATTGTGGATTATCATCGCAAGATAAAACTGTGTATGCAGGTTGGCAGGACAACAAAACAAAGTTTGCAAGGAAAAGGCCATTTTCAAAGAATTTTGCATTGATAGGAAAATGGCCTAACATAGGGTTGTATTTCTCAGTCTACAGCTAAAGAAGAGTATGTTTCTATTGCTACTAACTATTCAAACATTGCACATATCAAACAAGTGTTGGAAGGGATGAATGATGTAATCACTGACCCGGTGATTATATATTGTGACAACACTAGTGCCATAAACATTTCAAATAATCCTGTGATGCACTCTAAAACAAAACATATATCTATTAAGTATCATTACTTAAGAGAACAAGTGCAAGAGAAGCAAGTGAAATTGGAATTTGTCACATCAAAAGAACAACTTGCAGATATTTTTACAAAACCTCTACCAAAGGATACTTTTGAATACTTAAGGACTAGACTTGGGGTCCATCCCCTATCTATCGGTCACTAAGGTGATCTAGATGTTGCATCAACCTACTCTTATTAGAAGATCATACATGTTGATGCAGCATAGTTCACACTTTGAACCATGTTCAAGGCTATGATTAAGTTTGGAGCAAAAAACCAATTGGATATCAGTATATAGAAGATATAGAGGAAGGAAAAATTGTTTGTTTATTTTTTTCTTTGGCATTGTTGTCAAAGGGAGAGATAAACAATATGAAAATCTGAATGAGAACACCAACACTGATGGAGAACTATCTAAGGGAGAGACAATCTGAATGAGACAAAGTATTAAAGATCAGTTACTGAGAACAACATTACAAATGGTGAATAACATAGTGATTAAACATATTAAGCTAGGGAGAGCTTGTATGTGCATTTGTTTATAGAGTTGTAGAATATAAGTTTGGTATGTGTATGGTATATTTCATATTATTTGAGTTTCCATTAATGCCAAAGAGAGAGATTGTTGGAATTTGAATGAAGAACCTATGATTAAGGATCACTGAGAAGTTGTTGATTAGATATGTAATATGACTAAATCAGTATTGTATTGTCATTGATGTCAACTAGTTTGATAGTACTTATCTTGTAAGTTACTATACTGATACATCTGAAGAAAGGTGAAAGTGATGAAGAAAAGATAAATCTACATGAGGAAGATGTACATGTCAGATGAGGATAAGGAATACATTTGAGTAACTTGTTGATGAGTCTATGGCAGCATGATATTGACTTTATTATGTTGTATTCATCTATAATGAAGAATTAAGCTGAAAGACATTGTTAGGAATGAATGATGGATGTTGGCAGTCATTCTATAGCAGTTGTTGTTGCATTCATGACTATGATTGTCATTGATGTCAACACAATGATATTCTGGAGACTAGAAGAGAAGAAGATAGTGTTTCAATTAGTGGACATGGGATATTGTATTTGGTGATATGCGATGTTGAGGTTATACTCTTTGATATGCTATATGTCTATGGTTAAGAGTGTGGATAGTAATTCATTGATTCGTGAAAGTTATGAGCATTTTGGTAAAAGTAGTATTCAGGTAGTGTTCCTGAGTAGTAGTTTGTGGAAATCAGATGATATCTCCTAATCAGGATGGAATCTAGTTTTGTGTAGTTAAAGGGAATTTTTAGACACATTGATGGTGACGTGGTTCATAGTGCAAACTTCGGGGTCACACGAGTGAAGAGTTATTGCATGTAGAAGCTGACAGTTTTGAGTAATTTTGATGTAGCATGTAGAATCTTTTATTTTTTAATTGGATGCCGATTCATTTGTAATTATTTGCATGTGGTATAAAGGAAGCAATGTCTTTCCTTATTGTATAGATTTGTAATGAAAACAAGTGTGATCATGGTTTGGTTACATGTGAATGTAAGAATGAGGTGAAGAAAAGAGCCTATGAAGTTGTGAAAGCGAGATTGTGAAGTACATAGATCTGGAATTGAGATCTGGTGTAGCAGTGAGTGCAGTTTGGCATAGTGAGGAGGTAACATATTTTCATATTATTCTATTGAATAATATTAAGGTTATTTGAAAAGTGTGTTCAATGATCTTACCCTGAAGCTATTTGGGCAATGGGTCCTTCTGTCTTCCATAACTCTTAACAGGGTTAGAATCTTTTAACAGGGATTCAAAATCTTCTAATAGGGATTCATATGTACTGAATGTATTTCAGAAGACTCCTAATAGAGTCCATCCTTTCACAAGGAATATTCATATTATTTCATCTTTTGTGGGCATCATTCCCACCAGGGTTTACTCTTTGACAAAGAGCTTCCCTAGTCAACATATCTTGTGTAATTGTGTCATTGTGTATGAATATCTTTGTATGGTTAGTAATTGCATTGCTTACATGGTTAAATGCTATTGAAGTTGATAAAGGTTATGATTATTAGATAACTGATTCACCCCCCCCCTTCTCAGTTATCTTGGTGGACTTTACTTTCTAACAATTGGTATTAGAGTGACAGGTCCTTGAAAGGAAAGTTTTACAGCTTAAGGAGATCCATGGCAAATTTTAGGAAACAAAGCCCTAAGTTTGATGGAGTAAATTTTGACAGCTGGAAAGAAAAGATGAAGATAGATCTATTGTGTTTAGGACTAGGTTATTGGTTGATTACAAAGAATGATATGACTATAATTGAAGAAGATAGTCTTGAAACAAGTTCTAAAGATGAGGTATATCTATTCATGTGTAACATACTTGCAAGAGAAGCACTTTTGACAGCACTTCCAGAGAATGAATACAGTTAGGTAAAATGTTTTATGAAATCTAATGAAATTTGGAAATCTTTACATTCTACTTTTGAAGGTGATGAACATGGAAAAAGAGCTAGATTACATAATTGGATATGTGCATTTGAAGATATCAGAATGATGGAAGATGAATTTATTAGAAGCTATATTGGTAGAATGTTAGAAATTGTTGCAGGGATAAAATCTTGTGGAGGATCAAAGACAAAGAATGAGATGATATGGAAAATTCTGAGGATATTGACTCCTATATTTAAGTAGACAACACATATGATTGAACAAGTTATACCTTGTACTAAAAACTTTACAAGAGAGACTCTTCTTAGAAGATTGGAAGTAGTAGAGATGAACCTAAGGTTATCAGGAGACCTACCTAGAATTGACACAACATTCAACCCTCTTAGTATTCATCCTACTTTGTCAAGAAGTACCAGTGTAAGTGGAGATTATGCTAGCAACAATAGATCTAGAAATGAAGAAGATAAGAAGATTGAAGAATGTATTGCCTTGCTTGTGAAAAGAGAACAAGATGGTAAGAAAATTTTTAAATGTTGGGCTTGTCAAGAATATGGTCATTTTGCATCTAAATTTTCTAAGAGAGTTAAAAAGTATAGAAATAATTTCAAGCCTAGAAGATCTAAGGAATTTTATTATGCTAATGATGAAGATCTTGAAGCTAGTATAGAAATAACCTTGAGTGAAAGTGATATTGAGAACAATGATGAGATAGGATTTGTAGCAATTAAAGAAGAGAATGCTGAAACTGATGCTAAGGAAGAAAAAGCCTTAGTTTCCCAAGTTGAAAAGAAAGATAATTGGATTATAGATAGTGGTTGTTCACATCATATGACTGGTGATTTGAAGAAGTTCATAAAGTTTAACAATTATGATGGAGGAGTTGTTAGAGTTGGTAACAATGCACCTTGTTTGATTAAAGGTATAGGATCTATTACTCTTGATGGAAAGACTAACACTAATAATGTTTACTTTGTTGATGGATTGAAACATAATCTTTTTGAGTGTTGGATAGTTAGTGGATAAGGGATATCAAGTTTGGTTTATAGAGAAAACTTTATTGATAAAGGATAAAGATGGAAATTTGATTGGAACTATATTTAGAACCAAAGGTAATGTATTTCAGTTAGATCCTACTAAGATGACATGCTTGATTACTAAAATTGATGAAAGTTGGTTATGGCATAGAAGGTTTTGTCATATAAACTTTGATAACATTGTGAAAGTAAGTACTACACTTGTAGTAAGGGATTTTCCTAAAATTATGAAGCCTACTAACATGATTTCCAAAGAATGTGTGATGGCTAAGTAGAAGAGAAGTCCATTTCCTAGTAAGAAGTTCACATTGGCAGAAAAGTTGGAGATTGTTCATACAAACTTGAGCGGTCCTACCAGGACTAGAGGATTCTATGGAGAAAGGTATTTTATGATTCTTGTTGATGATTTTACAAGAATGATGTGGATTTTATTTCTAAAAGAAAAATCTAAAGCATTTGATAAGTTTAAGGTCATTAAGAATAAAGTTGAGAATGAATCTAGAATGAATATTAAATGTTTGATATCAGATAGAGGTGGAGAATTTACTTCTAGAGAATTTAACACCTTTTGTGAAGTGAATGGTATTAAGAGATAGTTTTCAGCCCCTAGAACACCTGAACAAAATGGTATTGTAGAAAGAAGAAATAGGTTAGTAACTGAAGCAACAAGAGCTATGTTGTTTGAGAATGATTTGGTGAAGACATTTTTGAGAGAAGCAGTGAATACAACAGTATATAGTTGATAAAATAAGAGAACTAAAACTATTGTTGAGAGCGCAAATGTTAAAGTTGATGAGAAGTTTAAAATTCAGGAAAGAATGCCTAATTATGAATCTGATGAAGAAGCTCATCCTCAGCCTAACATTGAAACTATTGAATTATTCTATGAGACTGATAGTGAATTGTTGAATGAGAATCAAACTATAGAAGAAACCAGAGAAGAAACCAAAGAAGAATCCAGAGAAGAATCTACAGTTAAAGCAAGATCTATGACTATGACACTGAACATGTATCTATCTAGACATCATCCTATTGAATAAGTTATTGAAAGTTTGGACAGAGGAGATATGACTAGAAATAAGGTACAATTATGTTTGATTTCTCAAATTGAACCTAAATCTACTAAAGAAGCTTGTGAAGATGAACATTGGATGAATGCTATGAAGGAAGAACTAGATCAAATTGAAAAAAACAAGAGATGGGAATTGGTCCCTAGACCTAAAGACAAGAATTTAATTGGAACACCTATGGTTACAAGACACAAACTATCAAGAAAAGATGAAACACCAGCAGTTGAACAGAAGAAATATAGATCCATGATTGGAGGATTGTAGTACTTAACACACACTAGACCAAATATAGCACATTCAGTTGGAATGGTAGCAAGATTTTAAGCAGAACCTAGAGAGTCACATTATGCAGCAGTAAAGAGAATATTGAGATATTTAAGAGGCACAATGGATTATGGATTATGGTATGAAAGATTTGATGATTTTACCCTATGTGCATATATAGATGCTGATTGAGGAGGTAGTGTTGATGATAAGAAAAGAACCAGTGCTGGAGCCTTTTTTCTTGGAGGAAGATTAGTTTCTTGGTTGAGTAAGAAGAAGAATTGTATTTCATAGAGTACAGTAGAAGTAGAATATGTAGCAGGAGAAAACAATTGTAATCAGATAATTTGAATGAAGTAGATGTTGAAGGATATTGAAATTAAGTTTGTTGAGCCTATTGTCATACATTGTGACAACACCGGCACAGTCAATATGTCTAAGAATCCTGTATTGCATTCTAAGACTAAGCATATAGAGATCAAGTACCATGTTGTAAGAGAGAAAGTTGCTGAGAAAGAAGTCAGACTGGAGTACATAAGCACAAAGGAGAAGATAGTAGACATATTTACAAATCCTTTGCCTAAGGATACAATTGAGTATCTAAGAGGTATGCTTGGGGTTATGCCCCAGCCTACTTTTGAGTAAATGATGTAGTTGGTTGCATCTTTCTAGTGGTATATGAGCCATATCTTTTTCTAGATTGGATGTTGGTACTTCCTCTATGGAGAAGTATGTGTATCTGAGTTGAGTCATGAGGACTCTTGTGAATGTATTTTCTGAACAATATCTTTTGACATTTAGTTCTTGTTGACATAGTGATGAAACTTTTGTCATTGATGTCAATGGGGGAGAAGTGTACATGAAAAACCCTTTGTACCATCTGTTGAAAAGAGCTGAATAGGAAAATGAAGCAAGATTTGATTGATGAAGAAGACTTGAAGAATTTTCAGAGCATCAGAGAAACAATGTTGTAGTATTGGATTTTTGGAACATTGGATGTTTTTCATCTATGTTACCATCAATGCCAATGGGGGAGATTATTAGGAATGAAGGTTGGATGTTGGCAGCCATTCTGTAGTAGTTGTTGTTGCATTCATGACTATGATTGTCATTGATGTCAACACAATGATATTCTAGAGACTAGCAGAGAAGCAGATAGTGTTTTGATTAGCGCACATCGGATATTGTAGTTGGTGATATGTGATGTTGAGGTTATACTCTTTGATATGTTATATGTCTATGGTTAAGAGTGCAGATAGTAATTCATTGATTCATGAAAGTTATGAGCATTTTGGTAAAAGCAGTATTCAGGCAGTGTTCCTGAGTAGTAGTTTGTGGAAACCAGATGATATCTCCTAATCAGGATGGAATCTAATTTTGCACAGTTAAAGGGAAGTTTTAGATACATTGATGGTGATGGGGTTCATAGCACAAACTTTTAGGTCACACGAGTGAAGAGTTATTGCATGTGGAAGCTGACAGTTTTGAGTAATTTTGATGTAGCATGTAGAATCTTTTATTTTATAATTGGATGCCAACTCATTTGTAATTATTTGAGTGTGGTATAAAGGAAGGAATGTTTTTCCTTATTGTATAGATTTTTAATGAAAAGAAGTGTGAGCATGGTTTTGTTACATGTGAATGTAAGCATGAGGTGAACAAAAGAGCCTATGAAGTTGTGAAAGTGAAATTGTGAAGTACAAAGATCTAGAATTGAGATTTGGTGTAGCAGTGAGTGCAGTTTGGCATAGTGAGGAGGTAAAATATTTTCATATTATTCTACTGAATAATATTAAGGTTATTTGGATAGTGTGTTCAATGATCTTACCCTGAAGCTGTTTGGGCAGTGAGTCCTTCAGTCTTCCATAACTCTTAACATGGTTAGAATCTTTTAATAGGGATTCAAAATCTCCTAACAGGGATTCATATGTACTGAATGTATTTCATAAGACTCCTAACAGAGTCCATCCTTTCACAAGGAATATTCATATTAGTGCATCTTTTCTGGGCATCATCCCCACCGAGGTTTACTCTTTGATCAAGAGGTTCCCTAGTCAACATATCTTGTGTAATTGTGTCATTGTGTATGAATATCTTTGTATGGTTAGTAATTGCATTTCTTACATGGTTAAATGCTATTGAAGTTGATAAAGGTTATGATTATCAAATAATTGATTCACCCCCCCCCCCCTCTTAGTTATCTTGGTGGACTTTACTTTCTAACAGACACAAAGCAGTGTTGTCGGTAAAAGAAGCATTTTGTAGTATACACCAATGAAGTGCAGTGTATACTTAGCATAGTATTAACTGAGTGTATGCTCACCGATGCATTTCTTCATTAATTGACCAAAATAGAATACATTAAATGATCAGTTTAATCATTATGATTGATGAGCTGGAAAGTGTATGATTACGATGTAATGGATAAAGTTTGTTATGATGATCAACGATTAGCATAATTAAAAGAAGATCTAATAGAGTAGATTGAAATGAGTTATTGACACATTAGCTAAGGAATTTTGAAGTGGAAAAATGAATGGATCAGATTTGGCAGCAAAATTTGATGGATAGAAAGGAAATGATTTACTCATCTATATAAGAGACTAGGGTTCCATTATGAAAAAATGCTAGAAGAAGTAGATGCTATAGAAATTTTACGTGAACAAGTTTTCATGCATTCTAATCATACTAGTTAGTAAGAGCTGAGCTACAGAATAGTTACCGAGCTACAAAGAGATATTATCGATGGACAATAAGTTGATACAGTATTGAATCTAAAGTGAAATATTGATCAGAAAGGATTTGTATGAGAAAAATATTGATCTATAATCTGCAAATTGAAGGTGTAATAGGGTAGATCATTTACTATTACACATTTAACCATTGTAAATAGTTGAAATCGCTTAACCAAGTAGACTCTTAAGGTCTTTTTGGATGGTACTCATAGAGTATACATTTGTTATCCTATCAACCCCATAGTGAATGCAGGTTGGATGATAACTTCTAGTCTAAAATTCTCTAACAAGGTCACACCTGATAGTGTGTTTGTAACCTTTAACAGGGTTGGGTCTTCACTGACCCCACTTCAGAAGAGTGAACATTTTTGGGTTGCCAGTCCCAGGTGGTTTTTCCCTTTATAGGGTTTCCACATTAAAATATTTTGTGTTGTGTTGATTGTGATATTTTTTTTTTATCATACTTTTCATATTACATGTTAGATTTGATTGGTAACAAATTATTAGTATTAGATTGGTAATCAGTAAAAGTACAGATAGTGATAGTATTGTTGGTTTACCGAGGAGCAGAAGTAAAAGATTTTGATTTGAATTATACATTTTGTTTTGGGATACTGGATAATTGATTCACCCCCCTCTCAGTTATTCTAACAATCTCAACTCTTTATCAACTTCCATGCTAATTACAATGGGTGCATCTCATATTTATATGTGCATACAAAACAAATAACTAGGTCAGCCCTTTAATCGATTACATACAACGCTTCCAATTGAATTGGATCAAGCATGTATACAAAAAAACATATTGACATGTCAGAAACCTAATTACAATAGGTGCATAGCCTTTACATCATTAGAATATAACAACAACTCAAAATACTAACAGTCGGCTGCTTACTCTGTTCTTCTCTGGCACACACTGGCTGTATAACTTCAACTGTCTATATCTTTCTCATACTTATATATCTAATCATGAACTCATAGACTAAGCATGAATATAGTCTAAATAACTTATCTTCTAGGGCACATACCATAAATTGATTGTATGCACATGCATTGATGCTCTGAGCTTTAGGTACTCTGTACACTGTCTAGTCTTCAATACTTAGCCAATTTCTGATCTTCTCATCAAGTGTGCTGACTCCAAACTACTATATGACTTTGTTTCCATAATGAGAACACTATACTAAGTCATATACACTAGTATAGCCAAATTTCCAACAATCTCCCCCTTTTTCATTGATGGTAACAAAGGAATATGGGCAAGTTGCTAACTATCCCTTAATACAAAAAACTTTTGTTTTATATGTCCCTTATACATAAACTTCTATCTTATATCTCCTTATACATATCTATAACCCATATTCTATACATACTCCCCCTTCAAGATTAATGAAAAAGTTTCTTCAAAATTGTATCTACAAATACTCATTGTGGGAAAATATCTAGATATGCTATCTACAAGTTTTGGATCTCCTTCTTCCAAAATGTGATCAGTGAATTTACAATCTGGAAATGGGTGCATAGTGCATACTGTAGCTTCTCCATCTTCTCAAAATATATGCTAGGACCTTGATCATATTTCATGTAATACCCTTTCCTATGGTGATACTTGGACTTTCTGATTTGGACATCCTATTATGATGGTTAGAACTATATATTTACATTTATGTTTTGTGGATGATGATATGTTTATTAGATGATTGATATTCTTATTTATAGTTATCATTTATATGTTTATGAAATTATAAAACCATCCATCTTTATATGATTTATGGAGCTAACCCAAGGATTTGAATCCAACCATTATCATGATGTTTTATGTCTCATGGATATGTCTAATGTGTTTTTATGACTTAGGATGAAGTCATAGTTACTCACTTAGTTGAGGTCCACACGATGTATCGATCTTGGTCATCTATTTTCATATATCTGATTTGTATGTATATCCATATGTATAAATGTATCTCTTCTCAGTGATGCAAGATTGTAGGTACTGGGTATCATCTCCACCTGGCTTCACAAGTCTGAGCGATTCCTCAAAATCCTCAATCATTGTTGTTGTTACGAAGATATCACCAAGGTTCCATAAGAAGAAAATCTACCTCTGACCCTTTTTTTCCTTAGGTGGGGAGTTCCTGAGTTAGTCCCTTGTGTGGGTGATGTATTTTTGTGTCCTCTCATTTTTTTGGTTTAGTGGATCTTGTAGATGGTTTCTTTTCTTTTGCATTCATTCAGAATGAGGTTTTGAGTATTGTAGCTCTAATTGTCTTCATGGTATGTTCAATTTTTATTAGTAGATTATTGATGTGAATTATTGTTCATATGAGGGTATGATTTAGTAATTTATCTTTATGAGTAGTTACTTATATGTACTAGTCTATCTTGTTAGGAATGAGTTAGTATGTGATTAAATCATGTGATTTTAAAATCAATAATAATAAAGAATTTATGGTATTAATAATGTTTTAATAATAGTGGTAAAATCCAACCTATGTTAGTAGTTACCTAATATATATATATATATATATATATATATATATATATATATATATATATATATATATATATATATATATATATATATATATATATATATATATATATATATATATATATATATATATATATATCATTGTGCCTGTATTAGTGATTTGGAGATTAGGATCATGTTTGAATGGAATTATTTTCTATGTTGTATGTATATGAATATTTCTGCATCTGTAATAGTCTGTAGACTTCTTGTATCTCCATTCGTATTCAGAATGTCCATGAGTGCTTCCAGGATTTAGAACTATTATTCCAACCTTACTGTTCCATATTTGTTTTAGCACCACCTTTCTTCATCTAGATCTGAGGTAGGATTATGGAGTCAGATCTGTCAGTCATTCTATTTAATTTTCTATCATTTTGTAGAAATGCATAGTTCCTGTAAATAATTTTTGCAACTTTGTGATCCTGGATTAGGATTATTTATATTTAATCTTTTCCCATTAAACAATATGCATAGTATTTATATTTAATTTTCTTTCATTAAACAATATGAGTAGTATTTATATTTAATTTTCTATCATTAAACAATATGCACAGTATTTATGTTTAATTTTCTAACATTAAACAATATGCATAGTATTTACATTTAATTTTATTTTAGTAAACAATATGTGTAGTATTTATATAGTCATGGGTGAGGGTTAGGTAGGATTATTTGTACAAGTATAACAAACAATATGCATAGTAATTATATAATCTCAGGTTAGGGTTAGATAGGATTATTTTAGGGCTAGGCAGGATTATTTGTATAAGTTTGATACTTTAATTTCTTATACTTTAAGTTATACTTGTATGAAGAAATTAGATACCTTATAGGATGTTTGAGATATGTTTCAACTTGATATGAGATAAGTTGTAACTTCTAGATTTTAGAGTTTTAAAACAAAATCAGACTTAGTTAAATTCCAGGCATGGGAGGTTTTATGGAGCATTGTGTTTTGGCATATGAAATTTTGTGTAAACCTTATATATGTTCATTACTTGTTTTATGGAGGTTATATAGTGCATTTAGATGCTTTAATAGGGTTAGGACATGTGTAGGAAGTAGGATTAGGGTTTAGGATTATCTAAAGGATCAGGACTATTCTAGGCCTCCCTTAACACTCCTAATTTTCCTAAGCATCCCTAAACTCTCCTATTCTTTTCTATTCTTTGATTCAAGTTCTAAAAAGTGTTTATGATGTGTTTTATTTATTGTATGATGTACTTGTGATGTGTGGGTTAAGGGTAGAAATCCTAAGAACACTAAGTGAGTGGCTCTCAGTGTAGGGCCAAGGCCCTAAGTGGCTAGTACCAGGATAACTGACTCAAGAGTTATTTTAACAAGTGATAATTTAATTAAAACTAATGGGAATGAGTTCAAAAACTAGAAAGGTTAATTTATGCCTTTCCCATGCCATTAGTGCTAGTAAATTCTATGGATTGAAGTGGGAGAAGGTGCCTATGTGTAGGTACGATTGAATGGTGCTTGTCTGTACAAAAGGTATTCAGTTCTGCATATGCCTACTTGGGGGCTGGGGTGCAGAGTGACTAGTACTAGGACAACCCAAGGGGTGAGGGCTATGTGATGAAACTCACTTATCTTGTTTCTTAGAGGTTCTACCAAGCCTTAGAACCTTTGGGAAAATATTTATACTTTGATCTTCCTTTCATTTGCTATTTGGGAAAGCTTATCTAACCCTAGGTATGGCCTAGCTATCCCTTCTTTGTGGACCTTGGTGTTTATCTCCTAGCATGGTGGAGTTGGCCTTTTAGTATCCACATGGTTGGGTAGTAAATCTTTTTAGAAGGGTACCTTTTGTGGATGTAGTGCTTAAGGATTCATGCTAGCATAGTGTTCCAATTTTAAAGAATAAAGACTTGTATTTATCTTTCATGATGTAAAATTATTGTTACCTCCCAAGAGGAGATGAATGTAATGTAATATTTAATGTATCAAAAATGATGTATTTGGAATGGGTAGACTTAGGAAAAAGGAAAAGGGAAAGCACAAACTTTATGTATATGATGTATGTTGAAAAGAAAGAGATTTTGTAAGATTTCAAGTAAAGTAGTATGTTTCTCAGTATTGATGAATAAAGGAGAAGCTAGTAAAATAAATGTAATGTTTGCAATGTATCAAATGTTTAGATGATTCTATTATTAATGCTTTGAAAGTTATATTTTTCATAAAGGATACTTAGGAATATAGATGGATTTAAATGGCAATTGAAATGAAAGTACTTTATAGTTCTTTATAAAGAATCTAAAAATGTTGTGATGTAGTTTTCTTAAGAAGTGAATCAAGTTGTTAGTACACTATATGGACTTAAATGATTTATGCATTAAATAAGAAGGGAACCTTAGAGGAATCTAAGTTAATCTATGTTTTTTTTATATAATTCTTTTAAAAAATTCAAAAAATTTCATAAATCATTACTTAGGTTTTCTTTTACAAAGAGAAACTTTATTCTCTTCCCTAGTTTCCTTGTGGGGCATGACATGTCACCATGGTGGAATTGATCTCCTTGATAGAATATATCTAGTGAGGGCACAAGAGCATTCCTAAGCTATGTTTTCCTTGCCCTTATCTTTGACATCTCTTTCTCAATCTTATCTATTTGTCCTTGGTAGACATTATTACACATGTTTACATCAACAAATGGATCTTCCACTTATTTATTTATGATGTATATCATGGCTTATACCTCTTGACTATTCTTGTTCAGATCACCAATCAACTTGTCCTAGTTCATATAATCAACAATGATCTTTTTACCCTTTGCTGCAAACTCCTTCAAGGATGCTTGACTAGTCTTTAGTGAGTTCAGGTCAAGTGCAAAGTTGCTAACTAGTTCACTAAGCCTTTTCTTCAAATAATTCTCCTATGTAGCTATGGATACAGATTCTTCTAGGCTAGAGAAATTACTCTTGAACTATGAAATAACTACACTCGCATCATAAATGGAGTGTATCTTGGACACTTTCTTGTCTGCTAGTAACAAGTTATTCATGATGTTCATTGATTCTACGAGGGGATTCCTCATCACCTATTTCTCCTTGGCTTTTTCCATAGCTAAGACACTGAACTTGATCAGGTCTTCTTCTCCCCATGAGTCTAAGATGGCTGTGTCAGGTGTCAAACTTGACAACAATGCTACTGAGGGAAGTGGAGTGATAGGAGTAACATACTGGTAAACTCGCATCTAAGATCTTCTCTCTTATTCTTAGATCTTCATCAATGGCTTGAATTTTTAGGAACTCTAAGATGTTCCAGACATTATCAGGAATCATGGTCTTCAGTTCTAGTACTATCTTCTTAAATTTTAACATATGCTTGACAATCATTCCATGTATCTCTGATTTTTCAATCTCACTATATTTCTCATAAAACCTCCCTACTTGATCAATTATACCTTCATCAACAATCCTTGCACTCAACACACTACAACTAGGTTTGAAACTTACTTCAGGAGGTGCTTGAGTGTTCTTCCTACTCCTTGTGACTCACAAGGATAGATGATTGGTTCTAATCTCTTTCTTCCTCTTAGGTATTTCTTTATACTCTTCAAGCCTGTCATCTCATGAATTAGGTCACCATTAATTCTAACTGGCACTTCACCTATCTAAAATAGATCCTCATGAATTTTTCTTAGTAGAATCTTGATCCATTATGATTCATAGAACTCATATGGCATAGCATACTCCCCTATAGGGTGATTATTCCACCATGCATACTCATCCATGAAGTTTTTGTATGGTTTTAACATTGTTTCCATGTGTGCCCTTAATCTGTCCAATCCTATTGGCTCTTTCTTGTAGTATATGTATGCCCTAATGTCCTTGACATGCATAACACCCATAGGCATGTAGGAGAACACCCCTTCTAGGTCATCCAAAGTGGATTTGAATGGGTGTCTCTTAAATACATATATTTTCTTTTCTACAACATCAAACACTATAGGAGTAGCCATCACTTACTTGTAAAAATCTTTCTCAATGGTTTCCAAGAGATTCTAAATCAACGTGATGAACTAGGGTTTTTGCAACTAATCAAATGCACAACAAGTCACTTGATGAGTCAGACTGCAATCATTCACAATCAAATGATAGGGCTATTGTTCTCTCTAATCACTCTCAATTTGAATGCAATGAGAGATCTTCAAACTTCTATGTACTTTAAAGTATAATATCTACCATTAATGCTTGTCATGTAAACCAAGATATCACTTGAGAATTTCTAACTTTCATTATGCAAACAATCAGCTAGTGCGCTATTGCATATAGGTTTTTCTAGTTACCAAAAGCTTAAGTCCAAAGGTGCATACACTAAAGGTGAGTATACTAGCCATGCAAGGGTCTAGAGCTAAATTAGCTCCCCCTATAACCCTAAGGGCCATTCATCTAGATGTAAAGGGTGCATCCACTATGGATGCATCCAATACATACTCATCAACCTTATCCTTCTTTTCTTTTGACCAAATCAAGCTCACATACTTTGAGGCTTTCAAAAACTTGACTTCTTCTTTGGGATCCAATACTGGTTCTTCAGACTTTTTAGGGCTTTCCTAACCTTGGGTCCTTGATCTACAAAATTTTAGATGTGTGCAGCCTTGTTACAAGAGTGAAAAATGACTGAAGGCCTTGTATTCCTTGATGCATTAACATGGGTCACCATTTTACATTGTCTAGCTAAGTGACCATTATAGTTACATATCTGACATGTAACATTTTGAGAACTTCTTAGATTTGATTGATTTTGATTTCTCTAATTATACTGAGTCCTATTCTTTTGACTTGTCTTACAATTCATAGCTCTATGACCAAATTTATTGCATGAGAAACAATAACCATTAAAATGTCTTACCTCTGTATAGTTCCTTGCTATATGTCCATTCTTGTTACATGCATAAAAAGTATAGTCTATTGGCTTGCATTCATTCTTAGGAGGTTCACTATTAACTTTACTTTGATATTCAGTCTTCTTAGTATTAGTAGATTCTTTTTGTGCATTCATTATTGCTCGCATGTTCTCAATCTAATTTTGTGCTTCATTGTATCCAGTGCAGCTAGTATCTCCTTTAGCTCTTCTTACATACAACTAAGATTATATCAAATCAGAACTGGTGTATAATTGATCACTGTGATTCTTTGCTTCTTTCAATTCAGATTCCAATCTTTCTTTGTTGTTTCTTAGCTCCAAGATTTCCATGTTTCCTTTCCTTAATTCTTCATTGCGTTGAAGGTTCTCTTTGACCTATTCTTCATAGATTTCCTAATTATTAATCAACTTATCATCAAATTCTTCAAGTTGTTCTTTCAAGGATGTATTTTATTCATTTAGATTCTTTACCATTATCCCTAAATCACTGGTAGAACATTCTTTCAAATCCTTTCTTAGCATTTTGATGACTAATTGAGTATCACTAAATTTTCCTTTAGTTCTTCAAGTTCTTTTTTAGATCTGTCTAGGTCTTCAAGAGAAGATTCAAGATTTCTTTTCAGATGTTTCATTTCTTCTTTGTCCATGATCTCCTTAAGTGGTTAATCTTCTTTGCCAAGGACCAGAGCTCTAATACCAATTGTTAGGAATGGGAACACTAAGAGGGTGGGGGGGTTGAATTAGTGTTCACTATATTTTATCTTTTTACTTAATCTCAACCTTAACTTAAATGCTTAAGTACTAAAATGAACATCCACATAAACATGAAACATGAAATCAACACATAACACCAATGTGGTTATGGGGAAACTCAAATAGGTAAAAACCCTAGTGGGAATTGACACCCACAAATATTCTATACTAGTGTTTTGTTATCCTTGTTAGAAGATCCTTAACCCTGTCAGGAGTTTCTTTACAATATATTAAGTATAGTAGACCTTGTTAAGGGTCAAAACCTGTTAGGAGTCTTTTACAATAAACCCTACTATGGGTGTGGATACACTATCCTAGAGCTCACTACTCAAGTGGTGAAGGCTGCAAACTTCTGATCTCAGATACACACTATATCTATTGGATGAACGGTTACTGTGACACTACTTGTCAGATCAGTTCCTTTGATGCACTAATGCTTTGACCTCTTGAAAATCTCTAAAACATCTTATAGTCTCTTATCACACTTTTTCTCTACTTATCTCAACTCTTTCTCAACTTCCATGCTAATTACAATGGGTGCATCTTATATTTATATTCGTATACAAAACAAATAATTAGGTCAGCCCTTTAACTGATTATATACAATGCTTCCAATTGAATTGGGTCAAGCGTGTTTACAAAAAAACATATTTACATGTCAAAAACCTAATTACAATAGGTGCATAGCATTTACAGCATTAGAATATAACTACAACTCAAAATGCTAATAGTCGGCTGCTTACTCTATTCTTCTCTAGCACACACTAGTTGTGTAACTTCAACTATCTGTATCTTTCTCATACTTACATATATGATCATGCGATCATAGATTAAGCATGAATATAGTCTAACCAACATATCTTCTAGGGAACACACCGTAACTTGATCATATGCATCTACATTGATGCTCTAAGCTTTAGGTACTCTGTACACTATCTAGTCTTCACTACTTAGCCAATTTCTGATCTTCTCATCAAGTGTGCTAACTCCAAACTACTACATGACTTGTTTTCCATAATGAAAACACTATACTAAGTCATATACACTAGTATAGCCAACTTGCCAACATTTGGATGTTGTAAAACTTTCCATAAACAAAAGGAAATATATAAAGAATGTATTGAGTGTTTTCATAGGAAAGGAAAGTTTTGTTCCAAAAGAAAATCCTACTAGAATAAAATATATTTTTTTAAAAAAGGAAAATTTAAGGGAAAAATTAAATGGAAACCTACCTATTACATATGCAAAGGTGACCATTTTTCCAATAAGTGCCCTAAAAAGAACAAAGCCAAATTCAAAGGTAAGGCACGTGTGTTCAAAGAAGCTAGATTAGAAAATCCAAATGAATTTTTTTATATTGATGAATATCCCTCTGATTCAGAGGATATTGTTCTAACTGATGTAGAAGAAATAGATGAAGAACTAGGGTTAGATCAACCAGATCACTTTGTTGATTCCAAAGAACAGCCAGAATTAGAATCAGATTTAGATTGAGAAGTATCATTCTTTTGTAGAATGATGTGAGGTATGTTTGACCCACACCAAGCCTTAGAAGGGATTCTAAGATAAATTTTTGATCTATAAAGATTACAAAAAGAAATGAATATGGGTCCCGAGACATGGAAAAAGAATAAGCTTAAACTCGCTAGCCTTGAGGAGCAGAAAAAATAATTATTAGGTCTGTACCAAACTAGAAGACCTGAAAATGGATATAAAATTCCACCAAGGAAAAAAAAAAAGCAACCTTTGGAGGTTTTTCACCTCTTAGATCATCTAGACCTAGTCTATTCAAAATAATGAATCCTATTGGACAACTAACTAAAATAGAAGCCCCTACAATAGGCAGCACGACATGCAGAATTTGGAGGCAACATGGAAAATAATTTGTCAAAAAAGTTGTCAGTCAAGCCTCAAAAGAACTTTAAGAATTATCTAAGGAAGAAGATGAGAATCTTTAGGGGGAGCTAGACAAAGGAAAAGAATTAGAAAAATTCTCTTCAAAAATAACTCTCACAGAGACTCTAATAATTTCTATCATAGATGATTTTTATTGTCATGAAAAATCATATAGTCCATTTATTCATAATGCTATGGTTACAAAAGGTATTGATCCAAATACAAGTGAAAGGACTACAGAAACTGAAGAAGACTTTGCACAACACACTCAGCCTTGTAGAGTCACAAAGAAACTAGTACGAACATCTTATCTAGGGCTAGAACTATGCATTCACTTCAGAGGTATGAATCCATATCCCTTAGCCATTTTATGGGATATAGGTGCTGATTTAAATATTGCAAGATATCATTGTTTTCCTTCTGATCAATGGATTAAAGGAAACACTAAGATTACCTTTGGCAAAGAGAGACATATGTCTCATCTAATCTAAAGACCACCTATTGAATTTGATGATGGACACTAAGATAAATTGGTTTTTGTCCATTATGAAATAGATGGCTACGATGGAATCACTGGTAGTGCTGCCATGAAGCAATGGGAACCAATCCTTATATATAAGGATTCTATCAGTTTAAATCATCACAAAGTACCAAGACTACCAATTGAACATGCTTATATAAGTAAACCTGAACCGACAACCCCCAAGCAGAGGAATATAGCCTTGATTGCAAAACAAGTTGAAAATACCACTCCATAGATAGAGAAACTCAAGCAATAGTTTGCAACAATAGTAATGACCAAAGATCTCAAGAAACAAAATTGAAATCTGATCTGTAGATTACCTTTGAAAATAGATTCAAATGGTAAGGAAATTCTTCCTAAAGCCAAAGCTAACTATTTCCTTATGAGTCCACGAGAAACATAACTTTGCAAGAAAGAAATTGAGGAACTCCTTCATTAAGGATTTATTTCCCCATCATCATCTCCATTTTCCTATCATGCTATGTACGTACCTAAATTTGATGAGAATGGACAAGAGCTATTAGAAAAAAGGTTATTAGTCAATTACAAACCTTTAAATAGTTGCTTAATTGACAATCAATACCCATTGCCTAGTAAAGACCATATCTAGCAAACCATCCAAGGGAGTCATATTTACTCTAAGTTTGATTTAACCAAATTTTTCTGGCAAATCACTATCCATCCTAATGACCATTATAGAACAACATTCTCTATTCCACAAGGTCTCTATCAATGGAATGTTTTACCCTTTGGTATTAAAAAAATCCCTCTATCTTCCAACAACAGATGGATAACATTTTTTGAAAATACTTGAAGTTTATTTTCCCATATATAGATGATATCCTTGTGTTTAGCCATAGTCCATCCACACATCCTGAGCACCTTCAACAATTTTTGTCTCTTTGTCAAAAACATGGTCTAGCTATTCATCCCACAAAATCCCATTTTTCTCAAGAATCCATTATTCATATTGGCATTCATCTTCTTCCAGGGAAAAAAATGGAAACACAATCCCATATTTTAAACCAAATTTCCAATCTCTCTATAACCAATGTAAAAGAACTTCAACAATTCCTTGGTCTTGTGAATTATATAGCAAGATTCTATTCTAACATTGCATAGGATCACTTGATATTAAATCAACTACTAAAGAAGAACCCTCCTACATGGTCAGTGATGCAAGGCATGGGTCAAGATGGGCCAAAGGATGGCACATCCTGATGATCCAAGCTTGCTCAAAACATGTGGAAGCAAACAAACACAACAGTGACAGAGAGAATGCAGAAACTTTCATATATTTTCATTTATTGAATCATACATGCTGGGCTATAAGGCCTTTCTAGTTATGGCCTAATATTACAATGAGTCTTAGAAGTCCTCAAGCATGCAAGGATCTATTACAAATCTCAATTCTAATGTGTACTTTCTTTCCCAAAAATTAACTCCCTAGTCTAGAAACAAAAAACTACATTTATACAAGAGGCTACCAAAATAAGTTAGCCTTTAGATCCATAATCAATGGAAGTAATAGTCAGATCTAGGACCACACACTTCCCAATTATGGATTACAACATTAAATCCATGATCCAATATAAATGCACAAGTCAGACTCAACAAAAATCAAAACTAAACCTGTCAGTGAGTAAGGATAACTAAGCAGTAGACAAGCAATGCCAAGTGCCAGTGAAACAACCAACCACCCAAAAAATGACTAACCACACACAGTAACCAAAGGAAATTGACCAACTATTGACCAAATTGGTCAAAGTGGGAACCGAGCAACACAAACAGAACTCCAAAATATTTTTGGTGGCACAGGATTTCCAAGGACCCGAGATGCTTGTGCATCAGACACCTTGGGTTATTTTGAAATGATTCTCCAAATCATGTGGTAGGTATGATCTAAGCTGCATCCAACTCAGACTATGAAATCCATGAACTATCTTCCATCGGTCTATTCTTCCACTTTACTAGATATTCCATATACTATTTTCCTCTTGTGCTCTTGCCAAATCTTTGATTGAGAATCTATTCAATCTCTTCATTATTCTTCTTAGGATATTCTATTAGAATGACATTTCTTCATCAGGTTCATGATACTCATACAAATTAGCAATGTTGAAAATTGGTGATATATCCACATCATCAGGTAACTCAATCTCATATGCATTTCCACTATCAAATTTTCTCAAAATCTTGCAAGGTCCAAACTTCTTCATCTTCATCTTTCCATATGTTCCAACAAGAAATTGACATTTCTTCAAATGAACCATCACTTCATCACCAACATCAAAAAATTTATGTCTTTTTGATCTATTAGCTTTGTCTTTGTATTTCTAATTACTGTCTTCTAGCTTCAACTTCACATCTTCATGCAATGTTTTCATGTACTCAAAAAACTTTACTCCTTCAGAACTTCTCTTACTTTCATCATCAATGTCTCTCAAATCAGATAGACCTCTCAGTTGTATGCCATTCACAATCTCAAATGGTGTTTTCCCAATACTCCTATTCATTGAGTTATTGTATGCAAACTCTGCTTGTGCTAACATAGAATCCCAATTACTTGGTGTGTCTCCAACTAAACATCTAAAAAGATTTCC
Organism: Chamaecyparis obtusa; assembly: GCA_027943335.1. Lineage (NCBI taxonomy): Eukaryota > Viridiplantae > Streptophyta > Pinopsida > Cupressales > Cupressaceae > Chamaecyparis > Chamaecyparis obtusa. The sequence continues at coordinate 1,445,561 of BSBK01003705.1, read as the reverse complement.
CAAAATTTTGTTCACAACTTCAATCTATCCATTAGTTTGTGGGTGAAATGTAGAACTGTATTTAAACTCAGTGCCAAATTTCTTCGAAAGGGTCTTCCAAAAGTATCCAACAAATTTACTATCTTGGTCAGAGATAATACTCCTTGGTAATACATGCAATCTAAAAATTTCTTTAAAGAAAAGATCTGCTACATGTACTGCATCTGTTGTCTTTCTACAAGGTATAAAATGTGCCATCTTAGAAAATCTATCCACAACAACAAATATAGAATCATTACCTCTTACTATCTTCGGTATGCCAAGAACAACGTCCATACTAATGTTAATCAAAGGTTTCTCAGGTACATTAATCAGTACATACAGTCCAATATTTTGACTTACTCCTTTTACAACTTGACAAATTCCACTTCTCACAAATTTCTGAACATCTTTATACAACTAGGGCCAGAAGTACTTCTCCTTAAGAAAATTCCATGTTTTATCAATACCAAAATGTCCAGCCAAAGCACTACTATGTTTCTCTTTGATCAAATTAGTTCTCATTGCTCCTCTGGGTATACACAATTGAATACCTTTGAACAACATACCTTATTGAATAAAATATTCATCCCAATTAGTATTTTCATACAAATTGTTCATCTCATCAAAACCAAGAACTTCAATTTTCATCTTAGTCATCAAATATCTCCTTCTACTCAATGCACAAACAACTCGGTTAGTGACTCCACTCTTATGCTTTATCATAAATGTATAACTATGCAAATACTCAACCCACTTCATATGTCTCTGATTCAACTTATTCTAACTACCCAAATACTGTAAAGCCTTATGATTAGTATACAACACAAATTCACTTGGTATCAAATAATGTCTCCATTTCTTTAGTGCTTGAACAATAGTATAGAATTCCTGATCATACACAAAATATTTCCTTGTAGCATCATTCAAATTTTCACTAAAGAAAGCAACAGGTTTACCTTCTTGACTCAACACATCTCCAATTGCACTTCCACTTGCATCACATTCTACTTGAAATACTTTACTGAAATCATGTAATGCCAAACTAGGTAATTCAACAACCTTCAACTTTAGATTCTCAAAACTTTTATCAGCTCCATATGTCCACTTGAATTCTCTTTTGTCTCCTCTCATACTCTTAGTCATAGCATTACAAATTGACCTAAAATTCCTTATGAACTTTTGGCAAAAACTTGCCAAACCATGAAATGATCTTACCTCACTAGAATTCATTGGTGTAGGCCAATTCAAAATAGATTCAACCTTTTTAGGATCAATCTTCAAACCATCAGCATAAATCACAAATCCCAAATACACAATTTCCTCTTTCATGAACGAACATTTTTTCAGATTTATCAGCAACTTTTCCTCTTTCAACCTCTTGAAATCTTGTCTAACATGAAACAAATGTTCTTCTCTGGTCTTACTAAATATTAGAATATCATCAAGATATACAATCACAAATTTACCTAAGAATTTCTTCAAAACTTCATTCATCAGCCTCATAAAAGTACTCAGTGCATTAGTTAAACCAAAAGGCATAACTAACCACTCATACAAACCTTCTTTTGCTTTGAAAGTAGGCTTACATTCATCACCTTCTTTGATTTTGATCTAATGATATTTACTTTTCAAATCAATATTTGTGAAATACTTTGCTCCTATCAAACTATCCATGATGTCATCCATTCTCGGTATAGGAAACCTATACTTCACTATTATCTTATTGATTGCTCTAGAATCAGTGCACATTCTCCATTCTCCATTCTTCTTCGGTGCTAATACAATAGATACTACACAAGGAATCAAACTTTCTCTGATCAAACCTTTCTCCAGCAACTCTTGAATCTATCGGTTCAATTCCTAATTCTCGATAGGTGTTAACCGATGAGGTGCCTTATTTAGTAAATTAGCTCTAGGGATTAAATCCATACAATGATCAATGCTTCTTTTTTGTGGAAAACCATCAGGTACATTATCATAAATGATTTCACTATACTTGGTGAGTAACTTACCAATCTCCTTTGGGACATTATCTTATGTCTTCTTACTCGGCTTGATAGGAATTACAACAAAACATACATCATTCCTTTTCCAATCTTTAACAAACTTCCTTCCTTCCATCAAACAAACTTTCATAGATGTGAAAACATTACTAACAGGTTCTTCCATCAATGGTAACAAGATTTGTTTCTTTCCATCAACCACAATAGTATATTTATGCAATCTCCCATCATATATAGCATGTATATCATATTGCCAAGGTCTACCCAACAAAATATGATGACAATCTATAGGAATGATATCACACAACACCTTATCATAGTATTTTCCAATCTTCAAATTCACATAACATTGTTCACTTACCAAGAGTGTATGCTCATCTTTGATCCATTAAATCTAATAGGGCTTTGGATGTTCTAGCCTTTCCAACTACAATTTTATGACCATCTCTTCAAATGCTAGATTCTTCAAGCTACCACTGTCAATGATTACCTTCCAAACTTTATCAAAAACTCTACATCTTGTCTTGAAAAAACTTTTCCTTACCGGATCTTCCTTTTTTATTTCATTCCATAGTTCTCTCCTTACCATCAAGTTATTTTCCTTCTTAGGTTCATTCAGTGGCTCTTCTTGCACCAAAGCATTTCTACTACTACCAGCCTTCTTACTTACTTGTGTACATTCAAATGACCTATGTCCTTCTTCTCCACAATTGTAGCAAGTTCCTTAAAACATTCTTTTTCTATAACCACCTTGGTAGTTACTACCTCTACCTCTAGATGAACTTTCACCATTCCACTTTGTCCTAACTTTGTCCAAATTTTTCTTTTTAGGTTCATATCTACCTCTTCCTCTAGGGAATCTACCACCTCTTCCTCTCTGTCTTTGTTCATGTCTTTTGTTCAATTTCTCCTTGGCCTTCAAAGAAAATTTATAAGCCTCTTTAATGTTCTCCAACTTGACCATACAAATTTCCTCTTGCATGGAAACTCTCAAACCATTCAGGTATCTACCAATCCTTTCCACATCATCTTCATCATGTCAAGATCTAATATCCAATCTGTAGAATTCCTTAGTATATTCTTTTACAGAACTATCTTTCTCCCTTTGACTTTGCATTCACCAAACTAGGTTAATCTAATAATCATAGGGTAAGAACTTTGCTTTCAAATTATTTACCATATTATTCCATACCTTGACTTTGTCTTTAGCTTTCCTTTTCCTATCCAATTGTAGATGTTTCCACCATAGGGATGCATGACTCTTCAACTTAGTGCTTGCAATCTTCACCTTCTTATCTTCAGGAATGTTTTCATATTCAAAATACTTTTCCATCTTGGTGATCCAGTCCACCAATTCATCAAAATCTAGCTTTCCACCATACTCAAGAGGATTAAAATGTGGTGTAGACTTCAAACTTGGCAAAGCCTTAAAAAATCTTTCTTCAGCTTGATCCATAATAGGTGTAGGTTCTGCATTCACCTATTCTTCTTCAACTTCATTATCACTAAAATCTTCAAGATGTCTACCTCTTCTTTCTGTTGTTTCCAATACTTCTAATCTAGGAGAAATCAGCCTTAGCATATCTACCAATCTTGAATCTACATCTCATCTCCCATGAACCATCTTGACAACCCTCTACAATTGCAAGTCAAATTGAAATCTGCTACCCCACAATAATCAACTAGGGATTCAGGAAAAACCTACAAACCTAGATCAAGATCTCACCTCACTCTGATACCACCTGACACAAGGTAGGGGTCAAGAGGGGCCAAATGATGGCACACCCCGATGATCCAAGCCTACTCAAAATATATGGAAGCAAACAAACACAATAGTGAGAGAGAGAATGAAGAAAATTTCATATACCTTCATCAATTGAATCATACATGTTGGGTTGTAAGGCCTTCCTAGTTACGACCTAATATTACAATGAGTCTCAGAAGTCCTTAAACATGCAAGGATCTGTTACAAATCTCAATTTTAATGTCTACTTTCTTTCCCAAAAATTGACTCCCTAATCTACAACCAAATAACTATATTTATGCAAGAGGCTACCAAACTGAGTTGGCCTTCAAATCCAAAATTAATAGAAGTAATGGTCAGACTAGGGCCACATGCTTCCCAATGATGAATTCCAAGATTAAATTAGTGATCTAATATAAATGCACAAGTCAGCCTAAATAGAATTCAAAACTAAACTAGTCGGTGAGAAAGGATAACTGAGTAGTAGACAAAAAATGCTAAGTGCTAGTGAAACAACTAACCACCTAGCAAATGACCGACCACACTTGATAACCAAAGGAAACTAACCAACTTAGTCAAAGTAGGAACTAAGCAACACAGACAAAAATCCAAAATGTTTTTGGTGACACAGGATTGCCAAGGATTTGAGATGCTCCTGCATTAGCCAACCAAACATAATCAGGTCATAGAATGCATCAAACATAAATGTGTAGAGCTTCTTGCTCTTAGCTTACCTAGAATCAGCTCTAAAATCATTGAGATAGATGCCAGTGACAACACCTAGGATGGTATTCTCAAAGAAAAGAATGCTCAAGAAATAGAGGAAATTGTTAGGTATTTGTCTGGTAATTTCAAAGGAAGTGAAATTAATTACCACAACACACATAAATAAATCTTAGCACTAGTCAATACTTTCAAGAATTTCTACATGTTTATTGCTGATAAAAGATTTCTAATCATAAGTGATCTTCAAAATCTTAGAGGATTCTTTATAAAGGAATCTAAAGATAAGGTTATAAGAGGATGCCTACTACAGTGGGCTCAATTCCTTAACACCTTTGATTTTGATATTGAGTATATAATAGGAGAAAATAATGTGTTTGCTAACTTCTTAACTAGGGAAGGTGCTGAATAATCTATCGGACATGTGTGTGTTGTGCACATCAAAGAAGAAATATGGTGGGAAGAAATTTTTCCTGAGTTCAGTAATAATCCATTTGAGAGAAGGGATAGAATGAATTTTGATCTAGCAAATGATTATCTATCAGAAAGGCTACACATGTTGTAGGCTAAGAAAATTCTAACAACAAAAAACCTATGGGATCCTAGTAGCATCTTTCAGATAGAAGACATGAATGAACCAATTGATGAAGAAATTGCACAATTCCTCTATGCCACAGTAGTACAATATCAAATACCAATCCAATTCTTAAATCCACATATCAGATGACTAGAACAATGGATACATCAAGAGAGAGATATTCAATTAATTTGAGATATGTTTCAAGGTCCCTATCTGGTAAATCTACCTCTTAACTTTTCTGGCTATAATGGGATTCTTTGGCACCTCACTTTTGGATCACTAGAAAACACATTGGTTAATCAAAATATGTGTGAAAACTATGGTCCAAATGGTCATGCATCTCTATTCTAACATTGGACCTGATGCAAGGGTAGGGTCAAGAGGGGCCAAACAATGGCACACCCTAATGATCTAGCCTACTCAACAACATGCAGAAGCAATTACAACATCACTAAGAGAGAGAATGTAGGATCTTTCTTATATTTTCATCAAATAGAATCATACATGCCAGGCTATAAGCCCTTCCTAGTTATGGCCTAATATTATAAAGAATTAGAGAAGTCCTCAAACATGCAAGGATTTGTAAGAATAGACAAGCATCATCGAGCATCAAAGAAACAACTGACTACCCAAGAGATAACTAACCATCCTTGGTAACCAAAGAAAGCTGACCAACTACTGACCAACTTAGTCAAAGTAGGAATAGAGCAACATAGATAAACTTCAAATTCTTTTTGGTGACACTGGATTTCCAAGGACATGAGATGCTACTGCATCAGATAACTGGGGTTACTTTGAAATGATTCTTTGAATCATTTGGTAGGTATGATCCAAGTTGCATCCAACTGAGACTATGAAATACATGAGTTGTTTTCCATCGGTTTATTCTTCCACTTTACTAGGTATTCCATTTACTATTTTCCTCTTGTACTCTTGCCAACTCTTTGCTTCAGAATCTGTTCAATCTCTTCATTCTGCTTCTTAGAATATTCTATTGGTACCATTATTTCTTCATTAGGTTCATGATATTCATAGAAATCAAAAATGTTGAAAATAGGTGATATGTCCATTTCATTAGGTAACTCAATCTCATATGCATTTTCACTGTCAAATTTCCTTAGAATTTTACAAGTTCCAAACTTCTTCATCTTCATCTTTCTATATGTTCCAATAGGAAACTGACCATTCTTCAAATGAACCATCACCTCATCACCAACATCAAAATTTTTATGTCTCCTTAATCTATCAACTCTATCTTTGTATTTCTGATTACTGTCTTCTAGCTTCAGCTTCACATCTTCATGCAATGTCTTCATGTACTCAACAAATTTTACTCCTTTAGCATTTCTCTTACTTTCATCAATAATGTCTCTCAAATCAAATATACCTCTCAGTTGTGTGCCATTCAGAATATCAAATAGAGTTTTTCTAGTATTCCTATTCACTGAATTATTGTATGCAAACTCTTCTTGTGCCAACATAGAATCCCAATTACTCGGTGTGTCTCCAACTAAACATCTCAAAAGATTTTCCAAACTTTTGTTCACAACTTTTGTCTGTCCATCAGTTTGTGGGTGAAATGTAGAACTATATTTCAACTTAGTGCCAAATTTCTTCCAAAGGGTCTTCCAAATATATCCAACAAACTTACTTTCTCGTTTAGAGATAATACTCATTGGTAATCCATGCAATCTGATAATTTACTTAAAGAAAAGATCTACTACATGTACTACATCTGATGTCTTTCTATAAGGTATAAAATGCACCATCTTAGAAAATCTATCTACCACAACAAATATAGAATCATTACCTCTTACCATCTTCGGTAAGCCAAGAACAAAATCCATATTAATGTCAATCAAAGGTTTCTCAGGTACAAAAATTAGTGTATACAATATAGTATTTTGACTTACTCCTTTTGTATCTTGACCAAATCCACAACTTTTTACAAATTTCTAAACATCTTTATACAACTGCGGCCAATAGTATTTCTCCTTAAGCAAATTCCATGTTTTATCAATACCAAAATGTCCATCCAAACCACTACTATGCTTCTCTTTTATCAGATTAGTTCTCATTACTCTTCTCAGTATACATAACTAAATACCTTTAAACAACATACCTTCTTGAATAAAATATTCATCCCATTTAGTATCTTGTTGATCTTGAATAGGTGCTCTACACTTTCTCCATGGCTCAGAAAAATTAGGATCAAACTCATAAGAATATTTCATCTCATCAAAACAAAGAACTTCAATTTTCATCTCGATCATCAAAGATCTTCTACTCAGTGCATCAACAACTTAGTTAGTGACTCCACTCTTATGATTATAAAGCCTTATGATCAGTATACAACACAAACTCACTTGGTATAAAATAGGGTCTCGATTTCTTTAGTGATTGAATAATGGAATAGAGTTCTAGATCATACACAGAATATTTCCTTCTAGCATCATTCAACTTTTTACTAAAGAAAGCAACAGGTTTACCTTCTTGAGTCAACACATCTCTAATTGCACTTCCACTTGCATCACATTCCACTTGAAATACCTTACTGAAATCAGGCAATGCCAAAATAGATAATTCAACAACCTTCTATTTTAGAGTCTCAAAACTTCTATTAGCTGCATGTGTCCACTTGAATTCCTTTTTGTCTCCTCTCATAGTCTTAGTCATAGCATTACAAATTGAACTAAAATTCATTATGAATTTTTGGTAAAGACTTGACAATCCATGAAATGATCTTACCTCACTAGCATTCATAGGTGTAGGCCAATTGAAAATAGCTTCAACCTTTTTAGGATCCCTCTTCAAACCATCAGTTGAGATCACAAATCCCAAATACACAATCTCCTCTTTCATGAATGAACACTTTTTTAGATTTATCAGCAATTTCTCCTCTTTCAATCTCTACAAAACATGTCTAACATGCAACAAATGTTCTTCTCTAGTCTTACTAAATATCAGAATATCATCAAGATATACAATCACAAACTTACCCAAGAATTTCTTCAAAACTTCATTTATTAGCCTCATAAAAGTACTCGGTGCATTAGTTAAACCAAAAGGCATAACCAACCACTCATACAAACCTTCTTTTGTCTTGAAAGAAGTCTTCCATTCATCACCTTCTCTAATTTTGATTTGATGATATCCAATTTTTAAATCAATTTTGATAAAATACTTTTCTCCAATCAAACTATTCATTATGTCATCCATTCTCGGTATAGGGAACTTATACTTCACTGTTATCTTATTGATTACTCTGGAATCAGTACACATTATCCATTCTCCATTTTTCTTAGGTCCCAATACAGTAAGTACTATACAAGGAATCAAAGTTTCTTTAATCAAATCTTTCTCCATCAAATCCTAAATTTATTAGTTCAATTCTTGATTCTTGGTAGGTGTTAACCAATGAGGTTCCTTATTTGGTAAACTAGCTCTAGGGATTAGATCCATAAAATGATCAATGCTTCTTTTTGGTAGCAAACCATTAGGTACATTATTAGAAATGATTTTAGTATACTTGGTGAGTAACTTATCAATCTCCTCAAGAACACTATCCTCTATTTTCTTACTCAATTTGTTAGGAATTATAGCAAAACATACATCATTCATTTTCAAATCCTTAACAAAATTTCTTCCTTCCATCAAGCAAACTTTCATAGATGTGAAAAAATTATGAATAGGTTCTTCTATCAATGGTAACAAGATTTGTTTCTTTCCATCAGCCACAATAGTATACTTATGCAATCTTCCATCATATATTGCATGTTTATCATTTTTCCAAGGTCTACCCAACAAAATATGACAACAATCCATATGTATGATATCACACAACACCTTATTATATTACTTTCCAATTTTCAAATTCACATAGCATTGTTCACTTAGCAAGAGTGTATGCTCATCTTTCATCCATGAAATCTGATAAGGCTTTAGATGTTCCAACCTTTCCAACTACAACTTTTTGACCATTTCTTTAGATGCCAAATTCTCTGAGCTACCACTATCAATGATTACCTTCCATAGTGCTCTCCTTACCATCAAGTTATTTTCCTTCTTAGGTTCATTCGGTGATTCTTCTTGCACCAAATCATTTCTACTACTACTATCCTTCTTACTTGCATGGGTACATTCAAAAGATCTATGTCCTTCTTCTCCATAATTGTAACAAGTTCGTCAGAAACTTCCTCTGCTATAACCACCTTGGTAGTTACTACCTCTGCCTCTAGATGAACTTTCACCTTTCCACTCAGTCTTGCCTTTGTCTAGATTTGTCTTTTTAGGTTTAAATCTACCATTTTCACCATTAGATCTACCTCTTCCTCTAGGGAATCTACCACCTCTTCCTCTCTATCTTTTCTCATGTCTCTTGTTCAATTTCTCCTTGGCTTTCAATGCAAATTGGTAAGCCTCTTCAATGTTCTCCAATTTGACCAAACTAATTTTCTCTTAGATGGAAACTCTCAAAACATTTAGGTATCTAGAAATTCTTTCCACATCATCTTCGTCATGTCCAAATATGATATCAAATCTATAGAATTCCTCAGTATATTCCTTTATCGAGCTATCTCTCTACCTTAAACTTTGCATTCACCGAACTAGGTTAATCTAGTAATCATAGGGTAAGAAATTTCCTTTCAATTTATTCACCATCTTATTCCATACCTTGACTTTGTCTTTTCCTTTCCTTTTCCTATCTAGCTGCAGATGTTCCCAGCATAAGGATGCATGACTTTTCAACTTTGTCCTTGCAATCTTTACTTTCTTATCTTCAAGAATGTTTTCATATTCAAAATACTTTTCCACCTCAATGATCTAGTCCACCAATTCATCAGAATCTAATTTTCCACCATACTCAGGAAGATTGAAATGTGGTGTAGACTTCAAACTTGTAAAAGCCTTCAAGAATATTTCTTCACCTTGATCCATCATAGGTGTAGGTTATGCATTCACCTATTCTTCCTCAACTTCATCATCACTAACATCTGCAAGATGTCTACCTCTTCTTTGGGCTATTTCAATAGCTCCTAACCTAGTAGCAATCTACCTTAGCATATCTACCAATCTTGGATCTACATCTCACCTCCCATGAACCATCTTGACAACCCTCTACAATTGTAGGTTAGATCACAATCTACTACCACACAACAATCAACTAGGGCTTTTCAAGAGGAACCTACAAACCTAGATCCGTAGACCTAGATCAAGATCTCACTTTGCTCTGATACCACCTGAAGCAAGGGAAGGTTCAAGAGGGGCCAAACAATGGCACACCCTAATGATCCAGCCTACTCAACAACACATGGAAGAAACACAACAAAAAGTGAGAGAGAGAATGTAGGATCTTTCTTATATTTTCATCAAATAGAATCATACATACTCAGCTATGAGGCCTTCCTAGTTATGGCTTGATATTAAAATAAATTACAGAAGTTCTCAAACATGTGAGGATTTTTCAAAAATATCCAATCTAATCTCTTCTATCTTCTATCAAAACTGACTCGCTAAACTCTAACCAAACAACTACATTTATACAAGAGGCTAAAGAACTAAGTTGGCCTTTAGATCCATAATCAATGGAATAAATAGTCAAATCTAGAACCACATGCTTCCCAATGATTGATATCAACATTAAATCCATGACCCATAATGAATGCATAAGTCAACCTCAATAGAAATTGAAAATAAACTACTCGGTAAGCAAGGATTTTCGAACAACAAACAAGCATCCCTAAGCATAAAAGAAACAACCAACTACCTAGGAGTTAATTGACCATCTTTGGTAACCAAAGGAGGCTAACCAACTACTGACCAACTAGGTCAAAGTAGGAACTAAGCAACATAGACAAACTTCAAATTCTTTTTGGTGGCACAGGATTGCCAAGGACTCAAGATGCTCTTTCATCAGGATGATAGGAGCCTGACTTCATCACCTTTATGAAACAAGAACTTCAATATGGATCTATAAAAGCACATACTATTTAGAGTTTGGAAACACTTTAGCACGAGCTGAAGGAATCTACGATCCCTACAAAACTAAAACTCTTAAGATCATTTGGAAGGAACCTAGTGCTCCACATCCACCTTGAACCACAGAGGACCCACATGAAGACTGTTACTATGCCAGTTGTAATGATGGCTTCATTGATAGTGATGAATAATATTAGTAGATAGGGTTCAAATAGGCTGACATATCACATGAGGTAATCCACATCAAGGCATATGATAACTTGGAGTGTACATCTAAAGGTACCATTCTTTTTCCTATCTAGCTAGGCCCAGCAATTTAAGACACCATTTTTATTGGAAAGTTGGTTATACTAGTTTATATGACTTAGTATAATGTTTTCATTATGGAAACAAAGTCATATATAAGTTTGGAGTTAACGCACTTGATGTAAAGATCAGAAATCAACTAAGTGTTGAAGACTAGATAGTGTACAGAGTTCCTGAAGCTTAGAGCATCAGTGCACATGCGTACAACTAAGTTATGGTGTGTACCCTAGAAGTTAAGTTGGTTAGACTATATTCATGCTTAGTCTATGAGTGCATGATTAGATATGCAAGTATGAGAAAGATACAGACAGTTGAAGTTACACAGCTAGTGTGTGCCAGTGAAGAACAAACTAAGAAACTGTCTGTTATAATTTTTAGTTGTGATTATATTCTAATGATGTAAAGGCTATGCACCCATTTTAATAAGGTTTAAAACATGTATATATGTTTTTTTGTAAAGAAACTTGAGCCAATTCATTTGGAAGCACTGTATGTAATAGGTTTAAGGGCTGACCTAGTTGGTTATTTTGTATGCACATATAAATATGAGATGCACCCATTTTAATTAACATGGAAGTTATGATAGAGTTTTGATAAGAAGAGTAGAAGTGTGTGAAAAGACTATAAGATGTATTAGAGCTTTTCAAGAGGTCAAAGCATTATCACATCAAAGGAACTGATTTGATAAGTAGTGTCACAGTGACAGTTCATCCAACAGATATAGTGTGTATCTAAGATTAGAAGGTTGTAGCCTTCACCACTTAAGTAGTGAGCTCTAGGACAGTGTGTCCTCTCACATAATATGGACTATTGTAAAAGACTCCTAACAGGGTCTGACCCTTGACAAGGTCTACTGTACTTAATACATTGTAAAGAAACTCCTAACAAGGTTAAGGATCTTCTAACAAGGATCATATAACACTAGTATAGAATATTAGTGGGTGTTAGTTCCCACCAGGGTTTTTACCTATTTGGGTTTCCCCATAACCATATTGGTGTCATGTGTTGATTTCATGTTTCATGTTTATGTGGGTGTTCATTTTAGTACTTAAGCATTTAAGTTCAGTTTAAAGATAAAGTAAAAAGATAAAATATAGTGAACACTAATTCATCCCCCCCTCTCAGTGTTCCCATTCCTAACAATTGGTATCAGAGCTTTGGTCCTTAGTAAAGAAGTTTAACCAATAGAGGAGATCATGGACAAGGTAGAAATTAAACATCTAAAAAGAAATCTCGAAGCTTCTCTTGAAGACTTGGACAAATCTGAAAGAGAAATTGAAGAACTAAAAGAAAAGGTTAGTGATGCTCAATTAGTTATCAAAAGGATAAGAAAGGACTTGAAAGAATGCTCTAACAATGATCTAGGAGAAATGTTCAAAAAGATGAATGAAGAAAATGCATCTTTAAAATAACTATTTGATGATAAGTTGATTAACAATAAGGAAATCTATGAAGAACAATTCCAAAAGAACCTTCAACTCAATGAGGAATTAAGGCAAGAAAACTTGGAAATCTTGGAGTTAAGGAACAACAAAGAAAGCCTAGAATCTGAATTAAAAGAAGCAAAGAATCACATCAAAAAATTACACACCAGTTCTGACTTGATAGAATCTCAATTGTATGCAAGAAGAGCCAAAGGAGACACTAGTTGCATTGGATACAATGAAGCACAAAATTAGATTGACAATATGCAAGAAAGAAAGAATACACAAAAAGACTCTATTGATGCTAAGAAGATTGAAGATCAAACTAAAGATAATAGTGAACCACCTAAGGATGAGTGCAAGCCAATAGACCATACTTGTTATGCATGTAACAAGCATGGACACATAGCAAGGAACTATATAGAGGTAAGATCCTTTACTGGTTACTATTATTCATGCAATAAATTTGGTCATAGAGCTATGAATTGCAAGACAAGTAAAAAGAATGGTACTCAGCATGATCAAAGAAATCAAAATCAGTCAAATGTAAGAAGTTCTTAGAATGTTACATGTAAGATATGTAACTATAATGGTCACTTAGCTAGACAATATAAAATGGTGACCCATGTCAATATACCGAGGAATATAATGCCTCCAGTCATTTGTCACTCTTGTAACAAGGCTGGACACATCTCAAAGTTTTGTAGATCAAGTATGCAACATCAAGAAATCCCTAAAAAGATCAAAGAACTAGTATTGGATCCTGAAGGAGAAGTATGTATTCTATGCATCCACAATGGATGCACCCTCTACATTTGGATGAATGGCCCTCAGGGTCATAGGGGGAGATAATTTAGCTCTAGGCCCCTATGTGGCTGGTATACTCATTATTAGAGTATGCACCTTTGGACTTAACCTTTTGAAGAATAAGGGAACCTTCATGCAAGAGGGCACTAGCTAATTGTTTGCAAAATGAAAGATAGAAATTTCTAAGTGACAGCCTAGTTTACGTGGCAAGCATTAATGGTAGAAATTCTACTTTAAAGTACATAGAAGTTAGAAGATCTCTCATTGAATTCAAATTAAGAGTGATTGAAGAATAGAAGAGCCTTAGCAGTTGATTGAGAAGGATTGTAATTTGATTCATCTAGTGATTTTCTATGCATTTGATCGGTTGTGAAAACCCTAGTTCATTGTGCTGATTCAGAATCTCTCAGAAACCTTTGTGAAAGTGATATACAAGTAAGTCATGGCTACTCCTATAGTAGTTGATGTTGTAGAGAAGAAAAGATATATGTTCAAATGGCATCCATTCAAATCTAGATTAGATGACCTAGAAGGAGAATTCTCCCACATGCCTATGGGCATTATGCATGTCAAGTATATTAAGGCATACATCTACTATAAGAAAGAACCAGTAGGATTGGATAGATTAAGGGTGCACATAGAAACTATGCTAAAACTAGACAAAACATACATGGATGAGTATGCGCAGTGGAATAATCACCCTATAGTGGAGTATGCTATAGCATATGAGTTCTATGAATTAGAATGGATCAAGATTATTTTGAGAAAAATTCATGATGACCTATTTTGGATAGGTGAAGTGTTGGTTAGAATAACTAGTGACCTAATTCATGAAATAACAGGCCTCTCAAAGATAGGCACCATCCTTCTAGTGGGTAAAGATGTCAGAAAGATTGTTGAACAGACTTGCAAATCAAGGAGTGATAGGTATGGTATGACCATAGAGCCTATTGAGAAAGATGACATCAAATTGATGTCTATGATACTTGGTTATAGGTTTCAACACACCAGCAGGGTGAACATTGTGTCTGCGGCTATAATTCTTGCAGCCATAAGAATTGTTAATGAAAATGGAGAGTTTAACCTGTATGAAATCTTGCGTGCACAACTGATTGATAACATTAAAGAAATCAAACATGATAAGAACAAAATGTTCAGATTTGGGTCTTTGATTATCTATATGTACTTCCATATTGTTGGAAAGGTGTCAGATTCATATCTAGAAAAGACTATTCCCACCATGCCTCAGATATCTTTCATAGCATCTATAGAGAGCACTCTAAGAGACTACATGACACTAGAGTTGAAGACATTCAGAGTCAAAATGTAGATGAGGTACAAGATACCAGAGAACATTGTTGAGAAATACAAGGACACTTTTTGTTTTATGGTTGAAATAGACACAGCATGCATGGAGGCAGTTGAACCTAGAATAAATTGGATTCATCTACTTGGATATGAAGTAGATGAAAAATTTTTAGAAGCATGTGCTCAAGTATTTCTTTCAGCTCCTACTGACCCAAATGAGCCAAGATGGGTAACTTATGAGCAGAAGACAAGAGAGATAGATGCTAAACTAAACAATGCTACAAGAAAGAGGAAGGTTTCCAAAGTCACCTCAAAGATCCCAAGAATACATGGAGTGTCTCAAATAGATCTAGACAAAGAAACAGAACAAAATATTGCTTTGGAATTAGAGAGCCCAGATGCAGCAAAGGTAGAAATAGATGATCCCAATTTGAAGAAGGTGAAGATAGAAAAATCTGATGAATAGAAGGGTAAAACTGATGATACTCCTTTTGCACCCAAGGAAACTATTGACCTCACTACTCCTCCTAAGCATAAGGTAATGTAGAAGAGGAAGAAAGAGACCATCACTAGTCATCCATCTTCAAGAGTCACAAGGAACAAGAAGAATTCACAAGCACCTCCTAAAGTAAGTTTCAAACCTAGTCCTAAGTGCAAGAATAATTGATGAGGGAAGAATTGATAATGTAGAGATAGCCATGGTGGCCACTAACACTAATTTAGATAATTTTAAAGAATCTTTTGTGAGCACACAATGTTAATATGGTTTAGAACAACAGAGAGGGGGGGGGGGTGAATTAGTTGTTCTTAGGTCCTGATGTATAAGACAAACTTAAAAACTTTACTTTAAATAAGATCAAGCAAGAAAATCAAACTCATTCATCACTGATTCAATAATAGAAACATATAACAATGTAGTCCACTACCCAGCTGTATCTAACTTGTAAAACACAGAAATGTTCACACCAAAAAATTCACAGAAGTATAAACACCAAGATTTATAGTGGAAATCCAATATGGGAAAAACCACTTTGTAACATGCTACTATTATTTTCACTCTTCTGAAGTGAGCTCGGTTAAAAGCTAACTCTGTTAAAGGTTACAATACACACTGTCAGGTGTGACCCGGTTAAGGGATTTCAATCACCCTATTAAAAGTGAGCCTAGTCAAAGGACTTACATACACTCCATTGGAATGAAACCTTGTTCAAAGGATTTAACTTATGACTATTACAATGGTTAGAAAGTAGCAGCAGTAATGATCTGAAAAATATACAACTCACTTTGCAAATATCAGATCCTATTCCATACACAAATACTAGTTTATTGACATTGAAACTTTTCCATCTCCATCTCTGATCTACTTGAAACTTTTCTTCAAGTGATCACCACACTTCACCTTCAGCCGTTTTGCTTATATAGTCAATAAAACTTATCTTCCAATATTTCAGTTTCACCCCATGCATCCACCTTACAAATCCAATATACAAGTTCCCTCAATACTTTCCTCAATTAGGTTAACTCATCTTTTGCCACTCAATCTTATTCATAGATCTTAGGGTTAGGTCAAATTCATTCAATCTACCCATATTTTGTTCTTCACCTCCTTTTCTAGAAACATCTCAAATCTCATAGAGATTTACAATAAAACATTTTATAGTGCATTAAATGCTTCCATACAATCAATAAATAAAGTCAACACATTTTACATAATCCAAGAATTCAGCAATGTCAGCTCCAAAAATGAATTCTCTTCAAATATAAAATTGTTTATGCTCAGTGAATACTGATCATCCACTCGGTCTTCATGTAGAATGCTAAGTCATTACTAAAACTATTTCCTTGGCATACACTATCTTCCTCTACAATTTACTGATACTCGGTCGACATTAGATTTTTCTCGGCATTCACTAACATGATCAACACTAACATAACTCAACTTAAACATGATTTTATCCATTTTTGCTCAATTAAGCCTACCAATTTAGTCTTCAATCTTACTAAGATAAACAATACATTATCTCATCATTGTGCAACATAGTCAAGTACACTTTGTAGTATCAAGATAACTCAACCTTTTCTTAGGTGCTATTGTTACCAACCTTGCCCCAATCCTTCATAACAATTCAATAGATATAGTACTTTCCTAAGTAGCGATAGTCTTACCAGTTAAGGTTTTGACATCAATGACAATACAAAAATTGTTTCAATTGTAGTTTCCAAAAGTCTCCCTCTTGGGTATTGATGGCAACAGCATATGATATCACCTAAATAACACATGGATTACCAGCCAATCCAAAACTTATCTATCCATTAGAGAAAATTTATAATATCCTTAGCTTCATTCTGATTCTGAATTAGTAAACCATACTTCTAAGACCATCAAAAGTAATTAGATCTCCCTCTATCCTAATCTTTCATTTTAGTTCATCTTCCACTTGTCTTTCATACTTCCTTTTACTCTTTCAGTATCATGTGTTATCATATCAGTTTCTTCTCCCTCTTTGACAAAAATGCCAAAGCAGCAACATAACATACATCCAATAGATGTAGATAAGATTTGTGCAGCCCAGTGCAGCTCCCTTTGTCATCTTGCTTATGACTAATTCATTGTCTATGCTCTTTCTTCACAGCTCTAGGGCAGTCCTAAAGTGTGACAATCTTCTGCATCCATGTGTCAAATGTTCTTTTGTAGTATATTTGATGCAGTGCTCCTAGCTTGACTAGGCAGCCTCAGTTAGGGGAAGGACCCCTAATTTTCTTCTCAAGTACTCATGAGCTTCTCTAGGTAAAGCTTTAGTGAATGTGTTTTCTATTTGTTCTTTTGTATTCACATACTCCAGTTGGACTTCTTTGTCTTGTACCAATTCTCTCAAGTAATGATACTTGATTGCTATGTGTTTAGTCTTTGTATGCATCACTAGATTCTTAGAAATATTGATAGCACTTGTGTTGTCATAGAAAATAACAATAGGTTCAGTGATTTCTTCCTTCATTCCTACCAAAAATTGTTTTATCCATACCAGATTTGAACAATTTACTGTAGCGGCAACATACTCAGCCTCGGTAGTAGATTGGGAAATGCAATTTTGTTTCTCACTTGTCCAGGAAACTAATCTCTATCCAAGAAAGAAAGCTCCAACACTTGTACACTTCCTGTCATCTACATTTCCTACCCAATCAACATCAGTATAAACTTTCAGTTCAAATTTTTCATCCTTCTAATATTATAGCCCATAGTCAGTAGTTCCTTTCAAATATCTCATAATTCTCTTCACAGCCATCATGTGTGTTTCCTTAGGATGGGCAGAAAATCTTGCCACAATGCCAACAACTAATGCAATATCTGGTCTCCTATGTATAACATACTGCAACTTTCCAATCATGGATCTATACAAAGTCTGGTTCACTTCAGCAGCTTCATCATTCTTAGATAACTTTTGTCTAGTAACCATAGGAGTTCCTACTGGTCTAGAATCTTCCATCCCAAAAGTTTTTAATATTTCATTAACATAATTAGACTATGTAATGAAAATTCCTTTCTTCATCTGATATATTTGTAAGCCAACAAAGAATTTAACCTCTCCAAACATGCTCATTTCAAAATTAGTTTGCATTTCATTTGAAAATATCTTACACAAATCATCTTGTCCACCAAAAATAATGTCATCAACAAAATTTTTTTCTAACAAGATACCTTTCCCTTCTTCATCTTTCATATACAAATTGCTTATGTCATTTGTCCTTGAAAATTCAATCTGCATCAGATAGTTATGCAACCTCTCATACCATGCTCTTGGATCTTGTTTCAATCAATATAAAGCTTTGTTTAGTTTGCATACCATGTGTCTTTTGTTTGGATCAATAAAACCTTCTAGCTATTCTATGTAAACTTCTTCTCCCAGTATACCATTTAAAAATGTAGACTTGACATCCATTTGATAAACCTTGAAATCTTTACAAGTAGCGTATGCAACTAGAGTTCTTACTCCTTCCAGTCTAGCTATAGGGGCAAATGTCTCCCCATAATCTATTCTTTCTTTTTGTGTGTAGCCTTTGCATACCAATCTAGCTTTGTTCCTAGTGATTTCACCATTTTCATTCATCTTATTTTGAAATACCCACTTTGTTCCTATAACATTCTTGTTTTCAGGTCTCAGCACTAGAGTCCAAGTATCATTCTTCTCAATCTGGTCAATCTCTTCATTCATTACTTGTATCCAATCTTCATTCTCCAATGCTTCTCTTGTTGTCTTAGGTTCAAATTCACATAGTAGGTATGTTGGATCCTTGATCTTACTCCTGGTTTGAATTCTAGCATTTCTATATCCAATTATCTATTCAGACTTGTGATGTCTTCTTACACATTTTTCCAAGATAGGTTCAACTCTTGTTTCATTGGGTTCTTCAACAAGATTGTCAGATTCAACCTCTGAATGCTTAGCAACCTCTTCCTGATAATTGGTAGTATCATTCTGTAGCTTGGCATGTTCTTGTTCTTTCTCAGCACTATTTTCCTGACACTCGGCATTGTCTTTCTATCACTTGGGATTTCTTACCCAAGACTCGACATCAAGTTCAAGTCTGTTACTTGCCTCTTCTTCCTCTTCAATGTACACAAAAGATCTATAATCTTCTGGTTCTCTTTTACTACCAGCTTCATTTCTTTCTACATACTCATCAATTCTTACATTCACACTTTCCACAATTTTGTTAGTGTTAGAGTTCAAACACTTATTAGCCTTACTTTTTGTGGAATACCCTAGGAATATGCCTTCTTCACTTTTAGCATCAAAATTTCCATTCCTAGTATCTTTTAGCATATAGCATTTACTTCCAAAGATTCTAAAGTATTTAAGATTCGGTGCATGTCCATGCCATAATTCATAAGGTGTCAAATGTGTACCTTTTCTAATGTATACCCAGTTAAGAGTGTAGACAACTGTGCTTATAGCTTCTTTCCAGTATTTTTGTGGCACATTCTTTTCAATCATCAATGTCCTTGCATAGTCCAAGATAGATTTATTTCTTCTTTCTGCTATACCATTCTATGGAGGAGTTCTAGGTGCAGACATTTGTCTTTTAATTCCTCTTTCATTGCAAAATAGATTGAATTCATTTGATGTAAATTATCCACCTCGATTAGATCTAAGACATTTTAGGTTCCTACCTGTCTCTTTCTCAACTTTATCCAAATACCACTTAAAGAATTGAAAAGCTTCAGATTTTTCTTTTAGAAATATTACATGCATTATCTTGGTATGATCATCAATAGACAAGATAAAGTATCTAGCACCATAATTTGTACACCCATAGGTCCATAAAGGTCAGTATGAACCAAATCTAAAATGTTTTCAGAAGTAAAGGATTTGCTCTTGAAACTTGACTGTGTCATTTTTCCTAACTGACATTCCTTACACATCACATTCTCAAGTTTCTTCAGTCTAGGTAGACCTCTTACTTTCTTCTTCTTACTTATCTCTACCAAATTATCAAAGTTAACATAAAATAGCCTCTTATGCCATAACCAAATATCATCAAGTTGTGTAATTAAACATGTTTCTTTAGATAGGTCAAGATAGAACAAATTACCTCTAGTTTGCTCTCCACTTCCAATCAGTTCACCAGTAGCATCAAATATTTTAGCTTTCTTGGGATAAAATTCTACTCGGTAACCAATTTTGTTCAGGTGAGCAACACTTAACAAGTTATAATTAAGACCATCAACCCAATAAGCATTTTCACATGATATCTTATTAGTCAGTTTAATAAAACCTTTTCCTCTAATAGGACATGGTGCATCATTACCAAATGTTACACTTTTACCTCTGTAATGATATAAAGTTTCAAACTTATCTTTGTTACCAGTCATGTGATGTGAACAACCACTGTCAATAATCCATTTATCAGTCTTGTTCACATAGGAAATCAATGTAGTTTTCTCATCCTCATCAGATTCATCTTTCATCGCAACATAGACTACCTCAATTTCAAAATCATCACTTTCAGTGTTAGTTCCTTCTTCAGTAATGTAACAAGATTTCTTACCTTTTCCCTTGTAGTCTTTGTTCTTTTGGTAGCTTCTATCATCTCTTCTATCTTTGTGTTTTCTTTTCCTTTCATCATCTTTATCCTTCCTATCAAGACATCTAGCAACTATATGACCAACCTTATTACATGCAAAACATATGATAGGGAGTTTACTTTTATACTTTTGATTTCCTCTTCTCAGTCTTCTAGTCATAAGAGCTTCTAGATCTTCAAGTTCTTCATCAGAAGTGTCACTGTCACTTTCACTTTTACTCTCACTTTCACTTGTGCATCTTTCTTTTACCTTCTTAGGCTTTTTCAAAACTAATTGTGACTAAAAAATAAATTCAACATTTCCAATACTTCCAACAATGAAATTATCATAGTTAGAGAGTTCAAAAGTAGTCAACTTACCAATCAAACCTTCCAAAGTGAGTGCATTTGTAGAGTTACATCTTGATTCCTGAATAGTTGAGATCTTAATAGCATATATAGGATGCAGATTTCTTAGTACTTTCCAAATAATAGTTTCATCATCAATAGTTCCATTGGCTCCTCTAATAGCATTTACAACTTCTTTTATTCTACCACAATATTGTGCAATGTTTTCACCTTCTTGCATTCTCATTTCATCAAACTTACCTTTGAGACTCTTGGCCTTTTCTTTCAGTACAAACAAGTCACCTCCATAGATCTTTGAAAGAGTTTCCCACATCTCCTTAGTAGTTGTACAATCCTTAATGTCTTCAAATTATAGATAGCTTAGGGCAAATGCAATTTCCAGCATTGCCTGATTGTGTTCTTGCTTAGCTCTCATTTCTTCGGCAATCAAAGGTGCAATAGGTGAGACATAGTCATTCTTAATATAGTACTTTGTAGAATCACCAATACCAACCAGATGCAACTTCATCAAGCTTTTCCATGTAGGGAAGTTCTCCTTGTTCAGCTTTGGTACCTCCTTCTTATCCCTTTAAACTAGTTTTTTGTATACACCAATAAGTAACCTAGCTCTAATACCAATTGTTATTATGATTTAGAAAAAAAAAGAGGGGGGGTGAATCAGTTTTTCTTAGGTCCTGATGTATAAGAAAAACTTAAAAACTTTACTTTAAATCAGATCAAGCAACCAAAAAAAACTCGATCATCACTAATTCAATAATAGAAACATATAACAATGTAGTCCACTACCCAGCTATATCTAACTTGTAAAACATAGAAATGTTCACACCAAAACATTCACACAAGTATAAACACCAAGATTTATAGTGGAAACCCAATATGGAAAAAACCACTTTGTAACATGCTACTATTATTTTCACTCTTCTGAAGTGAGCTCGGTTAAAAGCCAACCCTGTCAAAGGTTACAATACACATTGTCAGGTGTGACCCGGTTAAAAGATTTCAATCACCCTATTAAAAGTGAGCCTGGTCAAAGGACTTACATACACTCCATTAGAATGCAAGCTTGTTCAAAGGATTTAACTTATGACTATTAGATTAACCTCAGTTAAAAAGATTTTGACTATTACAATGGTTAGAAAGTAGCAGCAGTAATGATATGAAAAACATACAACTCACTTTGCAAATATCAAATCCAATTCTGTACACAAATACTAGTTTAGTGACTTTGAAACTTCACCATCTCCATCTCTAATCTACTTAGAACTTTTCTTCAAGCAATCACCACACTTCACCTTTAGCCTTTTTGCTTATACAATCAATAAAACTTATCTTCTAGTATTCTGGTTTCACCCCATGCATCCACCTTACAAATCCAATATACAGGTTCCCTTAATAATTTCCTCAATTAGGTTAACTCATCTGTTTTTGCTCAATATTATTCATAGATCTTAGGGTTAGGTTAGATTCATTGAATCTACCCACATTTTGTTCTTCGCCTCCTTTTCTAGAAACATCTCAAATCTCATAGAGATTTACAATAAAATGTTTTACATTGCATTAAATGCTTCCATACAATCAATAAATAAAGTCAATAGGTTTTACATAATCCAAGAATTCAATAATATCATCTCCAAAATTGAATTCTCTTCAAATATAAAATTGTTGATGTTCGGTCAATACTGTGATCATCCACTCGGTCTTCATGTAGAATGCTTGGTCATTACTAAAACTATTTCCTCGGCATACACTATCTTCCTCGGCAATTACTGATACTTGGTCGACATTAGATTTTTCTTGGCATTAACTAACTCAGTTGACACTAACATAACTTAGCTTAAACATGATTTTATCCATTTTTGCTCGGTTAAGACTACTAGTTTAGTCTTCAATCTTGCTAAGATAAACAATACATTGTCTCATCATTGTGCAACATAGTCAAGTACACTTTGTAGTATCAAGATAACTCAACCTTTCCTTAGGTGCTATTTTTACCAACCTTACCCCAATCCTTCACAAAAATTCAATAGATATAGTACTTTCCTAAGTAGCAATAGTCTTACCAGTTAAGGTTTTGACATCAATGACAATACAACAATTGTTTCAATTGTAGTTTCCAACACACAAGAAGCTAAAATTTTATGCAATAACACTCCTCCTACTCATCAAGAAGAAATATTGATTGAGGATATAACAAATGAGAAAGAAGAAGAAAAGAAAGAAAAAGAAGCTGAAAAACAAATAGAAGAAGAGGAGGTAAAAGGAAGTGAACAAAAGGAAGAAACATGAGTTGAACTAATCAAGGTGAAACAAGAAGTCATGGATAGCACTCCCATTACTCCCTCATCAGCATTATTTTCAAGTTTGACACTTGACACAACTAGTTTGGATTCATGGGGAGAAGACCTAATTAAGTTTAGCATCTTAGCTATCGAGAAGGCCAAGGAGAAACAAGTGATGAGGAATCCCCTCCTTGTAGAGTTAGTGAATATCCTGAATAGCTTTCTACCAGTAGATAAGAAAGTGTCCAAGGTACACTCTATTGATGATGTAAGTTTAGTCATTTCCAAATTCAAAAGCAATTTCTCTAGCCTAGAAGAATCTACATCCTTAGTTGTAGAAGAGAAGTACTTGAAGAAGATATTGATTGAATTGGCTAGAAACTATGCACTTGACCTAAGCTCCCTAAAGTTTGGTCAAGCATCTTTGAAGGAGTTTGCAGCAAAAGGCAGGAAAATCATTGCTAAATGTATGAACCAAGACAAGTTGACTAGTGATCTGTACAAAAACGTACAAGAAGTAGAAGCCATGATAGATAGCATTAGGAAATTAGTGTAGGGTCCATCTATGGATATAAACATGTGCAATAATGTCTACCAAGGTTAGATTGACAAGTTTGAGAAGGCAGAAAAAGAGATGACCAAGATGAGGGCTAGATAAACTTAACTAAGGAATGCTCTTGCACCCTCATTAGACATACTAAATAAGAATATCAAGGAGATCGATGCCTCTATCATGACATACGATCAAGTTCCTACCATTAATCTAGAGAATGGAGAAGCTATAGTATGGTTTATGTACACATCTACAGATTGTAAATTCTTTGATCACATTTTGGAAGAAGGAGATCCAAAATTTGTAGATTTCATATCTGGATGCACTATCATAGTAAGTTTTTGTAGACTCAATTGTGACACACCTTTTCCATTAATGTCAAAGGTGGAGTATGTTTATGTATATAATATGGATAATAGATATGCATATGGAGATATAAGATATGTATAGGGAGACAAAAGTTTTTTGTATTAAGGATAGTTAGCAACTTGGCCATATTCCTTTGTTGCCATCAATGAAAAAGGGCGAGATTTTTGGAAAGTTGGATATACTAGTGTATATGACTTAGTATAGTGTTTTAATTATGGAAACAAAGTCATAAAGAAGTTTGGAGTCAATGCACTTGATGTAAAGATAAAAAATCAGCTAAGTGTTGAAGACTAGATAGTGTATAGAGTTTCTGAAGCTTAGAGCATTAGGGCACATGCGTACAACCGAGTTATGGTGTGTTCCCTAAAAGTTAAGTTAAGTTAGAATATATTCATGCTTAGTTTATGAGTGCATGATTAGATATGCAAGTATGAGAAAGATACAGATAGTTGAAGTTACATAGCTAGTGTGTGCCAATGAAGAATAGAGTAAGTAGCCGACTATTATCATTTTGAGTTGTGGTTATATTACAATGATGTAAAGGCTATGTGCCCATTGTAATAAGTTTTTTGATATGTATATATATCTTTTTTTAAACACACTTGAGCCAATTCATTTGGAATTGTTGTATGTAATAGGTTTAAGGGCCGACCTAGTTGGTTATTTTGTATGCGCATATGAATATGAGATGTGCCCATTGTAATTAACATGGAAGTTAAGATAGGGTTGTGATAAGTAGAGGAGAAGTATGTTAAAATAATGTAAGATTTATTAGAGCTTTGCAAGAGGTCAAAGCATCAGAACATCAAAGGAACTGATCTGACAACCAGTGTCACAGTGACAGTTGATCTAGCAGATATAGTGTGTATCTAAGATAAGAAGGTTGTAGCCTTCAACACTTGAGTAGTGAGCTCTAGGACACTGTGTCCTCTCCCCTAATAGGGACTATTGTAAAAGACTCCTAATAAGGTTCGACCCTTGACAAGGTCTACTGTACTTAATACATTGTAAAGAAACTCCTAATAGTGTTAAGGATCTTCTAACAAGGATCATAAAACACTAGTATAGAATATTAGTGGGTGTCAATTCCCATCGGGGTTTTTACCTATTTGGGTTTCCTTGTAACCATATTGGTGTCATATGTTGATTTCATGTTTCATGTTTATGTGGATGTTCATTTTAGTACTTAAGCATTTAAGTTCAGTTTAAAGATAAAATATAGTGAACACTGATTCACCCCCCCTCTCAGTGCTCCCATTCCTAACAATTTTCCATGTTGTTGATCTTGACTTGCCATTCAACATTCTCCTTAGTTGACCATGGATTCATTCCATCAATGCTATACCATCTAGTTACCATCAGTGCATCAAATTTATGCATCAAGGCACTAAGGTTACCATCCATGCAGTTCCCTAACCCTTCGCATACTATCATGTTATGTAATCATCATTCCCCCATTCCACCCATTGTCCTAGAATCAATATTGGCACTTCTATTGCTAGCTCTTCATGATCCCATAGTGATTTAGAATTTTCCTTGCCTCCACTCTCTCCTCCATCAAGATCAATAATCAGGGCTATGGTGAATACATCTTATAGGATGCATTTGTAGTTGGGGCCCTCCCACTTGATCCACATATAGAAGGGTGTTTGAATCACAAAAGGAAGCCTACTGAAACCAAGCATGAAATCAAAGAAATGGGACCAATGAATTTTTTTCCCATGGAAACATAAATTGTCAAGAGATGGACCTTGAAATCAACTAGTGGTTTTATACAGAGCCCCCACCACCTGACACTCAATTACTTGGTTACTTAAAAGACCAATATCTGCAATCACACAAGTACACCACTGAGCAATGGAAATATCAAGGCAGTGGTCTAGGACCACAAGAAGGTGGAAGGAAAGACCCCATCACATCATCAAAGAATCCACAACATCAAGGTCCTTTCTTTAATACCCCTCACCTACATATACAAGAGCCCAATACCGCAATTGGGGGCACGAACATGACCAATGTTCCCTTCTTGAATAGCCAGGATGACCTCATAGAGATCGAAGACATCCCTAAAGAGAAAGAAAAGAAATCTTATGATGACATATTTGACAATGATACCCTCTTGGGCACTTCTATCCTCCTACAACTTTCCATTAACCTCATATAACTTCCCCTCATCCATCCTGAACTCATATACTAGGATCAAATAAGTGTCACATATATCGATGAGTTCCAAAGCATGAAAACACTCCTAGAATTCATGGGAGCATCAGGCCAAATAGTAGATCAAGATTAAGGATCAAATCACATTTGTAAGCTCAACCCTAAAGGATATCTTGGGGAAGAGGCAAGCTTTATTCATGAAAGTGAAAAAGAAAAAGAAAAATACAAGTCCTTATATGAAAACCCCTGTGAGACACATTCTGATTCTAAAAAAGTAAAAATAAAGGGTGTATCTTTTCATGAAAAACTCTTTGAGGTGGTAGAAGATGAAGACTTCCATCTTCCTCCCATCCAAGATTACAGACCAGGACAGTCTCCCATCATCATAGAAGAAACCAAGACAATAAAATTGGGTACAAAGGAATGTCTGAGAATCACCTACATTGTAGCATCCTTAATAGAAGGTGAAGAAATAGCTTTCACTACATTACTCCAAGAAGACACTGGGAACTTTGCATGGTCATATGAAAACATCCTTGGGCTTGATCCAAATCTAGTTGTACACAATCTTGCAGTGGACCCTAATGTCAATCCAATAAAGAAAAAGTTACACAAAATGAATCCCAAAGTAGCCCCATTGGTAAAATAAGAACTAGAAAAGCTCTTAGATGCAAAGATCATCAGAGCCAATGATTAATCAGAGTGGATTTCCAACATGGTTCCTATCACAAAGCCTTTAGGCAATATCAGAATTTGCATAAATTTTAGGGACCTGAACAAAGAATGTCCAAAAGATGATTTCCCGCTACCCAATATAGACATAATAGTAGACCTTACAATGGACCATGAGATGTTGTCAGTCATGGATGGATTCTCAGGATATAACCAAATCTAGATAGCACAAGAAGATCAACATAAAACAACATTCACAACTCCATGTGGTACCTTCTTCTACAACATGATGCCATTTGGGCTAAAGAATGTAGAAGCCACATATCAGAGAGCAATGAAAACCATCTTTCATGACATGATCGACAAAATCTTGGAAGACTATGTGGATGATATTCTTGCAAAATCAAGGACATGCCATGAACACCTTAACATCCTTGAGAGTGTGTTTGATCATTTTCATCATTTTGGTTTGAAGGTCAATCCAAATAAATGTGGCTTTAGTGTAACATCTAGAAAGCTTCTAGGATTCATTGCATCATGGCGTGACATAGAGATTGATCCTAAAAAGGTCAAAGCCATTACAAAAATGCCTCCTCCTAGAATACTCAAGAAGCTTAGGAGTCTACAAGGAAAGATCCAATTGGTGTGTCACTTTATCTCTCAGCTGGTAAACAAGCACCAACTGTTCACGTACTTCTTGCACAAAGACACAAGCTTAAAATAGGATCCCATATGTCAATGAAGTTTTGAAAATCTTAAAGAATATATAGCCAACTCTCCAATCCTCATGCCACCAATTTTAGGATGCCCTCTCATACTCTACATCTCAATGACCACTATGGCATTGGGGGTAGTCTTAGCACAACATGATGATGAAAACAAAGAGAGATCCATCTACTATATTAGCTAAACTCTTGTCAGTTATGAGCTTAACTCTTCACCCATGGAGAAAGCATGCCTTTTAGTGGTCTTTGTGACTCAAAACCTTAGACATTACATGCTTAGCCACACAATCGAGCTCATCTAAAAGGTGGACCCACTCAAGTATCTGTTATCCAGAACAACTCTCACATGCCATATGGAAAAATGGGTTATGCTACCTAGTAAGTTTGACATCCAATACATAGATTGAAAAGCAATCAAGAGGCAAGTAATTACTAGTCAACTAGTAGAAGAACCACTTGTGAATGCATGTCCACTAATCACAGAGTTCCTTGATGAACACCTGTGTATGATCGAAGAACAACCCATGTGGAAACTCTACTTCGATGGCTCCTACACATCACATGGATCAGGGGTAGGAATCCTATTCATCACACCTCAAGGTGACTACATTCCAAAGTCATTCAAATTGGGATTCCCATGTACTAATAACATTACATAATATGAGGTACTCATCTCATGTCTCAAAATAGACATTTAGTGGAGCATAATAGAATTGCAAGTATTTGGAGACTCACAGTTGATTATCAAGTAGGTCCTAGATGAATTCTAGACAAAGGATGGTAAGTTGTTACCGTACAAAGAACTAGTAGATAGACTAAAAGAACACTTCTTGAATCTACAATTCACACAAATACCAAGACTTTAGAACAAAGCAGCCAATGCAATGGAAAGCATTAGATCCTTACTGGAAATCCCACATGACTCATCGCAGTATGAGTTTTTAGTCAAGCATCTACACATGCCTACTTATGTGAACACTGATACATAAATGGTGTGTGTCTTGGTTGGTCCTTAGTTCCCATGGTACCACAACATCCATGCATATCTAAAAAGTGGTATCATATCTCCCCATCTCACCAATAACCAATGCCAAAACATAATTCATAGATCTTTCCACTACACTCTTGTAGCCAACACCCTTTATCATCGACAATATCACAATATCCTCTCTAAGTGTTTAGATTCAAATGAGGTCATACTAGCTTTATAAGAGCTCCACGCTAGAATTTGTAGTGCCCACATGAGTGCCATGGTTCTAGAAAAGTAGTTACTTCAAGTTGGGTATTATTGGCCAACCATGGAACATGACACTTGTGAGTTTGTTAGGAAATATCTACCATGTCAGCAACATGCAAATCTAATTCATGCACCGGCACAAAAATTGCAGCCCATTGCACCATCTTGGCCATTTTCATGTTGGGGCTTCAACCTAGTTGACTTAATCACTCCCCTTTCCTCAGATGGACATAAATACATAATCACAACCATAGAGTACTTCACAAAATGGGTTTAAGAGATTCCACTCACCCTTACTACTAGCATCCAAATATCCAAGTTCATCCTTTACCATATCATCTGCCACTTCAACATACCATATACCATCTTTATAGACCATGGAACACCTTTTGAAAATAAGCATGTGGATGATCTATGTGCAAGAATCCGCATCCATCACCATTTCTCCAGTCTATATTTCTCACAAGGAAATGGCCAAGCTAAGGCAACCAATAAAGCAATCATGAAAATCCTCAAGAAGGTTGTCAATGATTATGGTTTTGATGGGCACCTCCAAATAAATCCTACCCTTTGGGCCTATCACACTTCCTTCCACACTCCCACAAGTACCACCCCATATTCCCTTATATATGGTGTCGAAGTCATTCTTCCAATCAAGGTTGAGCTCCCATCATTGAGGGTTTCCACAAGGAACTACACCACCCATGAAGACTATCACATGGCATGCCTCACACATTTGGATCTTCTAGATGAGAAGAGACAAGCATCTACACATACTTTCTTATGTGAACACTGATACAAAAATGGTGTGTGTCTTAGTTGGTCCTCAGTTCCCATGGTACCATGACATCCATGCATATCTAAAAAGTGGTATCATATCTCCCCATTTGACCAATAATCAACACCAAAACTTAAGTCACAGAGCTTCCCACTACACTCTTGTAGCCAGCACCCTTTATCATCGACAATATCACAATATCCTCTCTAATTGTTTACATTCAAATGACATCATACTAGCTTTACAAGAGGTCCACACTAGAATTTGTGTTGCCCACATGAGTGCCATGGTTCTAGAAAAGTAGTTACTTCAAGTTGGGTATTATTGGCCAACCATGGAACATGACATGTGAATTTGTTAGGAAATGTCTACCATGTCAACAACATGCAAATTTGATTCATGCATTGGCACAAAACTTGTAGCCCATTGTGCCACCTTAGCCATTTTCATGCTGGGGCTTCAACCTAGTTGACTTAATCACTCCCTTTTCCTTAGATGGACATAAATACATAATCACAACCACATATTACTTCACAAAATGGGTTTAAGAAATTATGCTCACCCTTACTACTAGCATCCAAATATCCAAGTTCATCCTTTACCATATCATCTGCTACTTTGACATACCATATACCATCTTCATAGACCATGGAACACCTTTTGAAAATAAGCATGTGGATGATTTGTGTGCCAGACTCCACATCCATCACCATTTCTCCAGTCTATATTTCCCACAAAGAAATGGCCAAGATGAGGAAACCAATAAAATAATCATGAAAATCCTCAAGAAGGTTGTCAATGATTTTGATGGGCTAAATCCTACCCTTTGGGCTTATCACACTTCCTTCCACACTCCCATATGTACCACCCCATATTCCCTTGTATATGGTGCCAATGTCATTCTTCCAATCAAGGTTGAGCTCCCATCATTATGGGTTCCCACAAGGAACTACACCACCCATGAAGACTATCATGTGGCATGCCTCACACATCTGGATCTACTAGATGAGAAGAGACAAGCATATGATCACCTAGTTGCATACTAGAATCAACTCAAAAGGAGTTATAACAAAAAGGTCCTGTTAGGCCAATTTTCTATCATTGCAAATCTTGTGAAATTGGCCTATTCTTTGCAATGTGTTTGACAAATGTCCTGCCCCTATGTTCCTTGTGTCATCACCAAGCTCTGGTCCAGTCTGCATCTCCAAATATGCAAAACCCAAAAAGATTTTCAATTTCTAAGGCCCGCGGGAAGCAAGTTTTAAAATTCTACCATAGTGTCGAAAACCCACAGTATTTTTGAAAATCCATGTTGTTTTCAATCTCTTTGGCCTGCATAAAAATTCCTGTGTGTTTTCAGCTTCCTTGTTTGCCTTTCGGTCTATTGAAAATTCTTATGTGTTTTTGATCTTTTTCCAAAAACCTACATTATTTTTGACCCTTTACCTTCAAGTTTTATGCACTTGTCTTTGGTGCCGAAAGCTTTGTGTGTTTTTGCCCTACGTTTAATTGCCCAAGCGCGATGAGTGGTGGAACCTAGTCCTTCAAAGTTTCTTATCATTGATTCTCCAGGTCTCTGGGTGGTTACATCTTCTATCCAGTGACTTGGAAACTGTTAGTCACGTGATCTCTGAGTGTTTGGCAGTTATTGGCTAACCTTCAGTGACCTGGCAGGTGGTTTATTCCTCTCTTTTCGTGTGATCTCAAAATATCTGGTGGTTATCTACTTGCATCTCATGATCATGTGGGTGGTTTGTCATGTAGTTGTTGAATGCCTGGTGGTCTTCTTTGCTCAAGTGCGAAAGGGTGATATTGTGGGGCCAGAGGTCGAGGATCTACGGTCGGTGTATGATCACATGGAATATTCCTTACCCATGTGATCATGCACCCATCATCTGATTTGATGCCGACGGTTTGTTTGCTTTGGGCTTGCTGGCGGATGTGATGATGTGGAAGCCTTTGGTTGGCTATTGCATGATCGCATAGCCCATTCTTTGGCTATGCAATCATGCGACCGGCTGACACGTGTCCTTGCTCACGGTTGTGGAGTTGTGCAGTGGCGGTGTTTCGTGGTCTCGGGGGTGATGATGTGGTAGCTTCCTATTGGCTGTTGCATGATTGCATAGCCTTTCTTTTGGCTATGAGATCATGTGATAGGGTACCACGTGACCTACTGGTTGTGGTTTTCCTAGTGGTTGCAATTTTTCTGGTGGTTGCTGTGACAGCTCAGGGGTCCTATTGGCAGGTGGATGTGTGGCAGTTTTTGATTGGTCTGTGCTGGTAGGGTGGTGGATTTGGAACATGGGCCCAGGTCAGGTTTTCTTTTGGCAGTGTGGATAAATATTTGGTGGCCCGCTAGGGTTTTCTTCCTATCACCAATTCACGAGATGGTTTGGCATTTCCCCATTTCATTTGGTGACTTGGTGAATAGTGGTCGCAGGATCACTAGATTCTTTAGCGGAGGTAGGAAGTATTCAGTGAACTGGCAGAAGTTCTTTAGTCACTAGTTCACCAAATATGTGGGGTCCATAGTGGTGTGGCATGTGGTAGGTGGGCCCTAATCTATGGCCTGGTGGTTGTTTGGGGGGTTGAGGCACTATGTTCATAGGTTGTCACATGTTCACATAGTCCATCCGCGAGCTATGTGATCATGCAACTGACTGTTTCTGTTGCCGTCACGGAGATAAAATTTTGGTGGGGATGAGGACTTTGCGGGGGGTTTTGAACTGATTGACAATTGCGGTTAAGAGTCCGCGGTCGCATGATCACAGGGGCTATCTTTCGGCCATGCGATCATGCAACCAAGCATAAAATGGGGCCCGTACAGTTGTACGACTAGAGAAAAATGGTTAAAGGATTATTTCCCACCAAGTGCAAAGTAGCTGTTGCAGCTTCAAGTTTGATTTTTCTATGAATTTTCAGTGACAGGAGGTACCATTCTTTGCAGAATTGAATGCCAGATTTGACCCTGTTTGGTGGGAGGCTGTTTGCAGTGTGGTCTTGGTTGCCATGATCATTACCAAGGTGTGTCTTGCCATGAAGGAATAAATGAAATAGTACCCTAATGTGTGTTGGAGAGATCTTTTGGGCTGGATTTCTTAGGGGTTTGATGGTAATTTGGTACTTGGACCAGTATAGGGCTATTTGACTAATGAATTAGACTGTTTGAGCTTGCATTACTGTGGCTTGACCCCTATCATGTCAGTGTTTATTTCTCAATGGGGTTAGGTGGATTTTAAATTTCAAAGTGATTGTATGCTTGCTCTATTGCCCTAGTATAAAGGGTCAAAATTTTGACTGGTTCAGGGTTCCACTCTGTTTGGTTCCTGTGGTAAGTAGTGAATTTTGTCGCATTGTAGGAGGCTGAATAGAAGTTTTTGGTATCTTTTGTAGGTTATTGAAGTGGTAGTCTCATTTTCTGATATAGACATGTATATGCCTCATCATACTTAATGCAATTGTTCCATGTTTACTAGTCTCTCCTTGGTGTCATTCACGTGAGTTTTGGATTTTCTGATCCATTGCATAGGTTTGTCTCTACATATGTTCTTGTCTTTAGTTCTTGATCTAGGATCAAGTGAAATTTTCTTTAAAAGGGACATAGATTCATTTGAATTATCTACAGAAGGATTTTAAAAGTAGTGGGTGGGTTGAAACAATTGTGTTTATGGCTTTGAGTCTTTGACAGTAGTTTTTTCATGTTCTATATTTGTTTTTGAGTGCTGCCCAATGGATAATGGCACTGATCCAAGATTAATATATTCAGTTGAGTCCAATGTTTGATGGTTTGGGCTATTTTTTGCATCTTTAAAATTAGTTACCTTTCCTTTTTATGTTGGTGGTTGTGTTAAGGGTTCCTCTCTAGTCTTCAGACTCATTCTATGATAATAGGGTTGTTTATATATGAATTGGCTTCATTGGGGTACAGGTTACCTGAAGGGGTTTGAAGGCTATTCCACACTAATCTATCTACAGGCCTTTGGCTTGTCATGAGGTGTCTTGGATGTGTAGATAAGGTAATACACTCCTGAGTGAATGTGGAGCTCAAAGAAGAAGGAGGATTTCTCTTTATCCTCATCAATTGGTGTGTTTTTCTTGTCAAGCTTGAATGCTTAACTAGTGTTCTAACCCCAACTTTTTGATTCAAGTTTGGTCCTGCAAGAAAAAGAGCCAACAAGATGGTGACTCTGCTGGGGAAATTCTAGAAAGGAGTTAGATACTAGCATTATCATTTGCAAGATCTTCTCACTTAGTTGTGAGTGGCGGCTCTGATTTTCTCTGTTTGATCAGTGTTCCTCTTGATAAATAGTGTGTATACCTAGTGTAGCTTTGTGCTAGTTGGAAGAAGAAACAATAGAACATTTTCCTCTCAAGGAGGTGATGGCTCTGCATGACAAAGATATTGGATGGAGTTTCAAGGTGAGCTCTGGATCAGCCCTGCCTTTGAGCCAAGGGTCTTCTACTACAAGATCTTTCCAGGTATTTTTCAAGTTTTAAATGTTCCTTATAAAGTGGTCAAGCACTAAAAGAAGGATAAGGTGTAAGCAGAGGTTAGCATACTTCAAGTTTTTTATTGCAGTTTGGAAAAATTATAAGGAAGTATTGCAGTAAGTTGTAATGGATAAGTTGAATAGGGAGCTTGCATTATTAGATCAAGGCATCCTTAGGGATTGCATAAGATTAGTCAGTTTGAAAGTGGGGTGTAGAAAGGATTTATCCATATCCTTGTTCTATGATAGATTTTGTGAAGTATATGATGAGCTTCTTGAGGGTGTTGAGTTTCCTAAATTTGACTTCGTTGGTTTATTTTTGGAGTTCTATTTTCCTGAGTCAACCAGTTGGTCAAATGCCTTGTGGGAAGAGTATTATGTATGTGTCAGGGATTGGGTACTTGGTGATGCTAATCTTGAGCTTGAGGATGCACTTGGGTCTTTGCTCTATGGTGCTGATATTGAGAGTGATAAAATTTATGAAGGAGATGTGTCAGGTGTTGACACTCTTTCTTGCAGTCAGATAAGTGATACCTTTTCTCAATATGGGGTAGAAAGTTTATATAATCAGTCAGATGAGGAAGAGGAGAGGGTAGATGAAAATATTACTGATGATTGTTTGGCAGAAGATGATGTTCTTGAGGACAGCTATTCACTTCACAATGAACAAATTTTAGATTTATTGTCTTGTGAGTATCTCAAGTATTCAGGGGGTGATGGTTTTGAGTTCTTACATCCAGCACACATTGATTTTGATATGGAGCATGAGTCAATAGGATTTGACTTTGACATGTGTGCCTCTGATTCTTTTGCTGCCCCAGCACTACTAGATGGAAACTAGGTTGATGTTTCTCTTCCCACCTATCAAAATTTTTTGGTTTTGTTAGATGCTAACATGATGCAGACTACTCTTTTGTTCAGTGATGATGTCCCGTGTGATGAGTTCCTTCAGTTTTTGCATGAAGATAAGTGTATGCCCTCCTTGGAGGTGCAAATTTTTGGTATGAATGGATCCAATAGTGATTGTACTGACAGTTTGATAGAGCTGGAGAGTTTTTCTTTTCAGTTGGACAGTAAGCTTCCTGAATGTGGTGGTAAATTTGAAAGTGATTAATGTTGTAGCTCCTTTAGCATTTCTTTTTTTGACTGCAATATGCATGTGCCACAACATTTTTAGAATTGGAATGATTTCTTTTCTAGCCCTCAGGAGGTATGTGCTAAAAAATTTTGCTTCAAATTGTGGAAGGGTGGATATAATTGTGTTCAGTCACATGGAAGTAGAATTTTCAACTTGTCTCTGATGTGTGGAGATGAAAACTACTTGTTTGACAGAGGCAAGGATTGATCATAATTTGGGGGCCTTGACCCTTTTGTAAATATTGTAAATTTCTATAAATCTCTTTCCCTTTTCTGTTGTTTGTTTCCCTTCCTATTCCCCATGTTTTTTTGAGGTTCCTTGTTTTGCCCAGTTGGTGGTCTGCTCTCCCAGTGATTCTGAATTCTTGCCATGCCTGTAAGAGACATGCATCCCCAATTAGAGCCACTATTAGGCCAATTTTTTGTCATTGCAAATCTTATGAAATTGGCCTATTCTTTGCAATGTGTTTGACAAATGTCCTACCCCTATGTTCCTTATGTTGTCACCAAGCTCTGGTCCAGTCTGCATCTCCAAATATGCAAAACCCAGAAAGATTTTCAATTTTTAAGGCCCGTAGGAAGCAAGTTTTAAAATTCTGCCACAGTGTCAAAAACCCACAGTATTTTCAAAAATTCACGTTGTTTTCGACCTCTTTGGCTTGCATAAAAATTCCTATGTGTTTTCGGCTTCCTTCTTTGCCTTTTGGTCTGTTGAAAATTCTTGTGTGTTTTCGATCTTTTGTCGAAAACCTGCGTTGTTTTCGACCCTTTTCCTTCAAGTTTTATGAACTTGTCTTTGGTGCCGAAAGCTTTCTGTGTTTTCAACCTATGTTTAACTACGCAAGCACGATGGGTGGTGGAGCCCAGTCCTTCAAAGTTTCTTGTCACTAATTTTCTAGGTCTCCGGGCAGTTACATCTTCTATCCAGTGACTTGGCGACTATTAGTCATGTGATCTCTGAGTGTTTGGTGGTTATCAGTTAACCTTCAGT
Organism: Chamaecyparis obtusa; assembly: GCA_027943335.1. Taxonomy (NCBI): domain Eukaryota; kingdom Viridiplantae; phylum Streptophyta; class Pinopsida; order Cupressales; family Cupressaceae; genus Chamaecyparis; species Chamaecyparis obtusa. The sequence goes on along the minus strand of BSBK01003705.1, from coordinate 1,408,843 downwards.
TACCTGGTAGGTGGTTTATTCCTCTCTTGTCACATGATCTCCAAATATCTGGTGGTTATCTACTTGCATCTCACAATCATGCGGGTGGTTTGTCGCATAGTCACTGAATGCTTTGCAATCTTCTTTTCTCAAGTGCGCAAGTGCGATGTTGTGGGGCCAGAGATCAAGGATCTACTATCAGTGTATGATTGCATGGAATATTCCTTACCCATGTGATCATGTGCCCACTATCTGATTTGATGTCGACGGTTTGTTTTTTTGGGCCCGCTAGCGGATGTGATGATGTGGTAGCCTTTGGTTGGCTGTCGCATGATCGCATAGCCCATTCTTTGGCTATGCAATCATGCAACTGGCTGACACGTGTCCTTGCTCGTGGTTGCAGAGTTGTGTAGTGGTGGTGTTCCATGGTCCTAGGGGTGATGATGTGGAGGCTTCCTATTAGCTATCACATGATTGCATAGCCTTTCTTTTAGCTATGCGATCATGCAACAGGGTGCCACATGACCTGGCAGTTGTAGTTTTCCTAGTGGTTGCAGTGACAGCTCAGGGGTCCTATTGGTAGGTGGATGCATGGCAGTTTTCGATTGGTCCGTGCTGGCAGGGTGGTGGATTTGGAACACGGGCCCAGGTCAGGTTTTCTTTTGGTGGTGTGGATAAATATTTGGCGGCCTACCAGGGTTTTCTTCCTATCATCAGTTCATGAGATGGTTTGGTGTTTCCCCATTTCATTTGGCGACTTGGTGAATAGTGGTCGCAGGATCGCTAGATTCTTTAGTGGAGGTAGGAAGTATTCAGCGAATTGGCGAAAGTTCTTTGGTTGCTAGTTCACCAAATATGTGGGGTCTGTAGTGGTGTGGCACATGGCAGGTGGGCCCTGATCTATGGCTTGGCAGTTGTTTGTGGGGCCGAGGCACTATGTTCATAGGTTGTCACATGTTTGCATAGCCCGTCCCCAGGCTATGTGATCATGTGACTGACCGTTTACGTCGCCGTCACGGAGATAAAAGTTTGGTGGGGCTGAGGACTTTGCGGGGGGTTTTGAACTAATTGATGACTGTGGTTAAGAGTCTGTGGTTGCATGATCATAGGGGCTATCTTTTGGCCATGCGATCATGTGACCAAGCATAAAATGGGGCCCACACGGTTACGTAACTCGAGCAAAATAGTTAAAGGCTTATTTCCCACCAAGTGCAAAGTAGCCATTGCAGCTTCAAGTTTGATTTTTTGGTGAATTTCCAGTGACAGGAGGTACCATTGTTTGTGGAATTGAATGCCAGATTTGACCTTGTTTGGTGGGAGGCTATTTGGAGTGTGGTCCTGGTCGCCATGATCACTACAGAGGTGTGCATTGCTGTGAAGGAATAAATGAAATAGTACCCTGATGTGTGTTGGAGAGATCTTTTGGGGTGGATTTTTTAGTGGTTTGATGGTAATTTGGTACTTGGACCAATACAGGGCTATTTGACTAATGAATTAGACTGTTTGAGCTTGCATTGCTATGGCTTGACCCCTGTCATGTCAGTGTTTATTCCTTAATGGGGTTAGGTGGATTTTGAATTTCAAAGTGATCGTATGCTTGCTCTATTGCCCTGGAATAAAGGGTCAAAATTTTGACTGGTTCAGGGTTCCACTCTATTTGGTTCCTGTGGTAAGTAGTGAATTCTATCGCATTGTAGGAGGCTGAATAGAAGTTTTTGGTATCTTTTGCAGGTTATTGAAGTGGTAGTCTCATTTTCTAATATCGACATGTATATGCCTCATCATACTTAATGTAATTGTTCCATGTTTACAAGTCTCTCCTTGGTGTCATTCATGTGAGTTTTGGATTTTCTGATCCATTGCATAGGGTTGTCTCTGCATATGTTCTTGTCTTTAGTTCTTGATCTAGGATCAATTAAAATTTACTTTAGAAGGGACATAGATTCATTTGAATTATCTACAAAAGGATTTTATAAGCAGTGGGTGGGCTGAAACAGATGTGTTTATGGCTTTGAGTCTTTGACAGTAGTTTGTTCATGTTCTATATTTTTTTTTGAGTGCGGCCCAATGGATAATGGCATTGATCCAGGATTAGTATATTTAGTTGAGTCCAATGTTTGATGGTTTGGGCTATTTTCTGCATCTTTAAAATTAGTTACCTTTCCTTTTTATTTTGGTGGTGGCGTTAAGGGTTCCTCTCTAGTCTTCAGACTTATTCTGTGCAAATAGGGCTATTTGTATATGAATTAGCTTCATTGGGGTACAGGTTACTTGAAAGGGTTTGAAGGATATTCCACACTAATGTATTTGTAGGCCTTTGGCTTGTCATGAGGTGTCTTGGATGTGCAGATAAGGCAATACCCACCTGAGTGAATGTGGAGCTCAAAGAAGAAGGAGGATTTCTCTTTATCCTTATCAATTGGTGTGTTTTTCTTGTCAAGCTTGAATGCTTAACCAATGTTCTAAGCCCAAATTTTTGATTCAAGTTTGGTCCTGCAAGAAAAAGAGCCAACAGGTCCATCCAAAACAATTCCAAGTGGGTGACATTGTCTTAAAGGAAAATGAGAAAGTCCAAGCACATCGAGAAAAGAAAGGCAAGTTTGAGCCTACCTAGTTAGGGTCTTATGTTGTCACAGCATCCTTTTTCTCTAGAGCCTACTAGCTATCTACACCAGAAGGTGAGCCCTTGAATGATCCTATAAACATCATACATCATAAGAGGTTCTATGCCTAAACCAGATCCTACATATTCAGAATGTCCATAAAAATTGGAAAAAGTAGAAAATCAAAGAAAAATCATTCATCCAATGGTGAAAACTTGGCAATTCAAGCACCTTGGAAAAGTATGCTGGTGAAAACTTGGAAAAGGGGTAGCATACAATGTGGATGAAGTCATTATCTATCAAACTCCCATCCTCCACATCCAACCAATCCTTTTTCTACCATCCCCATCCCCACCACCATCCCCCTACATTCCTCTATTTTCATCCTCAAGAAAATTTGCAATCCATCATATATATAATCTTGTACATATCTTATACCATATCCTATATAGTGAGATCTTCCTATCCCCAATCATGAGCTTCTTGTACATATCTTGTAGCATATCCTATATAGAGAGATCTTCCTATCCCAAATCATGAAATTTTTCTACATATCCATTGTAAATCATTCCCCGTCCATTGTACATATCTCGTTGCATCTTATTGTACATATCTTCATTAGTCCTGTAATAACATTTGATTAGAAATCTTGTCCTACCCAAAATTTTACTTTAGCAACATTAATTGTTGAGTATTCTTGATCACAGTGGTTATCCTTGACTCATTATTTGCCTACGAACAACAAAAATCATTCTCTCATCACTCAACGGGTCCTTGAGGATGTATCCTTCCTCCTATCATGCCTCATCCTCCACCAATCACACCAATTCTATGATGATGTATCCTTCCCCATGTTTAGACCAATCTTCCCACCATCAATCAAATCAATCTCTCCTTGGAAAAGGATGTCTTTTGGAGTTATCATTTTGGTCTTGGATTTTGTTCTTTGGATCTTGTTAATCTTTTATGGCTTCTCATTGTTCTCTACTCAAAGTCATCAGAATCTTTTATATCATGGTGTGTTGTGAATGAGGAAAATCTGGGGAAAGGTCTTTTGGTTTCTTTCTTATGCATGTATGTCAATCAGACATGACCCTTGCATGTTCCACATGTGATCTTGTAGGTTACATGGTGCACTTGGGAAATGTTTTTTGTTTGTGGCTTCTCCAACATCATTTTTGCCATGCCTCCTTCTCAGGATCATGTGTGCTATTGGGGAAACCTTGTTGGAAAGTTGACTATGATGATATATATGTCTATGATTTACTATTGTCATTATGGAAAAAAAGTCATATGATGTCATGGAGTCAGCACAAGTAGTTAGAACATCAAAATCTAGCTAAGTATGGAAGAATGGATAGTTAGCAAAGCACCAAGTAAATAGAGCATCAACATACGTGTGTATGAAAAAGTTATGACATGCACCCTTGAAGATAATGTGGTTAGTATGTATTCATTCTAAGTCTAAGATCTCATGATTAGATAAGTCAGTATGATGAAGATACAGCTAGTTGAAGAGTTACTCTTAGTGAGCAGCAGAATAGAATAGAATATGGAGCTGATTGTTTGTATTTTGGTTAGTGATCATAACAATTTTTTGTAAAGGCTATGCACCTATTGTATTTATGTCATAGAAATGTTAATTTGATTATATGTAAACACACTTGAGCCAATTTATTTGGAAGCATTATATATAATTAGTTATAGGCGACTTGATGAATAGTTTTGTATGCACATATAAATAAGACATGTGCCCTTGTAACTATGTATGAAATATGATAGAAAGCTGATAGGAGTAGAGAAGAAGTATGCAGAGAGTAGTTAGAATGTTTTAGAGCTTTATAAGAAGATAAAGCATCAACACATCAAAGTAACTGATCTAACAAGCAATGTCACATTAGGAGTTGACCTTACAGATATAGTGTGTATCTGAGATCCAAAAGGTTGTAGCCTTCACCACTTGAGTAGTGAGCTCTAGGATAGTGTGTCCCCACCCTTAATAGGGTTATTATAAAAGACTCCTAAGAGGGTCTGATCTTTGACTAGGTCATTGTACTAAAAGTATTGTAAAGAACAATTCCTAACAGGGTTGCAAGATCTATTGGTAATTTGGCTAAGTTGGTTACATAGATGTTGCCATTATGGCAACATATGATCTACATGAAGATCGCATAGGTCAGAGAGCTAGTATGTCAAAGTGCAATGCAAAATTGTCTAAGTATGAGACAGTGTGTTTTTGCAAGTGAACCAGAAGATAGTTTTGTTTAGCGATGTTGATTGGAGTAAGTTCAATGCTTGTACACTTGAACATAGACTCTATGGTGACTATTGAAGGCTCATCTCAGAGTGCAAGTCAATATGACATGTATAAAAGAAGTTATGATAGTTTATCTAAAGATAGTGTCAAGCCGACAAGATAGAATATGAAGATAGTATTGATAGAGTTAAGGGATTACTTTTTTTATCAAAATAATGACTTAACAATAAAAAGGGATGACATCCTATATGTTAACCCTTGGGTAAAGTTATTTTGTAATATGTTAGTTGACTAGAGAAGTTATTAGCCTTAATAACTTGTAGAAATGTAATTGTAAATTGTAAGAAAGATATAGTGATATGATGCGAATGTAATAGCGATAGTGAAAGAATAGTGAAGAGATATTGATGCAAGTAGTATAAGGTTATGTACCTTGACCTACTTTTATAATCAGTGAGCATTGTATATTAATTATTTGGGCAATGGGCTCATCGAGTAATCACATTTTGTACTGCCAACTCCTAATAGGGTTGACGCTTCTAATAAGGCCTATATTCCCTTAATCAGGACTGAGACACTATATGCTTGTAATAGACTCCTAATAGGGTCAACATCCTTAATAGGATACTTTTGATTAGTGCATCTTTGTGGGTACCATCCCCACTAGGGTTTTCCCTTGGTGAGGGTTTCCTCGAGAACAAATAATGTGTTATGAGTTCTTTTGTTTTATTACCATGCATGTTATTTAGCTTTCTATGTTATGCAAGCATTAAGATAATCTGTTATATCCATAATTGGGAAAAAGTAAAATTTTGTAGAATAATGATTCACCCCCCCTCTCAGTATTCCCTATTTTTGACAATTGGTATTAGAGCTTAGTTACTCAGAAAAGAATCATTCAAGGAAAGCCTAGCAGCTTGAGTAAGATCTCTATGGATATGGATCATCTATAGAAGAATCTTGAAGAAGTTCTTGAATAGATTGATATGCTTATTGATGAAAGAGACAGTCTGAAAGGAAAATATGATGATGCAAAGAACCTCATTGAAAAACTAAAAAACAAGTTGGAAGATCAGAAATCTGAAAAGGAATCTGAAGTTCTTATTGAAGATTGTGATGACAATTTAGAAAAAGAAAATGAGATCCTTAAGCATGAACTAAAGTTAGAAAATTTGAAGCTAAGTCTGAAAGATGGAAATGGCAAGAATGAAGCAAATCTAAAATCTGAGAATGAAAATCTGAAGATTGAAAATGAAGGACTAAAATCTAAACTTGGTAAAGTAACATCTGAACTTGAGAAAGTCAATTTGCATCATACAAAACTTGAGAAATACAATACAATTGTGAAAGGAGAACTGACTCAATCTAAGCAGCAACTTGAAAGACTATATTCAACTAGTGAGAAGATTGATGAACAAATATCTTATCAGAAACCATTCTATGATAAAACTTTTCTTGGATTCAATCCATTCAAAATAAATGATGAAAGCAAGGAACCAGATTTGAAAATATCTGAAAGTATAGATGAGAAGAAGTCTGATGAGACTAACAAATTTGAAGATACATCTAAGGAAGAAGAACCACCTAAGCAAGAGGAATCACCTAAAGGTAGGCAAACTGAATTCAAAGGTAGATGTTTTTCTTGTAATACTATTGGTCATATGAAGAGAGATTGCATAGGTAAGCAATTCAAACCTCTTAATGGTTATTATTATAATTGTCATGGTTTTGGACATAGAGCTATTGAATGTAGGAAACCTAAATTTATTGAGAATAATAATAGTAGTAGAATGTTTAGGAATACTAACAATGTAGATAAGAAACCTACTAAAGATATGAACAGAAGAAATGAAGTAGTATGTTATAGATGCAACAAGGTTGGACACATTGCTAGAAATTGTAGATCATAGATCAATCAACCTAGACCGAGATGTTGAAATAGTGGAATTGTTTGTCAGATATGCAACAAGATTAGACATACAACAAGGTTTTACAGAATGAACAATAGAGTTTTTCATCCTAACCCTAACCCTATAAATCCTGCAAGAAGAAATGAAGATGCAAGTAACAGTTAGAAAGGATGTTGTAGTAATTCAGATGAAGTGAAGTTTATTAAAAGCTTGGATCAAGGAGACATATTCAGCATTGAAGGTAATCAAGAAGGTGAAGTATTTAAAGGTAAGAATGAATCTTTACCTAAACCATCTCAAAGTACTTAATTTATGAAAATTGTACTAGAATAGGAACTTAGATTAGTGTAGAAGTAGATATATGATGAATTGAGTCTTGCACAATTAATGCAAGGTATGATATGATGTTCTAATGCTATGGTTAAGAGCATAAATAAAAATATTATATTTTGCGAGATCGCAAGAAGTTTTAAGTTTTGCAAGTTAACAAAATCAACTTTTTGGAAAGAAGCGACAAAAGAATTGAATGCGATGTCAGATCTAAGTGAGATTGAACTAAGAAAAGGTCATGATCAGTATTATTTGAAAATCAAAGTGAATTTAGGTGTTAAGGATATTGAAGAGTAGTGATTGGAAGCATTTATCAAGGATTTGGTGAAGGATTTGTGTGTCGAATCTACGCAAGCCCTAAAATTGTGAAATCAAGGTATTTTACTTGGTAGATCTTTGAATCGGTTAAGAAAGTAGATCTTTGAATTGATTAAGGAATTAGAAGTAATCATGGATGTTTCTTTGATTCATATTATTAGAGATAATAATAGACCTAAGATGAAAAGGGAACTAGTAGAACCCTTGGAAGATGATCCTAGGTTAGATTTATCATTCGTAAATGATGGAGTTTTACATCTAGAGAATGTTAGAAGTTATCTTGGATGCAAACTAGAGACTATTAGTGATAGTGATTTCACCAAGGAATATTAGAAGATCTATAATCAGGACATGTCATTAAGAGTAGGATTTGAACATTTGAAAGATAATGAGATCATCAAGTATGCATTACAACATGAATTTGATAATGAAGAATGTACTAAGATAATCCTAAGCATAATTCATAATGGGAAGTTTTGGTTAGAAGATAGAGTGATAGATATGACAACTAATTTGATTCATGAAGTTACTGGACTATCTAAAACTAGAGCCATTCCTTTAAATGAGAAGAACATGGGGAAAATTGTCATAGACAACACAAATTCATCCTATAATGGTAGAGGAATTGTGATTAGTAAGATTCAACAAGATGATGTCAGATACTTGTGTAAGATCCTAACAACTAAGTTTTGTGCAAACTCAAGAGAGGATGACATGGTAGCTGGAATGATACATGCAGCTTATCTAATGTGTGTTGATAAAGTACAGGTTGATATGTGTGAGATTCTAAAAATTCAACTGTTTGAGAATTTGAAAAAGATAAAGAAGACTAAGTATGCATAGTTTAGATTCTAATCCTTAATCACTTATATGTTTTTTCATTTATTGAGAAGATTTCCTTACACCATTGGAAATGACTAGAATGATGGCCAATCTACAATGGAAAGGATTAACAAAGTATATCTGAGGCATGTTATTGATAAAGTGGATGAAAGTGATGTACTAGTCATAAAGACATTTTAGAATTTGGTGACAAGCAGATCAAGGATCACTAAGTCACTTGTGGAGAAATATAAAAATGAGATATGTTTCATGGTTGATACTGACTTTTCTTACATTGAATTAGTAGAACCTAGAGTAGAGTTCATATACCCTCTTGGCTATGAAATATCTGAGATTGAGACTAAAGAGTATTTGAGTAGGTTACTTAAGTGTAAGATTGATGTTCACAATAACAAGTTTGGAACCTTTGAGGAGAACTTCAACTCTGCAAAGACCCTACTTGAAGAGAAACAATCAAAGAAAAGAGTTGAGAGTACAATTAAGAAAATTCTAAAAGATTCAGGGATAATAGAGTAGGAAATCTTGGTAGCTAAGAACACAGCAACAACAATTAGAGAAATTGGACAGAAAGAAGTTTTGTCTGTACCACCTTTATCATCAATTGCTGTTCAGCAAGGAGAAACACCAGTTAAGGTGAAAGTGGAAGAAATAGAGAAGAAGCAAGAAGAAAGAAAAACCACTAGGTCAACCTCCTCCACACCTAGCAAAAGAGTAAAAGAGATTGCTACTGGACAATGTAAGAGGTAGAAAACATTGGTGCCACCAATTCCAATGAAAATTGTAGAAATCAAAGATGATGACTCTTCTATTAAGAAGAAAACTTGGAAACCTAGAATTGAAAGAGTAAATGAAGAGATTATACAAGATGGAGATTTCACAAAGATGAATAAGTATTATGACTTATATGATTATGCAGAAAGATTAAATCTAGAGAATGCACTGGTGAAGCATATGATTCTATTTGACAAGAAGTTTGATACAATTCAGGGTAAGATACCTGATGACTTATACAAGAAACTTGTGAATGCGAAGAAGAGAGCATCAGAGGAAGACACAAATATTAGAGAAAATATTTTAAGGAAAATTTGTGAGGTGAGAAATGATGAACACCTTAAGCAGATCTTGAAGGCTCTAAACACCCATTTGAGGACAAAAAGGAGAACTATTCAGATTATGGGAGGACAGTATGAAGACGTCAAAGTAGAAACAAAGCAAGAAATCATCAAGGTTATGATAGAGAATTCTGGTGAACCATCAGTTGTAGTAAATCAAGCAGGTGAAGCAGAACAAGAGGACATGTTGGTACTCAAAAATACAACATGGGTTTTTGAGCACCTTGTTAAAATTTTGCATTTTGACCCCTTGGAAGTGGTTTTGTGCCTATTTTTCCGTATGCAATTATGAGGTTCTCCATGCATGTCAAGTGATTATCACATTTTTTTTAGGTTGTTAACTTTGAGTTTTGAGTCACTCGGTGATGTCTTGTTTCGAGCACTTGTCTAAATCTGTATTTGTGCTGAAGTGTCAATTTGTTGTAGCAGGGCCTATTTGCGTTTGAGTATCTTTTGCCCTATGTTTGGTCATGATGTGTAGTTGTTGAATCATACTTTAGGCATGGAAGTGAGTCATCCTACCAATTTTTAGCTTCCCATGTGCCCTTTTGACCTATTTTCCAGTGTCATTCTGTTTGCAATTTGTTAAAATTCTCTGAAAGTGCATTGTCCAATTTTGTAAGTGCCCTACTTTGTGGCTTTGTATTTTGTGCCCTGTTAGAGGTCTTGCATAATTGAATGTTTTTTCATAGTGTAGACCTGAAGACTAAGTGCCTGACAATTTTGAAGTCCTTTCCAATTTGTTTGACCATTTTCCCAAGCCAATTCCAAATCGGATTTCTGTGATTTTCATTGTTTTACATTCTGAACATATCTGATAGGCTGGCTTTGACAATTTATTATGACTGGCATTTCAAATTTCTAGGGAAGCTAGTCATGGATTCATATTCCTTGTATGAAGGTGTTTCAGTGCCCAGGTTCCCAATTTTTGAAAGTCTCAGTTGGTCAGTTCTTAAAGGTGGTTCTAGAGCTGATTTATGCAGATTTGACAAGTGTAGACAAGATTGGTTTCCAAGTGACCATGTTTGGTCGTGAATATCTTTTGGGTCAAGGATCTTTGTGAGTTTTCCTCTAACCAGCATATTGTCATATTGAGGGTGAATGGGTGTTCTTGGTGGTGTGATCCTGTGATATCTCTTGGTCCCTTTTAAAAGCTACTTCTAGGTGCCAACTAGTGTTGTTTGGAAATCTTTGCAAAGGTTATGATAATTAAATGGTGTGATTATAATTTTTGCTATAGTGAACCATGGTAGAAAGTGGTGGGCTAATAGAAAAGGTTGTCAAAGATAGGGTATTAGTGCTCCATTGCTCCGTTTCATTGATTTTATTCACAAGTATGAATCTGGATCATCTCATGTTTTCGACTATTGTTTAAGCATGTGACATCATGTTTGAGTCTGGAATTCAGGAAACAAGTACATGGATGTTGTTCTTTTAAAAGGGGTATGGTTTCAAATCAGGTGGTGGTAATCCTAACTATTGATATGTTTACACAATGCAATCATGAAAAGGATGCATGACATATCTCCGACAAAATGTCTTAAAATGGTGTGTGACATATAATGAATGGTGGCTCACTAATATAAAAAAAAGGTAGGAATCAAAATGAGAAGTCCAGTACACCTTGTTCAATGTGGTATCCTCATGAATCCTATTCCCATTCTCAAATGGCTATGTCATTATTAGAGGTGTGTTGTTAGTTACATTGTAGCCAGAGTTCATACAAGGAGATGCTTCACACCAAAATACATTGGCAATTTATCAACATATTAAAACAGGCAGAGGCTATCGCATGTTTGGAAATAGAGTTTGGTTCATAAGCAAGGGGTGTCCTGGCAATCACATAGGACTCCTCACACAATAAGGAAGATGGGTGGGAGTTCTCATGTAAGTGGTAGTCTGACACAATGTTGAGAAGCCTTCGTGCTATGTCTACAAGAGCTAGCAGTGCCAGCATAGAACATAATGAATTGGGAGCTTATGTGTCTTCCAAAGGGAGCACATGCCAATTAATTCTAGGTTGTGATTGAAAGGAAATGCCCATGCAATGTTTAAGGAAGCCTTGCATAAAAGGAGGAAGATACCCTATGTTATGTGTTGGAAAGGGGCACCCGCATGTTACTACATGGAGACTCCACACACTTAAGTAGGTAGGTTGCGTAGCATAATTTTTCCTAGTGAAAATGAGGTATGAGTCAGTAGGGTGTGCTCACACACAGGCTCACATTGATTCTTACAGAGGCTTTGCATGAACTTCCAAATCATAGAAGGCTTTTTTGTCAGAATTACATTAGATTGGGGGCTTCCTTGTGTAAGCCATTGAAGGATTGCCAGTTTGTATGGAGCCTAAAATAGAGAATGAAAAGGGGAGCTTTGTGTCATGAGGGCTCTATTTTAAAACAAAATCAAAGCCGGTGGCTGCATGAAGAAAAGGAGGATTATGTAGGAAATGAAGGCATGGGGATGTGTCAAATTATAAAATGGAAAATGCCCAGTGAAAGATAGTTTGAGGGTAATTAATTAAAGGTGGCAAGTCACACAAATAACTAGGAGACACCAGTGCCAAGTGTGTAGATAGGCCCATGTTGAGAAAAGGAGGCATGAGCACTAACAAAATCATAGCAAACTATGCCAATATTCATGCAAAATGTCAATATGGAATCTATCGTAGAGGGTGGTAGTGAAAGTTTAGTCTCAAATTCTTATTCTACTCCAATTACATTGTCACAACGATCCCAATCTGTAGCCATGTCCATGAATAAAACACCCATGAAGCTTGCCCTCATACATAGGCTCTATAAGGATACCAGTTATATTATCAAAACCTCCATAGCCAACATTGCCAATGGTAGTTAAAATGCCAAGGTGAGTTTGAGCAAGGGCAAGGTTAGGAAACTTCTGGAAACCAATAAGGATAAGAGGCTCATGCACAATCTTGAGGACTACCTATGTGTAGGGGGGAAGTGTGTTTTTCCAGTTCATAATAATTATCCCATATCTTCTATAGAGTGGGTTTTTGTAACATTTATATGCGGCAACATTCACTTTGTATGGTAAATAAGAAGCCAAGGGCTATTGGTGGGCTTGCTCAGTTTGGAGCTCTCTATGCACGGTGGGGCCCATAATTTTGAACCAAAGTACAAGGAAAGTCTTTAAAACTATCAATAACATTATCCCACATTGCTCCCCTAATGGGTTTGTATGGTATTTAAATACAATGCAAGCACAATGTGAAATAGAAAGAAGTAGTGGAGGCTCTACCTGTGTGATTGGTTGGAGCTGCCCGCCTCAATTTTTGTGCCTAGGCCCGATGATAAGGTAATTTTGTAGGAAGTGATGCGATGGTGAGGTGGAAAATTTTACACATGGTGGATGCTCACTACATCATGAAATGGAATCGGTGGTTAGGAGATGACCGCGTGACTCAACAGGTGGTTAGCTAACCACTTGTCCCCAATTCTCTGAATGGTTGGTGATCAGAGGCTAAGACACCAAGATCATCAGAGCAAGTATTCATAAGGTTGTGTGATGGTGGTAGTTAGATCCTTAGCATTATGAGACTATGAGAATGGGCCTGGTCTCTAGTTTTCTTGATTTCACCTTAGGTTAGGAGTTGATTCTGAGACTTAGAGAATGAAGCATTCACTGAATCACTAGACTTAATCATGGTTAGTGGTTTGATTTAGAGACCTAGAGAATGCATATGGTTGCCCAATCTCCAAATGGGGTTGTCAACCTAAGGTCAAGTCTGAGCAACCATTCACAACTTGACACTTGGTAGATTCTGGTGGTTTTTGAGGAAAATGAAGAAAATGATATAAAAATTGAAGATTTAAAAGGGATTTGAAAATGATATAGTTCAAACTATAGGAAAATATTCAAAAACTTAAATGGCCAAGCTTGCTCACTAAAAAATATCCTGGGAATTCATTTTTTTGCCAAAAATATAAGTGTTATATGTTTCTAGAAATGACAAGGAAATGACAAGGAATGAGGAATCTAATGGTGAGGAGTATTTTCAATTTCAGTGAAGTGGATGAGAGTAGTTTGGATTCAAATTCTGAGGACAAGAATTAGAATCAGGATTAGCTCAGTTTGGAAATGATTGCACATAATGGATTAGTTTGAGGAACAAGTTGCAGATCAAGGTGTGGGAAGAACCTGGAGATATTTTCTTGCCAAAGATAGACAGGTGTCAGTTGTTTTTCAACTGACTCAATTCTGCTTTATCTCTAGTTTTTCTTCTCATTGTAAAAGAGGTTGAAAATTTATGCTTCTAGGACAGCTTCAAGATTTTGAGTCTTATTTTTTGGTGTTCATAGTTTTGTAATGAACAGTTTCCAATAAGTTTTAATGAAAACAATGGAATCCCTATTTAGTTCTTTGTTTGATGTCTTTATATGCATTGTTTAAATTCTCGTATATTGACTTGTAAGGCACGTTAATATACCAATTATAAGGTATCTGTGGGTTTGAATTTGACTTTCTTTCAAGGAGAGAGTAAGTCTTGATTTCAAATTCTAAAAATTCTAGGTCTTCATATGAATTTGATGTCTGGGTATTGAAATGAGAGGAATGGTTTGCAAGGCATTCCATCTGGGTTCTTGAGTTGGAGTTAGGATTTTCTGGGATTGCATATTTGTTTCACTTTAGTGCCCAATAGATAAGGCACTAGTTTTAGTTTGAATAGCAATTTTCTTCATCAAGCATTAATTGAAATAAATTTATTTTCCTGTTGTTATGAACATTCAAGTTTGATTGTATTCAAGTAGTACAATTCATTTGCCAATTCCTTCAAGACTGAATCACTAGGTTGCCCCTCCTTAAAATGGAAGATGGATGAAGATCCTTGTCTCACTAGTTTTTTCTATTCTTACCATCATGGTTTTGTTAGCTCTTTTTCATGTAGAATCACCAATATAGTTTTCAAACTTGACTCTCGGGTTCTCAACTCCAGATTCTTATAGGGAAAAGGCTAATTAATAAGGACCAAGTCCTTCTACTTCGGGCTCCATAGACCCAGGTGGGTGTACCTATCTCCAGACTCACTGCTTCATAATGAAATCCTATAGTGGATCAAAGCTTCTAGCAATCATTTACTAATACCTCTTGCTCCAACTGATGCAGAGCTTCGAAATCCAATCCATGATATTAACAAAAGTAAACACTCATTGCAGAAAAATGGCAAGTGTGACAAGGATAAACTCCTTTTCAAGCTTTGAACTCGGGAAAGTTAACCCATGTCAGATCTACTTCTTGAAAGGATCACAACATTAGTTTATATCCTGGATACAAAAATTATCTTCTCAGTCATTCAAACATACATGAAAGTAAATTATTATTTAAGTTTTGTTGAGGATGAGATCTCTGCAAATCAAGGATAGACCAGTGCCTTATCTTTGGGTATAGAGTCAAAGAGTGAAACATATATTTACAGAAATCTTCTAAATAAAACACAAACAAATCCTAAATGAAATGCCTTACAATTCATCCTCTCTTAAACACATTTGATCATCAAATTCTTGCCAAATTCTTAAGCTCTCAGAAATTAACCTAAAGACATTACCCTTTCCTTGAAAGGAGCTAGAGATTAAAATCATTGATACCTTGTAAATGGTATATCAAAACTACCTTACAGATTCAATACACAAAAGCCACAGAATTCAAACAAGAAGACAATTGAAATCATGCAAGGGAATTCTATTTTATTCCAGTAAAATTTCATTGCATCAATACATTTCAAAATCTAATAAAATATTCTAAGATTTCAACAATGGAGCCAAACCTCCCTCTACAGTATATTTTTTCCACCACCTCTCAAAAGAGTAAAATTTTCTATATATAACATAGCCATCTTGGAATCCTTGAAAGGATGCAACAAGCTTTGGATGGCTAGAAAAGATCCTATACTAGAGACAAGATTACAAACTGATAAACAGATTGTAACAACACATTACAAAAATCTTTTCTCAACAATTCCACGGGTGGCATCTTTGTCTAAAGATATTTCAGAGCAGTTGCTGAATTCACTGCATGAATGATGACCGCCATTCTGGCTAACTTACATCATCCTTTTCTTGAAACTTGCTCTCCCTCAATTTTTGGATCAGGTGCCATCTGCAACTCTAATCTTCCTCTTCCTCTATAAGTTGGACAACTGGCCTCTTTTTTTTCTTTATTGTTAGCTTCTCCCAAGCTACTACTTCATCATCTGATGGCGAGTTGTAAGTTTTCAATTCTTGTAACAAGATGACTTGCTTGTCCCACATGGATTCAGTTATATTTTTGGCTTCTCCCACAAATCATATGCAATCATTTTCAATTTTAAAAAGACTATCAATGATGCTATTACACCTCTCAAAATCCAAAGTATTGTCATTATTAAGGAAAGCATCTTGTGTAATCACTAACTGATCCATTGATAGCTTCTATTCCTCCAACTTGATCAATTTTCCACTCTCATCACATACCATAGGAAGATACTTGCTATAATGTTCATCAAACATAAACAACTTAACCCTCACCTGGTTGGACTTACCTTTAAAAAACTTTGAAATAGCATTGATTAAGCCAATCTTCTCAAAAACTTCTGTAACTACTGCAGGGATCTCAGGCTTATGCTCTTGTAGGATATCAATTTTATCAAACAACAAAATTCTTCCAAACCAAACACTATGAAGTGGCTCCAAAGTAGCCAATGATTCATTTATCTTTCTGTTGGTCTGGTGTAATTGGCTGACTAATTGATAAACTGTATCCATTTTCTCTATTATCTTATCTCACCTGTATTGCACAATCTTTGACATGGTGTCCAAAGATGCCTCTATCTTTATCTTATCTAAATATTCATTAGGTCCCTCAGGTACTTCTTCATCAATTTGAATTGGGACCTCAATCTGCACAGGGGGAACAACAACTACCTTTGAAGCTTCTTCCAGCTTAATTTTTATCTCTGCCAATTCATCTTCTAGCTGCTTGATCTTCATCAAATTTAAATCTTTGTCCTTGGCCACCAGGTTTGCACTTTCAAACAACTTCAAGTACCTTTCAGATAATTGAACTATTTTTGCCTCATTCAAGTTAGCCCAATGAGTCACTGCCTTAGAAACTTCAAGGTCAGTTGTATTCTGCACAGTCCAAATAAGTTGATTCCCTTCCATTTTATCCTCTATACTCAATAGTGATGGCTTTTGAGTCCTAGGGGCCATGGGCCACATTGCAACAACTTGAGACTTAGGATCATAGCCACTTCCTCTTATCATATCACCAATGTGAACCTCATATGATAGGCTGCCCAGTGGTTGCTTTCTTATTTGATCTATGATGAAAGTAGTAGTCACATCCCATCCTGGAGTCAATAGCATTCCACTTGACTTGACCAGTTGTCTAGCTTCATCTACAGTTATGGGATCAAGGCTAGGATCATAAGAATTTAAGGCTCTCAATGTCTCTTGACTTGGCTCCATACCTTCAGGCAGAAGTTTCCTCACTTCTTGCTACTTATTCCAAACAATGAAACTCTTGAATTCATCAATTTTAATAAACTCGTCATCACTCAAAAATTCCTCCTGATAGACCTCTCTGATATCCCTTTCTGACCACAGGGATTGTTCCTTATCTACTTCATCAGTGGCCACCTTCTTTCCTTCTATTATTGCTTTTCTCAATTGGTGATTGTAAACCCTATCACCTGGCACTAGAGCAGATGCTCTATCAATTGTTCTCTTTTGTTTTTCCTACCTTGAAGGCTCTCCTACCTCAAGCCTCTGTTTCTTCAAGGGTGGCTCTAGAGTATCCCCTATTTTTGGTTGGTCTTCAACAGGCCTAACACTTTGTAGATCTTCCATTTGTGGTGGGCTATTCCCTTCCTCTGACTCAGTAGAAAAATCCTCTTGATCAGAAGATGAATAGTCTTTCATTTTCTTTGGTTGAATCTGGTCAATCAACTTCTTCAACTGATTCGATAGAGTGTCATGCATCTCTATCATCTTGTCAATTCTTTCTAAATAGGGAAGGTCAGGGAAGAAACCCTCAAAAGGTAGCTGGGTTGCCATCACTTGTTTTGACAAGTCCATCAAATCAAAGTACTTGTTCCATCTCCTCTTGACCTCATCATCATCAATGATGTTTCTGACTACATCTTTCTCATCCAAGCCTTCATGTTCTTTGTTCACACCAATGTTTGGGATGTATAGCATCCTGGCAATTTTGATCAAGCCCTTAGGATATACATGTATACAAGCACCAGTAGCCATTTTGAACTGATTTACCCATGCAGTAATTTGAGGAAATTCCCTCTTTCCTACCAGGAAGTCACCTACCTTGAATTGCCTAGGTGTGAATGTACCCTTCCTATGAGGGGCTAGAATTTCCCTATCTGTCCACATCAACTGCCACACAAATTCCAAACAAGCAACCCTTGGAGGTAGAAATTTTGGTAACAGATGTGGGGGTTGGGGGCAACCGTAGAAATTCAAAATTGTAGCATTCTCCCTCAAGTAAAAATCACCCAAATTGTGATCTCCCTCCCATTTTTTCACAAACTGCACTGGTCGTAGGAGCCTGAGAAACCTTGGGGATATCCTTGTAGTGTTGATACCTAACATCCTTATGAGAGCATACACAATGAAATACTGAAAGAGACAAAAATTCCCCTCATTGGATGTAGAATTCCACATCCTCACCCATAATTGCATCGGATTATACTGGCCTTCAAAGTTGAACCTTGGCTTCAGCATGTTCGAATCAAAACTATTAATATTGAAGAACAAAATTAAGTGCATTAGCAAACAATAATGCATGAACTTAATTGGGCTCTTACTATCCTTGACAGAAATCAAACCCTCATGCATTCTATCAATGATATACTTGATGTAATCATAGTCAGTATTAACCAAAGAATTTTGGATATCGAGGATAATCATCAAAAGATCAGTTGGTAAAAACTCTGCATCACCATCAATTCCCAAAACCCTACACAACCCATCACAAGTTTGCTTCATGTAATGCTGAAGGGACTTAAATTGGTAAGGGGCATTCATGTGAGCAGGGAGGGGAGCTATATACTTATCCTATTTTGGGATATGCTTTGTTATTTGGTCCTTCACTATCCCTATGTTCTTCTTGTACCTCTCCTTTTCTTTGCTCAAGTCAATTTTAGTAGAAGTGGATGTATAAATATTAAAAGCCTTCATGAATGAACCCCTATGAAGTGTAACCAAAGCTGACTGGTCCTCTTTCCTAATAGTCTTAGAAATAGGTTCGTAACACCTAGCTAGAGCAACAATTAAATTTGCATCTAGGAATACATCAGGCACTACTAATTTCCCTAACCCCAAAGCCCAACCATTACATATAGGGATATGACTATCTCTATTTTTATAAAAGAAGTTTAAGATAGTATAACCTATGGTATTTGGTGTGATAGGATTTCTGCAAAACCTTAGAACATCTTTGCAAACATCTTCAGGAGCTCTTTTGTTTTGATTGGAACCAGGTAGCAATTTCAAAAACTCATCTGAATAATTAGGCTTGCCCTTATCTTCACCACTTTTAGCATTTGCTTCACTACTAGAAGATGGTGCACTTCTCTCAGGTTGACTCATCTTTGCTTCAGAATTATCTTCAATCTCTGCAAAATGGATTCACTTGGCGCTCAAAAATCACTTCAGAATGACACAATTCTCTTCGAATGATTTTGGACATAGGAAACAATGAGCTTAACTTATTTATCAACATAGATCAAGTGCGTACAACTACCACAATCATTGCAAATCTCCTTAATTGCTCCCGCATTCAATTTTGCATGTCACCAGTTTTCAAAATGGAGCTAGCTGATGTACAGATGTTGATAGATAGATTTTAAAAAACTTGAAAACAAGGCAAAGAGGCAAATGATTAAGATCCTACACTTTAAACCTATTTACATCATGCAATCTTCCTTTGAAATTGATTGGATGGCTCATTAGTTTACTTTCCAGCTTGATACTGTACTTTATCGATGTAGGCAACAGTCCCTTTTCTTTTCTTTTGTTATCTTTTCCAACTGGGCCCATTTAGCGAATCCATGACTGAAAGCTTCTCATGATCATTGAATGCAATGTTAACCCTAGCATATATTTAGAGAACTAGCAACCAAAGCCTTTGTAGGTTATCGAAATGCAATCCTTAACTCATGATACTTTTCACAAATTAGCAAACACAGTGACACCTTTCGAGCACTTGACTGCAGTTATTATTTGGCGAACCAATGAACAAAGCCATCTCGCATTCTCTTAATGTTGTGGCTAACTGTTAAATTATTTGGAGATTAAGCGAAAAAAGTGTTCACACATTCACTTAATGGATCACTTAACCACTAAATTACTTGGAGAACTGGCAAAGCCTTCACTCTCTGAATCGCTGAATCTTTCTTAACCATCATCTTTACTCTGAGATTCTGAATGAACCGTTGATCCTGTTGATGATCTATGGCTATTGCCAGTTCACTTAAATATTTGATCCTTGGTCATTTGATTATGAGATTCAGTGAACAAAGGGTTCACTGAATCACTAGATCATATTAAGCACTAAGTATTTCAATCCGTGATTAAACGACTGAAGACTCAAAACTTAGCCAATCCTTTTAGTCACGCATTCACCAAATGATTATGCCCTTTACCTTTTCCTTTTAGAGAACCCACAACCACATGATTCACTGAATTGCAAAATCATTTTTCTTCTTACTAATTTATTCCAAGAACAAGCAAACACTTGAAACAACCCGTTCTGCCAAATTCTTCATACCAAACTGTTGGGGCCGCCAAACTTAGAAGTCTTTACATATTCACTCATTCACCAAATGAAACATGTAGGACCCAAAAATATCTGAGATTAAACCACAACCATCGATCCTGGCAATGATCTACGGTATTCACCAAGTCGCTAGGTTATTTTACCCTTAACCGCTAGATTCAGAGAATGAGCGATAACCGTTGTCGCCAAGTCGCTGAAATATTTTCAAAGAATCACCAAGGAATCTGCAAATTGGAGATAATGCATTCACCAAATTGCTAGATGTTTTTTGATAACCACCAGATATTTGGAGACTACGCGAACAAAGACAACACTTAGCATTTTTAACATATTCTCCAGTTCACTGAATGGTTCAGGTGTTAACCGGGATACATAGAGACCATGCGACTAAAATGACACTTAGCATAAGATTGACTTGTTCACTGAATCGTTGAATACTATATGATACATGCTATGACCTTTTCTGATTCAGTGAACACAAAACATTTAATACATGCACGATTTAATCAGCTTAAGTGACTTAAAAAAGGTAACAATGAAATAGAAGAATAAGGGCTAATTGTGAGGACTTTTGCATGAATTCAACATTTTTCAAGGACAAGACCTAGGGTAAGGATTTTTGAAGTGGGCTATGACAAAATTTTGAAGAACTTCAGACACTTGTACCTAAGAAAACTTCATGAACCAGAGGACTAAAGCAACGTTTAGACAAAAACCTCAGAAAATTAAGAATACTCCCAACAATGGCTCTATCTGAGGATGCTTGATTGCAAAATCATAGCAAGAACTTATGAATCTCTGGGAAGCAGACCACAAAACCTTAACCTAAAATAGGAAACAAATGCAGAATAGAAACAAACACACCTATACATATATACAAAGCTACTGTGCATGGAAAAAAGAATTAACTGAAGAAAAATTTCAGGAATTGTCCATGCACTGGCAATTCCTGCTCTTCACCATCCAAGTTTTGCAAGAAATATGAGTCCTTACCATGGGTTTGATGAACAATATAAGGTCCCATCCACAAAGACTCAAATTTTTTGTGTTTCCCTTTATCTTTAGCCCTAGCATTCCATTGGAGAACCATATCACCAAGCTAGAATTTTCTCACAGGTGCTCTCTTATCAAAAAGATATTTCATCTTCTACTGCAACTTCATATTTTCCTTTTGTCCTTCCCTCCTAATCTCATCTAATTCAATCAGCTAAACCATTTTGCCTTGCAGTGGATCACTGATTTCCATGTCCTCTTCTTGCATAAACTTGTAGATTGGATGGAGCTTATTTACTGGCAACCTTGATTTTGCACCATATACCATCTCAAAAGGGGACTTACCAGTAGCCCTCTTCTCAGAAATTCTATTAGCCCATAATGCCAACTTTAATTTTACATGCCAGCTTCTCTTATTCTTGTCCAGGGTTTTCTTCAGAATCTGCAAAATACTCTTGTTATTGGATTCTACCTGTCCATTGGCTTGTGGATGATAAGGGGATGAGTAAGAAAATACTATGCCCATTTCTGAGCAAAAATCAATGATCTCCTATGATGTGAAGCTCATAGCATTGTCAACAACCAATTTAACAGGGACGCCAAATCTGGTGATTATGTTGTTCATCAGAAACTCAATCACAATAGCACTAGTGGCCCTTTTTGTTGGAATGGCTTCAATCCATTTGGTAAAATAATTAGTAGCCACCAAAATGTGACTATGTCCCCCACTAGACTTCTCAGAGAACCCTCCAATAAAATCCATACCCCACATTGCAAAAGGAGCTTTTGTAACAACAGGGTTCAGTAATAATGCACCTAAGAACTTCAATTTTTTAGAGAACCTTTGACAAGGTTCACATTTCCTCACATAACAATGAGTGTCTTTGAACAACACAGGCCAATAGTATCCCGCTCTTAAGATTTTATGAGCTATTGATCGAGCAGAATGATGTCCACCACACATTCCAGAGTGCATTTCCTTCAATATTTTCTCAGGATTGGTGCTTATCCAGACAAAAGAGTAAAATACCATCATTATCCTTCTAGTACAAATCACCCTGGATCAACACATATCTCTGAGCTTGCAATCTCAGACTCCTTCTTTGATTATCATTCAATTCAGGCAGACATTTGGCATTTTTAATAAAATAAATAACATCCTTGTACCAAGGTTGCATTTCAATACTAGTAATCATATGAATGTTAGCAGCAACATTATTTACCTGAACAAGGTCCATATTTTCCTTAGTCATTAACTTAGAAATTCACAATCCTCTCACCAATTTTGTAATATGAATTTCCAGGTCAAACTCTTGAATCTTGTTTATCCATTTGCACCTCTTTCCTATGACTTCACTCTGTGTTAAGATATCCTTTACTGCAGCATGAGGCACATAAGCACTAACCTTTGCGCAGACCAAATATGGTCTGAAAGCTTTGACTGCCTTCACAAGTGCATAGGCTTGCTTTTCCATTAGTTCATAATTTAATTCAGTAGATTGTAATGACTTGCTAAAAAAGGCTATAGGATGCTCATACCCTTCTTGATCCTTTTGCAAAAGAATAGCTGCAATAGTATGAAAAGATGCAAAAGAAAATAGAGAAAATGGTTTCAACTAATCCGATGATAGAAAAACTGGGGCCTCCTAAATTTCTTGTTTGATTTTTACAAAAGCTTGCTGAGCTTCAAGGTTCCAATCAAACTTCACATCCTTCTTTAGGAACTTCACTATGGGCTTGACCAATTCTACAAAGTTGGCAATAAATCTTCTTACAAAATTAATCTGTCCTAAGAATGACTGCACACCTTTTATGTTCTTTGGTGGAGGGACCTTTTTAATTGCTTCTACTCTTTCAGGATCAATCCTAACTCCTTCTTTTGACACTATGTTTCCAAGTAACTTCCCCTCTATCATAGCAAATTGACACTTTTTGGGATTCAAAGACACACCAAATTCTAAGGCCTTAAGAATGACCTTCTCCGAATGGGAACAATGATCCTCAGATTTCTTGGAATAAGCAGTGAGATCATCTTGATAAACAACCATTAAAACATTTATCAATTCCTCAAATGCAACATCCATGGCTCTCTAAAATGTTTCTCTAGCATTTTTCAGACCAAAAGGCATGCAAACATATACATATGTTCCCCATGGGGTTGTAAAGGCTATCTTAAATTGTTCTGATTCTTTGACTAGCACTTGATTATACCCAGAGAAACCATCCATCATTGACAAGAGTTCACATCCAGTCACCCTATGCAGCATAGCCTCCATATTTGGCAATCCATAGTTATCCTTAAGTGAAGCCACATTCAAGTTCCTAAAATCAACATAGAGCCTAATATCACCATTCTTTTTCCTTACTGACACAAGATTTGAGACCCAAGTTGAGTGTCTAATTGGTTCAATAATACCAGCATCTCTTAGTTTTGTCAACTCAACTTGCATCTTGGTAGCCAATAAAGGGTTAATGGGTCTTTGGTTCTATCTAAAAGGACTGGTTTCCTCTTTTAGAGGAATTTCATGCTGAAACAGGTCAGCCCTATAAGCTTTGAGGTCATCATAGAACCAAGAAAATACATGCGTGTACTTCTTCAAAAGTCTAATCAAATTTCCTCTGATCTCTTTGCTCAGTTTCTTGCCAATGTATACCATTTGTGAGGAGTTTTCTGAACCCAAGTTTATTTCCTCTAAGTCCTCCATTTTAGTGTTAGACTTCTAAGACAAAAAACCATCATTTATTTTGAGCATTCCTTCCAATTCTACTAACCCTTTAGGTATGTGGTTGGATGGAAATTGCACTATCTCATTCCCCATGATGCATTCTTTTCCCTCAACACACTATTGTATCTCATTGAGATCTATTTGCTGACCACCATATTGATCAAGGCCTTGAAGGAACCTAAGGATATCTAAGTCATCCTCAAAAACTTTCCAATTATATACATTATCAGGCACTGCAGGCCTAGATTTGACCTCTAACATAGACACACCAGTGAGGGTTATATCCTCACTTTTAAGGGAAACATTTGCAAGAAAATCTGCCATGATATTATTGGATCTTTCTACCCAAAGTAGATTGAAAGCATCAAAAAACTCTAGTCTATCCCAAACAGCATGTTTATACAGTTTCAACTTTTCATCTTTAGAAGCATACTGAGATCTCACTTGGGCTATAATTAACTGGGAATCACCATGAACTTTTAAAAATTTAATACCATGTTTCATGGCCACATCTAACCCCAGCATTAGAGCCTCATACTTGGTAGTGTTATTTGTACACTCAAAAGTTAACAAGAAAGAGTATTTAAATGTAATACCTGATGGGGAAATGAATACCACACCAGCTCCTGATCCTTCCTTGGAACATCCACCATCAAAGAACATTTTCCAGAGCCCATCTTGGTACAAAATTAACTCATCCACAATTGGATCTATGTTTTTTAATTGCGGTACTATTTCTTCAATCACAAAATTGCTCATGTCAATATCTACAAAACAATTTAGATCCTCCGGAGCAACCACTTCAATCATGACTAAAAAATAGGGCTCCATGTAAAACTTTACCTCAATTCCATTTATTGGGATGGTAGCATATGATAAATCTAGTTGCAACTTTCCACCCACTGCTGCAGCCCATTGTCTTGATAATAACATGCCATAGTGAGGTTTTGTATCAACAACAACCACATCCATTTTATATGTGGCTTCTAGGAATGCAACAATTTTCACTTCAATTCCAATCAGGCTCCCTACAATAGGTATTGCCCTATTGTCCATGGCATAACACCTTCCACTAGATGTATCAACTTGCAACCCTAACTCCTTCATCACTTGGTAAGGCATTACAGTTGTAGCAGCACCAGAGTCAATCATACAATTTTTCAGCAAAAAATTATTTACAAGCAAAGTAACATAGAAAGGATTGATATAAGAGTGTTCTTGTGTGACAATAGTCCCTACACATACATCAAAAATATCATTAATTGCAATTGGCTTGTCCAGGGATTTCCCTTCCTCTTGTAAAATAGGAATAGTTCTCTGCTCACTTATAAGAGCCAGGGCTATTGCTTTGTGCTCTTCTATTTTCAACATCTCAAGCAGAGGGATGGAAACCTTCATTTGGGACAAGGTATGTCTCATATCAAAAGTAGGGGAGTCAGTACAAAAATTAGGGTGATCCTTTGACCTACCAAATTTCTTCTTCAGCTTATCAGCAATAATTTCTTGTTTCCCTTTCTTTTCAACTTCAAACCCTTCATCTTTACTATTTACAATATTGGGCTTTGGGGAGTTCTTATTCTGAGAATTACTTTTGACAAACACTGATCTAGGGACTCTCTGCTCATTATCCACCTTTCTGTTCCTCAAATTGTATGAGGATTTTGCTTGTGTAATAGCAGCCACAGTTAAACTCTTGATTTCTTCTTCACTGGGCTTTCTCCATTGTCTTTCATCTGACCCGGATTCTACCATGTGAGTCTTATGGTCATCATTATCAAACTCTTCCTGATCAGACTGAATAAATATTTGTTGTTCATAGTCAAAGAAAATCTTCCTCTTATGATCAACATCAGGGAAAATAAATTCATCATCTGAGGACTCAAGATCCTCCATTAGTTCAGTAGTAAACATGTTAATAGCAGGCTTTTCAGATCCTTCATAATCTCCTGCATATGAATCACTAGCCTCTTCTCCCAAGCCCTAAGCAATAACACATTGGAATGGTGAGTGGGGCATATTATAGGCCACACACCAAGGGGTACTTTCCACATTATGTGCTATATTTTTCTTCAAGGGATCTGGTGTATCTCTTTCCTTTTGGGGTTCATTATTATCAGGAATAGGCCTCCCATCTTTCTAGTTTGTTTTGTAAGGCATATCTCTCAGATTAGGGGCTTTGTCCTGCCTCTGATAAGGAGGTCTCACATCTTGAAAGTTTCTACCACCTTTATCAAACCTTGCTGGGAAATCTTTAGTGTTACCAGGTCCCTTGTCCATTCTATCCTCCTCTTTGGATGGCCTTGCAGGTTGTGGCTTGGTTTCTTTCCACAGTCTACCTTCATCCCTTTTGTACATTTGGCCAGATGCCTTTCAGTTACTCTCAATATTTATGGCCAACTTAAAATCATCTCTAAGGGTATAGGGATTCTTGTCTCTCAAAAGGTAAGACATCTTACCATCCATAGAATTGAAATAAGTTGTCATGTAGACTACATCATTAGGCCTCAATACTTGGAATAGTTTATACATAGCCTTTTGGAATCGGCTATTAAACTTTGACATGCTCTCATTATAATGTTTCTTGATATTATTGAACTCATTGAGCATATAGCTAGAGTTCACATGTTTTGCATATTGGTCTTTAAAGCATCTGACAAATTCTTCCCAAGATGCAATACTGTTCTCAGGTAACCCCCTCTACCAATCCCTGGCATCCTCAATCAATGATTGAACAAAGAGCTTCATGATGACATCTTCATGTTCAATTTCATAATCATTTACCTTATCTATAAAAAAATTTAGATGCTCTTCACAGGTAATAACATTATTCCCAGTAAATAATGGGATCTTTCTGATTTCATTGGGGACAGCATTAGGTTGGCCAGGAATACCATCAAAAAATAGAGGCCTATATCTATCCAAATGAACTGGTCTTCTTTGAATATTTGGTTGATTCAGAGGGGTAGTTGCAACATTTTGACAGGGTATAGTTCCCACTGTACCACTAGCTATAATGGGAACTTGATTGGGAATTGGTCCAGGTAAAGTTTGTCCAGGGTGAAAGGCTTGAGCATTTGGAAGTGAAGTATTGGGCTAACTAAATGAAGTTGTTCCTGTGGTGATAGGGATAGAGGTACTAGTAGACGTGTTCATGTTAGCATGTAGGAAGGCTAATTGACTCTTGAGTTTCATGTAGGAAGGCTAATTGACTCTCGTGTTTCATGTAGAATCACCAATATAGTTTTCAAACTTGACTCTTGGGTTCTCAACTCCAAATTCTTATAGGGAAAAGGCTAATTGATAAGGACCAAGTCCTTCTTCTACTTTGGGCTTCACAGACCCAGGTGGGTGTACCTATCTTCAGACTCACTGCTTCACAATGAAATCCTATAGTGGATCAAAGGTTCTAGCAATGATTTACTAATACCTCTTGCTACAACTGATGCTGAGCTTGGAAATCCAATCCATGATATTAACAAAAGTAAACACTCATTGTAGAAAAATGGCAAGTGTGACAAGGATAAACTCCTTCTTTTCAAGCTTTGAACTCGGGCAGGTTAACCCATGTCAGATCTACTTGTTGAAAGGATCACAACATTAGTTTATATCTTGGATACAAACATTATCTTCTCATTCATTCAAACATACATGAAACTAAATTATTATTTAAGTTTTGTTGAGGATGAGATCTCTACAAATCAAGGATAGACCAGTGCCTTATCCTTGGGTATAGACTCAAAGAGTGAAACATATATTTACAGAAATCTTCTAAATAAAACACAAACAAATCCCAAATGAAATGCCTTATAATTCATCATCTCTTAAACACATTTGATCATCAAATTCTTGCCAAATTCTTAAGCTCTTAGAAATTAACCTAAAGACATTACCCTTTCCTTGAAAGTAGCTAGAGATTAAAATCATTGATACCTTGTAAATGGTATATCAAAACTACCTTACAGATTCAATACACAAAAGCCATAGAATTCAAACAAGAAGACAATTGAAATCATGCAAGGGAATTCTATTGTATTCCAGTAAAATTTCACTGCATCAATACATTTCAAAATCTGATAAAATATTCTAAGATTTCAACAATGGAGCCAAACCTCCCTCTACAATATATTTTTTCCACCACCTCTCAAAAGAGTAAAACTTACTATATATAACATAGCCATCTTGGAATCCTCAAAAGGATGCAACAATCTTGGGATGGCTAGAAAAGATCCTATACTAGAGACAAGATTACAAACTGACAAACAAATTGTAACAACACATTACAAAAATCTTTTCTCAACAATTCCACAGGTGGCATCTTTGTCTAAAGATATTTCAGAGCAGTTGCTGAATTCACTGCATGAATGATGACCACCATTCCAGCTAACTTACATCATCCTTTGTTTGAAACTTTCTCTCCCTCAATTTATGGATCAGGTGCCATCTGCAACTCTATTCTTCTTCTTCCTCTATAAGTTGGACAACTGGCCTCTTTTTCTTCTTTATTGTTAGCTTCTCCCAAGCCGCTACTTCATCATCTGATGGCCAGTTGTAAGTTTTCAATTCTTGTAACAAGCTGACTTGCTTGTCCCACATGGATTCAGTTATATTTTTGGCTTCTCCCACAAATCATATGCAATCATTTTCAATTTTAAAAAGACTATCAATGATGCTATTACACCTCTCAAAATCTAAAGTATTGTCATTATTAAGGAAAGCATCTTGTGTAATCACCAACTGATCCATTGACAACTTCCATTCCTCCAACTTGATCAGGTTCCACTATCATCACATACCATAGGTAGATACTTGCTATAATGTTCATCAAACATAAACAACTTAACCCTCACCTAGTTGGACTTACCTTTAAAAAACTTTGAAATAGCATTGATTAAGCCAATCTTCTCAAAAACTTCTGTAACTACTCCAGGGATCTTAGGCTTATGCTCTTGTAGGCTATCAAGTTTATCAAACAACAAAATTCTTCTAGACCAAACACTATGAAGTGGCTCCAAAGCAGCCAATGACTCATTTATCTTTCTGTTGGTCTGGTGTAATTGGCTGACTGATTGATAAACTCTATCCATTTTCTCTATTATCTTATCTCGCATGTATTGCACAATCTTTGACATGGTGTCCAAAGATGCCTCTATCTTTATCTTATCTAAATCTTCATTAGGTCCCTCAGGTACTTCTTCATCAATTTGAATTGGGACCTAAATCTACATAGGGGGAACAACAACTACCTTTGAAGCTTCTTCCGGCTTAACTTTTATCTCTTCCAATTCATCTTCTAGCTGCTTGATCTTCATCAATTTTAAATCTCTATCCTTGGCCACCAGGTTTGCACATTCAAACAACTTTGAGTACCTTTCAGATAATTGAACTATTTTTACCTCATTTAGGTTAGCCCAATGAGTCACTGCCTTAGAAACTTCAAGGTCAATTATATTCTGCATAGTCCAAATAATCTGATTCCCTTCCATTTTATCCTCTATACTCAATAGGGATGGATTTTGAGTCCTACGGGCCATGGACCACATTGCAATAGCTTGAGACTTAGGGTCATAGCTACTTCCTCTTATCATATCACCAATGTGAACCTCATATGACAGGCTGCCTGATGGTTGCTTTCTTATTTGATCTATGATGAAAGTAGAAGTCAGATCCCATCCTAGAGTCAATAGCATTCCACTTGACTTGACCAGTTGTCTAGCTTCATCTGCAGTTATGGGATCAAGGCTAGGATCATAAGAATTTAAGGCTCTCAATGTCTCTTCACTTGGCTCCATACCTTCAGGCAAAAGTTTCCTCACTTCTTGCTGCTTATTCCAAACAAGGAAACTCTTGAATTCATCAGTTTTAATAAACTGGTCATCACTCAAAAATTCCTCCTAATATACCTCTCTGATATCCCTTTATGACCACAGGGACTGTTCCTTATCTACTTCATCAGTGGCCACCTTCTTTCCTTCTGTTATTGCTTTTCTCAATTGGTGATGGTAAACCCTATCACCTGGCACTAGAGCAGATGCTCTATCAATTGTTCTCTTTTGATTTTCCTACCTTGAAGGCTCTCCTCCCTCAAGCCTCTATTTCTTCAATGGTGGCTCTAGAGTATCCCCTATTTCTTGTTGGTCTTCAATAGGCCTAACACTTTGTACATCTTCCATTTGTGGTGGGTTGTTCCCTTCTTGTGACTCATCAGAAAACTCCTCTTGATCAGAAGATGAATAGTCTTTCATTTTCTTTGGTTGACTCTGGTCAATCAACTTCTCCAACTGATTGGATAGAGTGTCATGCATCTCTATCATCTTGTCAATTCTTTCTAAATAGGGAAGGTCAGGGAAGAAACCCTCAAAAGGTAGCTGGGTTGCCATCACTTGTTTTGACAAGTCCATCAAATCAAAGTACTTGTTCCATCTCCTCTTGACCTCATCATCATCAATGATGTTTCTGACTACATCTTTCTCATCCAAGCCTTCATGTTCTTTGTTCACACCAATGTTTGGGATGTATAGCATCCTGGCAATTTTGATCAAGCCCTTAGGATCTACATGTATACAAGCACCAGTAGCCATTTTGAACTGATTTAACCATGCAGTAAATTGAGGAAATTCCCTCTTTCCTACCAGGAAGTCACCTACCTTGAATTGCCTAGGTGTGAAAATACCCTTCCTGTGAGGGGCTAGAATTTCCCTGTCTATCCACATCAACTGCCACACAAATTCCAAACAAGCAACCCTTGGAGGCAGAAATTTTGGTAACAGATGTGGGGGTTGGGGGCAACCGTAGACTCTCAAAATTGTAGCATTCTCCCCAAAGTAAAAATCACCCCAATTGTTATCTCCCTCCCATTTGTTCACAAACTGCACTGGTCGTAGGAGCCTGAGAACCCTTGGGGATATCATTGTAGTGTTGATAGCTAACATCCTTACGAGAGGATACACAATGAAATTCTTAAAGAGACAAAAATTCCCCTCATTGGAAGTAGAATTCCACATCCTCACCCATAATTGCACCGGACTATACTGGCCTTCAAAGTTGAATCTTGGCTTCAACATGTTCGAATCAAAACTATTAATATTGAAGAACAAAATTAAGTGCATTAGCAAAGAATAATGCATGAAATTAATTGGGCTCTTACTATCCTTGACAGAAATCAAACCCTCATGCATTCTATCAATGATATACTGGATGTAATCGTAGTTAGTATTAACCAAAGAATTTAGGATATCCAGGATAATCATCAAAAGATCAGCTGGTAAAAACTCTGCATCACCATCAATTCCCAAAACCCTACACAACCCATAACAAGTTTGCTTCATGTAATGCTGAAGGGACTTAAATTGGTAAGGGGCATTCATGTGACCAGGGAGGGGAGCTATATACTTATCCTATTTTGGGATATGCTTTGTTATTTGGTCCTTCACTATCCCTATGTTCTTCTTGTACCTCTCCTTTTCTTTTCTCAAGTCAATTTCAGTAGAAGTGGATGTATAAACATTAAAAGCCTTCATGAATGAACCCATATCAAGTGTAACCAAAGCTGACTGGTCCTCTTTCCTAATAGTCTTAGAAATAGGTTCGTAACACCTAGCTAGAGCAACAATTAAATCTGCATCTAGGAATACATCAGGCACTACTAATTTCCCTATCCCCAAAGCCCAACCATTACATATAGGGATATGACTATCTCTATTTTTATAAAAGAAGTTGAAGATAGTATAACCTGTGGTATTTGGTGTGATAGGATCTCTACAAAACCCTAGAACATCTTTGAAAACATCATCAGGAGCTCTTTTGTTTTGACTAGAACTAGGTAGCAATTTCAAAAACTCATCTGAATAATTAGGCTTACCCTTATCTTCACCACTTTTAGCCTTTTCTTCACTACTAGAAGATGTTGCACTTCTCTCATGTTGACTCATCTTTGCTTCAGAATTATCTTCAATCTCTGCAAAATGGATTCACTTGGTGCTCAAAAATCACTTCAGAATGACACAATTCTCTTCGAATGATTTTGGACATAGGAAACAATGAGCTTAACTTATTTATCAACGTAGATCAAGTGTGTAGAACTACCACAAACATTGCAAATCTCCTTAATTGCTCTCACATTCAATTTTGCATGTCACCAGTTTTCAAAATGGAGCTAGCCGATGTACAGATGTTGACAGATAGATTTTAAAAAACTTGAAAATAAGCAAAGAGGAAAATGATTAAGATCCTACACTTTAAACCTATTTACGTCATGCAATCTTCCTTTGAAACTGATTGGATGGCTCATTAGTTTACTTTCCAGCTTGATACTGTACTTTATCCACGCAGGCAACGTTCCCTTTTCTTTTCTATTATCTTTTCCAACTGGGCCCATTTAGCGAATCTATGACTGAAAGCTTCTCATGATCGCTGAATGCAATGTTAACCCTAGCATATATTTAGAGAACTAGCGACCAAAGCCTTCACGGGTTCTCAAAATGCAATCCTTAACTCATGATACTTTTTGTGAATTAGCGAATACAGTGACACCCTTCGAGCACTTGACTACAGTTATTATTTGGTGAACCAGTGAACAAAGCCATCTCGCATTCTCTTAATGTCATGGCTAACTGTTAAATTATTTGGAGATTCAGTGAACAAAGGGTTTGCACATTCACTTAATGGATCACTTAACCGCTAAATTACTTGGAGAACTGGTGAAGCCTTCACTCTCTGAATCGCTGAATCTTTCTTAACCATCATCTTTAATCTGAGATTCTGAATGAACCGTTGATCCTGTTGATGATCTACGGCTATCCCCAGTTCACTGAAATATTTGATCCTTGGTCATTTGATTATGAGATTCAGTGAACAAAGGGTTCGTTGAATCGCCAGATCATATTAAGCACTGAGTATTTCAATCCGCGATTAAGCGACTGAAGACTCAAAACTTAGCCAATCCTTTTATTCGCGCATTCCCCAAATGATTATGCCCTTTACCTTTTCCTTTTAGAGAACCCATGACCACATGATTCACTAAATCAATAAATCATTTAGCTTCTTACTAATTTATTTGGAGAACAAGCGAATACTTGAAACAACCCGTTCCACCAAATTCTTCATACCAAACTATCGGGGCCGCCTAGCTTAGAAGTCTTTACATATTCACTCATTCGGAAAATGAAACATGTAGGACCCAATAATATCTAAGATTAAACCACAACTATCAATCCTAGCAATGATCTATGGTATTCACCAAGTCACTAGGTTATTTTACCCTTAACCACTAGATTCAGAGAATGAGCGATAACCGTTGTCGCCAAGTTGCTGAAATATTTGCAAAGAACCGCCAAGGAATCCATGAATTGGAGATAATGCATTCGCCGAATCACCAGATGTTTTCTGATAACCACTAGATATTTGGAGACTATGTGAACAAAGACAACACTTAGCATTTTTAACATATTCTCCAGTTCACTAAATGGTTGAGGTGTTAACCGGGATACTTAGAGACCACGCGACTAAAATGACGCTTAGCATAAGATTGACTTGTTTGCTGAATCACCAAATACTATATGAGACATGCTATGACCTTTTCTGATTCAGTGAACACAAAATATTTAACATATGCAAGATTTAATCAGCTTAAGTGACTTAAAAAAGGTAACAATGAAATAGAAGAATAAGGGCTAATTGTGAGGACTTTTGCATGAATTCAACATTTTGCAAGGAAAAGACCTAGGGTAAGGATTTTTGAAGTGGGCTTTGAAATATTTTTGAAGAACTTCCGACACCTATACCTAAGAAAAATTCATGGACCAGAGGACTAAAGCAATGTTTGGACAAAAACCTCAGAAAATTAAGAATACTCCCAACAGGTTTATCTAGTTAAACTTTGTCTACATGTGATTCTGGTTATCTGTAGAGTGTTACATAAGCTAGTTAAATAAAGGGTGAATAGCAGAACAATGTCCACTTTTATATATACTATGTAATCAATCATTTATTTTAGGTATACCCCCCTGGGTTTGTGGAGCCCAAAGTGTACAAGGAGTTTCTTCTTGTTAATTAGTCTTTTCTTTCTTGGAATCAAGAGTCTGGGAATCAAAGAATTCTATCTAAGCACTTAGGGTTGTGTCTTAGGATTTAGTAAGAAAAATGCACTAACATATTGGTGACTCTTGTTAGCACTTCCATAAATTTTTCATGGCTATATAATTTTTCCCTAGCTTCTGCATTAATTTTCTATGTCTTTGGCTTGAAAACCCTAGGACATAATTCATATTTCTAACTATTGAAGAGGGAAAACCCTAGTTATCTTGGCTAGGTTCTAATTTGTCATTACCTTTTTTAGGCCACTTAAGTTTTCCTTTCTGCACGTGACTTTTTCCCTTTTTCTATTCATTGAATCGCTTAATAGTGTTTCATGTCTCTTTATCACTCAGTGATTTAGCTAATACGGTTAGTCGCTAGCTCTCCAGTTTCCTAGCTAGTTAGCACTTTTATTTGGTGAATGGGTGAATGTGTGGTCATGTATTCTCCATGTCCTAGTAGTTATGTCTCTAACCTTCAATGACCTGGTGGGCAATTTATACTTCTTTCAGTCACCGAGTCTCCAGATTTCCTGGTCAAGTCTCATGTCATCCAGCGAACCAATGACTATGCTCTATGTATGTGGTCCTCTAAATTTGGTGGAGGTTTTAGGTTTTCTCCAGTCACATGATCTCATAAAAGAATGGCGGTGCCCTAAATGTCTGGCAATTTGGCAAATGCATGTTCGTGGAATCTCTGAATTAGTTATTAAAGCTCCAAGGTATTCAATGACTCAATGAATAAAGTAGTGTTAAAATATGTTTCCCTTCAATTGCTAATTCTCACAATAAAATATAATGGTTGGAAAGTCATTTGGCGATTCAGTGAAGACTTGTGTTTTCTTGTTCTCACAATGAAACCCATGGTCAAGAAAAAGTTAGGTGACTTGGCAAAAGCCTTTGTTCATGTATTCTTAGGACTTAACCCCAGTTGAGAAAATGATTTAGAGTTTCAGCAAGGTCTTTGTTCAGGTGTTCTCTAGATGGGCACGGGTTATGTCAAGGTTAGGATGTGGTTAGTCCCCACTAGTTATCTTTCTCTTTTAGTGATTTAGCAACTACGTGGTCGTGCGATCTCATTTTCATGATAGTTATGTGCTCAACACATAGCAAACCAGAGAACATGGTTATCTCCAGGCCATTGAAGGAAATAGTTAGGCCATGAAACATTTAGCAATTCAACGATAGCCATAGAATGAAGATAGGATCAATGATCAGCGTGTGATCTCAAGACATGACTCAGGGTTAAATATTTATTTGGCAACCTAGCGAGTAGGGGCTATCTTGTGTTCTCCAAATCTAACAAGGGTTAGGAGATATGTTCCAAGACCTAGCAAATATTTTCAGTCACATGTTCATTGAATCTTCAGAGTTAAGTACTCCTTGGAGTCAAAATAAAGAAATATTGTTGTGGGTCTATTTGCCAGGTAATGCTGACATGCATGTTTCCCATTGGCTGAGTGACTGATCATAGGAGTGGATTGACAAATCATATGGTGTCACATGTCTTGGTGGGACTAAGTTCTGTAGGCTCAGTCTCATAGTCACATAACCCAGACTAAATATTCTCTTTTATTTAGCGATTGTGATTTTTCTTTGGTTGGGTGATCTCCTAATGAAGCCTGAATATTCCATAATGTCTGGTGACTAAGAGAATGTGGTCTTTGTTCTCGTAATCTCTAGATTGTCAAAGGGGTTTCATGACTGTCAATTTCTCTTTGGTTGCATGATCTCCAGATTGTATCATGATTAAAGAAAAGGTTATGAGATTACAAGACTATGTAGTCACTAATTCTCTAGAAAAGGTTATGAGATTACAAGAGGAAAGGGAGGATAAGAAAGTCAACGCTCTAATAGAGAGAGTCTCTTCTTAGAAAGATTAGTGAGCTGAAGGAGAGAAACAAGATGCTTGCTTCTACTCCTAAGACTTTGCAGCATGATATTTTTGAAGATCTTGATGCTTTGAGAACTGAGCAGGAACGTTTGGTGCAAGATCATGAATTTGATAAAGAGGTCCCTGTGATTAGATAGGTTCAAAGTTATACCTCTTTGCCTAAGGATAAGGATAGGCATGAAACCACTAGACCTAGTGTTGCTGTTAATGACAAAGGAAAGAAAAAGATGGTGGGACTTCAAATAGGCAAGCCAGTGGCAATACCAAAGGTCCCACCACCGATTTCAAATAAGGATATAGAGTTATAAAGGAAAAGAAAAGAAGATGAAGATTTAAATAAAGAATTGGAGAAAGCTGAAATTGAGGCTTCTATTGCAGAAAAAAGAAGAAAGATCCAATTCTTGAAGGCCTCATCAACAAATGCTCTTGGCCCATCTGCTACTAAAATAGGTATGCTATCTATAACTACTACTATTCCACTTAGTAATGCTACTACTAGTAATCTAATTCCTACTACATCTACCAAATCAGTTGTTGACCTTAATAAGAAGTCAAATGTATAAATGGGTGGGAATGTAGATAAAAATGTTAATCCTAGTGGGAATACTAGTTCAAGTTTTCAAAGAAGACCTATGCAATTAGAGAGCTATAGACAAATTAGTTTTGATGGAATACCTGGTTATCCAAATGCTTTTCCAACTGATATAAGGGATAAGATACCTAAATTTTCTGGTAACAACGCCATTAGTTGTGAAGAACACCTTAGGTTATTTTTTGATGTACTAAATGATTATGAGGTTGAGCATGAGGATGTAGTCATGAAATTGTTTGTTCAATCCTTGATGGAAGATGCTAGAGATTGGTTCAAGAGACTCCCTGATAGATATATTGACACATGAGATTCTTTTGAGAAATGTTTCAAAGAGCAGTATGGTGGCAGGCCTAATGCTAGTTTCATGTTAAATGAACTCAACACCATAAGGAAAAATTAGAATGAGTCTACAACTGATTTCAATAAGAGATTTCAGAAGGGTATGCATAATTTTTTTCAAGTTATGAGGTTAGATGACAATGTTTGTTTAACCACATACTTCAATGCCTTTGATGGAAAAATGGGATACTTGTTGAGGGACAACGAACCAAGAAATCTTAGAGATGCTTTTAGGATTGTTGTCAATATTGAAAACAATATGAAAATATTAGAAAAATTGGGTGGGGAAAGAGATGATCCAAAATTGTTTGGAAATAAGAAGTATAAATAGGATAATGAGAGAAATATGGGAAATACGAAACAAGAAGAAGATAAATTGGACAAGGTGCTCAATGCATTGAAGGATTTAAAAGCACCTACTAATAGAATTAATAATGCTCCTGCCAATGAAAAACCTCAATTCAACAATAGTTTTAGTAGGCAAAATAGACTGTAGAATTATCCCTACAACACCTAATGGAAGGATGGAAAGCCTGTTGTCCCTACTGCAAGAGGAAATAATGATAAAGTTGTCCCTGATCCTTTGCAAAAATCCTCTGTAAATGTTATAGATGATACACCATGGTGCATAGCATGCCAGTCCCCTCATTCTGTAGAACATTGTGTTGTTGCACAATCCATGTCAGCATATCAAGATGATAATAATGAAGAGTTAGATCAAGAAGAAAATCATGATGACATTGGATGCAATATGGAAACTTCATATTTAGGATATGAAGATGATTCTGATATTGATGAAGAAGAAAATGTGTGTTTGAAAAGACACAATAGGACACTTTTCCATCAGGAGGTTTTTTCTGATAATGAGGACATTGATGAAAAGATATGTAACATGAAATCCTCCTTAGAAACAGTAAATTTAAGAAGACCTTCAAGAGAAGAAATGGATAGAATTACTACAAAAATGATAGCTCAAGTGCAAACTAGAGGCATGGTGGCAAGGGATACAAATGGGAAAGTTGGAGGAATGTTTATAAAGAACATCAACTCTAGGGAACCTAGTGAGGATAAGTCAAAAAATGATCATATGGCAAGATTCAAGAGTGTAAAAGGTAAGAAATGGGAACCTAGGGGAGTTGGAGTTGAGAAAATTTCTAATGAAATGGAAAAGCCAGTTAATACAATGGCTAAAGATGAAAAGATAAAAGTCACCAGTTCAACTAATATATCAGATAAACAAAAAGACACTAAAGCAATGCAGATTGAGATCCCTCCCTCTGCTCCTCTTGATATGTTGGTTGTACTGTCTCAGATAACTGTTAAGGTTCCTTTGTCAAAATTATTAAAGATTTCTCAACATAAAGATAGGGCTATTGCATGGGTAGATAATGTTCATAATAATGATGTTGCATGCAATGAACCTCATGTTGAAATTTTGAAAGAAGTGGAAGTTTAGGGATTCGTATCTCAAATACCACCTATATATTTGGATAATTCTATCAATGCTAGCCTTGAAAACATAGATCCATTCTTCTTGAGTATCCTTGTGAATGGAATGAAATTAAGAAATTGTATGATTGACTCAGGTGCCTCCAATACTGTCATGCCTTTTAAGATTATGGAAAAGTTAGGCCTCAAATTTGACACTTCTCAAGGTAGGTGTTGTGCAATGGATCAGAGAGAGGTACCAGTCATAGGGACTATAAATACAATGCCCTATAGATTAGCAACTTAGCTAGAGAAAGAATTAACCATGAGTGTTTTGGTAGTGGATATCTCTCCTCATTATGGGATGCTATTATCTAGAAAGTGGAGTACTGCTATGGGTGGAATTTTACAATGTGACTTATCCTATGCAACTTTCAAGATTGATGACCAGTTTATCAAGATTGAGTGAGAGCCAAGAGTGTGCCACATGATCGAAACCAATATTGACAATGAAACTACATGCTTTGTGGATACTAATATCAATGCTTTACGAGCTGAGGTTAATTTACTTGAAGGAGAGTCTACCTTATCTTGCATTGTTGATGAAGTAATTTCTAAATCTGTGAAGGGTGATTTGTGGGTGATGTACTTTGATGGTGCTAGGTGAAAAGATGGAGTAGGAGCAGGTATTCTACTCATTTCTCCTAATGCAAACACCTACAAATTCTCTTTCACATTGAGTTTCTTTTGTACCAATAATATAGCAAAATATGAAACATTGTTGTTAGGACTAAAATTGACACAAAAGCATGGAATTAAATGCATAAGGGTTGTTGGAGATTCTGAATTAATGGTATCCCAAATAAGATCAATATATGCTTCCAAGAACAAAAAGTTAAAATAGTATAGAAATGTTGTTTGGGATTTGATTGAGTGTTTTGATGCCTTCAATATTAGGTGGAAGGATAGGAGTAATAATAAGATGGCTGATTTTTTAGCCAATATAGAAATCAATCCCACTGACATTACTTTTGTAGGCCTCTCTAAAGTTGAAATTAAGACTAGGCCTAGTATATCAGACAATGTTGAGAATTGGCAAGTTTTTGAAGATGATAATGAAATTCTAAGATTTATGAATTATGAAGATCAGTATCATGGTCAAGAAGCAGATTGTTCAACCTTGATTGAAACTATAGAAGGGAAAGAAGTTGTCCTTGGTAATGAAGTCATTCAACTTAAAACTAACAAGGTTCCTAAGGGACTTGTTGTTCTAGAAACTGTATTTGATAATGAGGACAGAGTTTAGAAGTATATTAAAAATGAAG
Source organism: Chamaecyparis obtusa (assembly GCA_027943335.1). Taxonomy (NCBI): domain Eukaryota; kingdom Viridiplantae; phylum Streptophyta; class Pinopsida; order Cupressales; family Cupressaceae; genus Chamaecyparis; species Chamaecyparis obtusa. The sequence continues at coordinate 1,369,330 of BSBK01003705.1, read as the reverse complement.
ATCATATGGATTTGGAAGAGATAAATCTTGGAACAAAAGAAGCACCTAAGAAGATCTACATTGGTAAAGATATATATCATAATGTGAGGAAGTCATTAGCTGAATTATTAGGAAAATTTAGGCATGTTTTTGCATGGTCATATGATGACCTAAAGGTTTATAGAGAAGATTTGTTCCAGCATATTATTCCTTTGAAAGGAGATGCTAAACCTTTCAGGGAAAAACAAAGGCCTATAAATCCTACTTTGGCACCTAAAATGCAAGAAGAATTAATGAAGCTAAGAGATGCTAGAATTATAAAGCCTACTAGGCATTCCTCTTGGGTGTCAAATCTGGTTCCTGTTAGAAAGAAAAAATGGTGATATCAAACTTTGTGTGGATTTTAGAAATTTGAACATAAGCTCATTGAAGGATAACTATTGTTTTCCTAATATGGAAGCTATGTTGCAAAGAGTAATCAAATATAAAGTAATGTATATGATGGATGGTTTCTCTGGTTATAATCAAGTAATTATGAAAGAATCAAAACAATTTAAGATAGCTTTTACTACACCTTGGGGAACATATGTTTATGTGAGAATGCATTTTGGTCTCACAAATGCTAGTGAAACTTTTCAAAGGGCAATGGATGTTGCCTTTTCATATTTCATAGATGATTTCCTTGTTGTTTATCAAGATGATTTAACTACCTATTCCAAGAAGGAAGGAGATCATTTTAATCATTTAGAGAGAATATTTGTGAGGGCTTTGAAATATGGCATTTCATTAAATCCAAGGAAATGTGCTTTTGGTATCACAGAGGGTAAGTTGCTTGGCCACTTGGTTGGAAAGAAAGAAGTTAGAATTGGTCTTGAGAGGGTGGCATCCATTGATAAGATTCAAAAACCAAAGAGTATCAAAGGAATTCAGTCCTTCTTTGGTCAAGTAAATTTTTTACGAAGATTTGTAACAAACTTTGCTGAATTCACTAGGCCTATATCTAAGATGTTAAAGAAGGGATCTGTTATCAAATGGGAAGGTGAGCCTGATAGAGCTTTCAAGAATATCAACTAGGCTATTAAAGATGCACCTGTGCTCAAGGCACCTAATTACAATATCCCAATGTACATTTTTTCCTTTGCATCTTTTCATACTGTTGTTGTAGTACTATTGCAAAAAAATAATGAAGGCTATGAGCAGCCTATTGCATTTTTCAATAAATCTTTGTAGACTACTGATTTGAAATATGACATCAATTAAAAACAAGCATATTCACTTGTGAAGGTAGTAAAGGCTTTTAGGTGCTATCTGATGGGAGCAATTGTGATTGCTTTTGTGCCAAGTGCAGTGGTCAAGGATATTTTCTCACAACAAGAGGTGTCTAGGAGAAGATGTATATAGATAAATAGAATCCAAGAATTCAATATTGATATCTAGATTACCAAATTGGTTAGAGGACAAGGATTGGCAAAACTAATGGCTTAGCCCAATCTTGAAGCAAACTAGGTAAACCAGATTGAAATTGATTATGCTTGTGATATGGATGATTGTATTTGGTATCAAGATATTGTCTACTACTTGAGAAATATGAAGTGTCTAGCAGAAATTGATGACAATAAGAAAAGGACATTAAAGTTACAAGCCATCAAGTATGTGATTGTAAAATGTAAATTGTATAGGAAAAATTTAGATTGCATACTTTTGAAATGTGTTGATGAAGATCAAGCTAACAAGTTTTTAAAAGAATTGCATGAGGGAGTTTGTGGAGGACATTATATGGGTAAGACCACTACTCAAAATATCTTGAGAGAAAGATTTTGGTGGCTCACAATCTTCAAAGATGTAGAGTAGCTAGTAAGAAAATGCGATGCTTGTCAAAGATTCTCTGGTAAACTTAAATTTTCAGGCAATATGCCCATAAGGCCAGTAGAAGTGCAGGCTCATTTCCAATAGTGGGGAATAGATTTCATAGGGGAAATACCAAACAAGTCTAGTGGAGGACATTCTTGGATATTAGTTGCTACTGATTATTTCACTAAGTGGGTAGAGTCTATCCCTACAAGAAATGCAACTAGTAAGGTGGTCACTAATTTTTTATTGAATAATGTTATTACAAGGTTTGGTTTCCTTGAGAGGATAGTCACCAATAATGCAATGTGATTTAGTTCTACTGAGTACAAAGAGTTTTGCAAGGGTTTTGGAATCCAGATGTCATTTTCCTCACCCTATCATCTACAAGGAAATGGACAAGCAGAATCATCTAACAAGAGCTTAATGAAAATCCTCAAGAGGATCCTTGATAAGAATAAAAGAGCATCGAATTCAAAGTTACAATTAGCTATATGGGCTAACAAGGTGACTGTGAAGAAAGCAATTTGTTGTGCACCATTTGATTTAGTATATGGGATACATGCAAGGATGCCTCAAAACAGCTTATTAGAAATGTATAAGTTTGTTTACTTATATGATGATGATATAGATGATGAAATGCAATTGAGAATTGATGATCTCATCAAATTGGATGAAACTAGAAGAGAATCAGCTTGAAGAAATGCCAAGTTGCAGTTACAAGTTAAGAAGTTGTATGACAAGAGAGTTGTTGAAAGGAAGTTTGAGCTAGGTGACTTGGTATTAATCTAGAATGCTAGATTGGAAGATAAAGGGAAAGATGGAAAATTTGATCCAATCTGGTTAGGGCCATATCTAATTCATGAAAAATGGGGCCAAGATTCATACATTGTGAAAGAATTAAATGGTGATATTCAGGAAGTGCCAGTTCATGGACAATTCTTGAAGAAGTACTTCAATTGAAGGTATTATGTTTTCCATGAATAGTAGTTAGGTTTGTACATAAGTGTGTGTCCTTTTTGGTTAGTCTGTAGGGCTTTGTCTTGGTGCTCCCTATTTTTTTTTTCCAAGTAGGTGGCCCACTCTCCCAGAAATACTGAATCCTTGCTATGCCTGCAAGAGGCATACATCCCCAGATAGAGCCACTATTAGCACTTGCATAAATTTTTCATGGCTATATAGTTTTTCCCTAGCTTCTGCATTAATTTTTTTGTGTCTCTGGCTTGAAAACCCTAGGAAATAATTCATATTTCTAGCCATTGAAGAGGGAAAACCCTAGTTAACTTGGCCAGGTTCTAATTTTTCATTACCTTTTTTGGGCCACTTAAGTTTTCCTTTCTACACATGACTTTTTCCCTTTTTGTGTTCATTGAATCGCTTAACAATGTTTCATGTCTCTTTATCATTCAATGATTTAGCGAATACGGTTAGTCGCTAGCACTCCAGTTTCTTGGCTAGTTAGAACTTTTATTCGGCAAATGGGTGAATGTGTGGTTGCATATTCTCCATGTCCTAGTAGTTATGTCTCTAACCTTCAGTGACCTGGTGGGTGGTTTATACTTCTTTTAGTCACCGAGTCTCTAGATTTCTAGGTCAAGTCTCATGTCATCCAGCGAACCAGTGACTATGCTCTATGTATGTGGTCCTCTAAATTTGGTAGCTTTGACGAATAAATTTGGCAGAGGTTTTAGGTTTTCTCTAGTCACGTGATCTCAGAAAAGAATGGTAGTGCCCTAAATGTCTAGTGATTTTGCAAATGCATGTTCGTAGAATCTCTAAATTAGTTAGTAAAGCTCCAAGGTATTTAGCAACTCAGAAAATAAAGCAGTGTTAAACTATGTTTCCCTTCAGTCACTGATTCTCACAATAAAAGATAATGGTTGGCAAGTCATTTGGCGATTCAGCGAAGACTTGTGTTTTCTTGTTCTCACAATGAAACCCATGGTCAAGAAAAAGTCAGGCAACTTGGCAAAAGCCTTTATTTGCATATTCTTAGGACTTTACCCCAGTTGAGAAAATGATTTAGAGTTTCAGTGAGGTCTTTGTTTGCATGTTCTCTAGATGGGCATGGGTTATGTCAAGTTCAAGATGTGGTTAGTCCCCGATGGTTATCTTTCTCTTTAACTGATTTAGCGACTATGTGGTCACACAATCTCATTTTCATGATAGTTATGTGCTCAACACTTAGTGAACCAGTGAACAGGGTTATCTTGAGGCTATTGAAGGAAATAGTTATGCCATGAAACATTTAGCAATTCAATGATTGCCAAAAGATGAAGATAGGATCAATGATCAGTGTGTGATCTCAAGACATGACTCAGGGTTAAATATTTATCTGGCAACCTGGCAAGTAGGGGCTATCTCTTGTTCTCCAAATCTAACTAGGGTTAGGAGATATGTTCTAACACCTAGCGAATATTTTCAGTCGCGTGTTCATTGAATCCTTAGAGTTAAGTACTTGCTGGAGTCAAAATAAAGAAATATTGTTGTGGGTCCATTTGCCAGGTAATGTTGACATGCATGTTTCCCATTGGCTAAGTGACTGATGACAAGATTGGATTGAAAAATCATATGGTGTCATGTGTCTTGGTGGGCCTAAGTTCTGTAGGCTTAGTCTCGTAGTCACATAACCTAGACTGAATATTCTCTTTTATTTAGTGACAGTGATTTTGCTTTGGTCAGGTGATCTCCCAATGAAGCCCAAATATTCCATAATGTCTGGCAACTAAGAGAATATGGTCTTTGTTTGCGTAATCTCTAGATGGTAACTAAAGTTAAATGAGATGTTTGGCAATTTCACAACTAAGGGAAAAATGTAAACCAGGATTCCTATTGTGTTAAGCTATGAAGCCTGGGAAAAGTGAAGAGATCTAATGGTGATGATATAAAGTATACCTCAGTTTGAATGTTGACCATCGATGTGTTGTCTGGTGCCATGAATGTAGCCATTTCTTCCATATTTGAATATTTAAATGGTTTTTTAGTGACAAAAGGAATAGTATTCAGTGCTTAAGTAGCTAGATCTAGTAGATATGATTTTGTCAACTATTGCAATGTGGTCCAGAGGCTTTGATGATTAATTTTAGAAGGATTGTACGATGAAGCAATGGGTAAGCAGTTGCTCGAGGCATGTTGCAGGTGAATGATCAGATTGTTTGACATGGTGAATTCATGATCTTTAGTACATTGCTCAGAGATTTCTCATTAATGACCATCATTCTTGGATCTGATCTCTCAAGGTTGCTTGGGTCTTCCCCCTATAATAAATTTTGATCAATTTGGTTTAGTGGGTAAAACCCTAACCCTAGTCATCTGAAGCTTGTTGCATCTTGTTTTGGGATCCCAAGATGATTAGTGGTATATTATGGTTGTAATTTTGTTTTTCTAGGGGGTTCCAAAATTTTTGTTCCAATTCTTGAAGTTCCAATTTTTTTGGTCCCAAAGGTTGTTGATGGTGTTATGTTGATAGCCAATGTAGAAGACTAAACAAGGAGAGCTTGGATTTAGGGTTTGTTTCCTAGCATTCTGTTATCTTGATAATGTATTGATTCTACAAATTTTAATGAGAATACACTTGAATTCCAATCTGAGATTTATGTTTGTCTTCTTGTTTTTATCTTGGGTTCATATATGTTAATGTCGCAAAGTGGATTAACATATGGTATACAAAGTATATTGTGGGATTATCTTTGAGTTCTTGACAAAGTCAGGATTAAAGTCTTTAAGGTAGTTTTAGTGAGTTCATGGTTTGACAATAATTTGATGATTAGGTTTAGGAGTGAGAGGGATAATAGGCAAAGCACTTATTCTGAGTTCAAGGGTGTTTGAGTTAGGGTTTTTAGTTGATATATGTTATTAATTGACTCTATGCCCTAGGTTAAGGCACTGATCCATTCTCTAGAAGTAGTGCATCACCATCATCAATCACAAAACATAAATGATAAATCTTTAAAATCAGTTAGTAAGGGGTAATAGTTATATATTGATTAGTGACTCCTTTGAAGAAGTGAGTCAAAGGTACACCCGCCTGAGCATTTAGGCTCAAAGTGTAGGAGGATCCTTGTTGATCCTTATTAATTGGCCCTTTTCCTTGTAGACTTTGGAGTGGTGATAGAGTCAGTGACATTAAGTTGTCAATCATAGTGTAAACCTACAAGTAGAAAGAGAAGGGGAACCAACAACTCTATTGGGGAATAAGGTAAATGATAGCAAGTGTAAGATGTCCAATTCCTTTCTTTGCTGAATCATCTCAGGGTCTGGTTCAGTTTGGTTTTAGAGTCAATTCTTTTCAAATTCTTATATTATCTCATTGAATGTGAGTGGTGACTCTGCATCTCTGTTTGATCAGTGTTTTGTAAAATATTGATATATATGTGATCTTGACAAATAGTCAGTATGTTATTATGGTAGTGTTGTGTTTGCTAGTTTTGAAGATGGTTCAAGGTTGAGAACCTTCTTCGCTGATTCAATTTGGTCCTCTGTAAGGAGGTGGTGGATCTACCGGTGTTTGAAGTGATTTGGAGAAGCTTCAGATCGGTGTGTGTGTGTAGCAATCACAACATCTCTAGGCATTTGATTTTCATATCAAGTAGTTTCATGAAAATCATGAAAAAATATTGTTTCCCTATTCAGTGATTTTAAACACTAAGGTGAAAGGGAAGAACTAGTGTTTGCATACAAGGTTTTGAGTACATTTAGTTGTTTTGTATCGATGTATGCAAATGATTTTTCAAAGAGATATGTTAGTTTCACTATGGACAAAATCTTCATAATATGTATGCTTGAGTTTACATATACAAGGTTGTGATTGATTGAAAGAAGAAAGTAAAATGTATTCAGAGTTTTCCTAGCCTTTTGTATCTCCAAATGTTGTCATGTCTTAAAGAGTATCCCAGTCAGGAGATAGAAAAGGTTTTAAGTGTTACTCACCTCTTGACTTTGAGGGTATTCCTGGTTACCCAAATGTAATACCCCCTGAAATTAGAAAATTCTTGCCCAAGTTTGATGGGAGAAAAGATGAATCAACTTAGAAACATGTAAATGCATTCATGGACATGATTGAGGAGTTTGATGTTAGCCATGAAGATATGATTATGAAATTGTTTGCACAATCATTGGTAGGAAGTGCTAAGGAGTGGTTTTCATTTCAATCCCACCATCCTATCCATTCTTGGAAGGATTTTGAATCATCATTCATTGAAACATATGGAGAATTTGTTTGTGAATACAATATGCTAGTTGATCTTATTGGCATCAGCATAGAAGAAAATCAATTAGTTAATGATTTCAATGTTAGATTTGGTAAAGCATTTAGAAGAATTCCTAAGAAATGTAGGCCACATGATGCATTGTCCATAGTCATTTACTTGGCTGCATTTGATAGTAAGATGGGTTACTTGTTGAGAGACAAGGAACCACAAAGTCTTCATCATGCTTTTCAGCTGACATTGGATATAGAAAGAATGAAAAGGTTCGAATTGTTGAAGCTTCATGGTGCTGAAAATCCAAAATTACATTAGATGGCTTTCCCAAGTATTGATACTAATTCAGTGATTCAAATGAGTAGTGAAAGTCAAGATGAATGTTATGATCCAGCTAGTGTTATGTCAACAAATGGAAATCAGATTGGGTCTTCAAAATTGTTTCAGAATTTTGAGCCTTATATTGTTTGTGATCCTCATAGTTTGCCCCAAGTTCAGAGTAATGATCTATCAATTGATTTGGGGGAAAATGAATTCTTAGCAATGATAGTTTAAGAGCAGCGATATGATGATGTTGTGATTGCTAATGATGATGATTACTTGAGAAGTCTTGCAAGAGATCTTTGTAATCACTTATTTGATAAATGTATTGATTCCTAAAAGCCTAAAATGATGCCTTCTCTCTTTGATTTGCAGCAGGAGGTTTGTTACTTAAATGGTTTTCATTTTTTAGATTTAGAGGCATTGGATGTTTGTGAAAGTGATGGTGTCAAATCTGAGATACATTCAGTTTGTGATGATGAGTCAGTCTTAGCCTTTCCAAACTCTTCTATTGACTTGGCAAGTTCTGAATATGAAAATGAAAGTTATTTAAGTGAAGGCATGACTAAAAGTGTTGATGCTGATTTGCTTTCAGATTTGTATAAACTGGTTTATGAAAGTTTTCCGAAAAGCATCTCTAATGGTTTTGACACTGATTGTGATTTTTCACCAAAAATGGAAATCAGCTCGTTTGACTTAGACATTAATGATTGTGATGTTATCAATGGTAATGAGGTAATGTACTGTCAAACAGAGATTAGCAATGCTGATAGTGCTCCTTATGACACTGATTTGTACTTGAAAAACATGTGTCAGGATGAAGATGTATGTAATGGATTGCTAGTTGATTTATTCATGCCATGTTTTGAAATGTTTAATGAAGAAATGGATGAAGTTTCAAGTCCTACAAGTGATTATATTTTTCAGCCAAAGGTATGTGTGTTCTTTCAAGAGTTTGATGAAATGAACAATGTTGTTGTGTTTTCAAAAGGGGCTGAAAAGAATCAGGAAGAATGCATAAATCGACAGGCAGATTTGGAGTCTTTTGTTTTCCCATTTCAACATCTTAATGTTTTTTAGAATTAGTTAGTTTTGGAGCCATGAGTTGTGGTCAAAGGTGATTTGATTGAATATTCACATGATGTACAAGTGGTTGAGTTTCAAAACTTTTATTTTGATGTTCAAGCAATTATTAATGAAAATCAACATGTATCCAGCTATATGTTTCAGTTAGAGCGTTCTCCTCTTCAACTGATTATGAGTTTTGAAGGGTGTGACATTTGTATGTTGCACAATAATTAGTACTTTTAGAGTTTTAGTGACTTTCAAGTGTTTCATGACAAAGAAAGTACTAGTTATTTCTTTTATGATAGGATGAATTTTTATGTCAATATGATTGGTCTTGTCAGCAAAAGAAGTGTGTTCGGGTTACCTTGGATTCGTGCAAGTGAGAATTACATATTTGATAGAGGTAAAAGTTGACTCTAGTTGACAAAGTTCTGAAGTCTTTTGTATATGTTTGTAAAATTTTTAAAGTTGATTTGTTTAAGCGATTCGGTAGTTCGTTTGAGAGGTTCCCAGTTCGGAGTTTTGAAATGCAGTTGAAAAGTGAAAAGTTTGATTCCTTGTTTCGGGGTGGTCTTCTTAACCATGTGATTCTAAAGTTTTCTGTGGGCCCAGATGGGGCACATGTCCACTATCAGAGCCATTGTTGGTACTAAAAAATACAACATGGGTTTTTGAGCACCTTGTTAAAATTTTGCATTTTGACCCCTTGGAAGTGGTTTTGTGCCTATTTTCCCGAATGCAATTCTGAGGTTCTCCATGCATGTCAAGTTCTTATCATAATTTTTTTAGCATTTGAAGACATCCCAAGTTGTTAACTCTTTGTTTTGAGTCATTCGGTGATGTCTTGTTTCGAGCACTTGTCTAAATCTACATTTGTGCCTAAGTGTCAATTTGTTGTAGCAAGCCCTGTTTGCATTTGAGTATCTTTTTCCCTATGTTTGGTCATGATGTGCTAGTTGTTAAATCATAATATAGGCATGGGAGTGAGTCATTATACCAATTTTTAGCCCCCCATGTGCTTGTTTAACCTATTTTTCAGTGTCATTCTGTTTGCAATTTGTTAAAATTATCTAAATGTGCATTGTCCAGTTTCATAAGTGCCCTACTTTGTGGCTTTCTATTTTGTGCCCTGTTCGAGGTCTGGCGTAATTGAATGTGGTTTTTTATTGTAGACCTAGAAGACTAAGTGCCTGATGATTTTTAAGTCCTTGCCAATCCATAAGAACCATTTTGCCAGGCCAATTCCAAATTGGATTTCTGTGATTTTCACTATTTTACATTCTAAACATATATGACAGGCTGGCTTTGAAAATTTATTGTGAATGGCATTTCAACTTTCTGGGGAAGCTAGTCATGGATTCATATTCCTGTATGAAGGTTTTTCATTGCCTAGGCTACTATTTTTTGAAAGTCTTAGTTGGTTAGTTCTTAAAGGCGGTTCCAGAACTGACTTATGTAGATTTGACAAGTGTAGACAAGATTGGTTTCCAAGTGACCATGTTTGGTCATGAATATCTTTTGGGTCAGGGCTCTTTGTGAGTTTTCCTTTGACTAGCGTATTGTCATATTGAGGGTGAATGGGTGTTCTCGGTGGTGTGATCCTATGAGAGATTTTGGTCATTTTTAAAAGCTAGTTCAAGGTGCCAACTAGTGTTGTTTGGAAATCTTTACAAAGGTTATGAAAATTAAATGGTGTGATTATAATTTTTGCTATAGTGAACCATGGTAGAAAGCGGTGGGCTAACAAAAAAGGTGGTCAAAGATAGGGTATTAGTGCTCCGTTGCTCTGTTTCATTGATGTCATTCATAGGTATGAATTTGGATCATCTCATGTTTTTTTACTGTTCTTTAAGCATGTGGCATCATGTTTGAGTCTAGATTTTAGGAAACAAGTACATGGATGTTCTTTTAAAAGGGGTATGGTTTCAAATTAGGTGGTGGTAATCTACCTGTTGATATGTTTACACAATGCAATCATGAAAAGGACATACGACATTGTTAGAAATAGGAAATACTGAGAAGGGGGGGTGAATCTGTATTTCACAAATTTTTTCTTTTGACCACTTATGGATATAATAGATTACTTTAGTGCATACAAAGATTATCAAGCTGATTAACAAACATAGCAGTAAATAGAAAGAACTCATAACACATGATATGTTCTTGAGGAAACCCTGGCCAAGGGAAAACACCGGTGGGGATGGTACCCACAAAGATCACTAATCAAAAGTATCCTGTTAGGGATATTGGACCCTGTTAGGAGTCAATTTACAATATATAGTAGATCTATCCTGGTTAAAGGACTTTAGGCCTTGTTAGAAGCCTTAACCCTGTTAGGAGTTAGATTACAAAACCTAATCACCAGCTGAGCTCACTGCCCAAACAGGTAATACAAAATGTTTCTGACTATAATATGGTACTTCTTACAACTTCGCATCAATAGCCTTTGCTGCTATCACAATATACAACTATCACAAGTTATCTTTTCTTTCTTTTTACATATCACACTTCTATTTCATTACATTTCAAGTATGCCTAATATATGAGTTATTAAAGCTAATAAATTTACATGGTCGGCTTCCAAAATCTTTATCCAAGAGTAAACATCTAGGATGTCATCCCTTCATAATGTTAAGTCATTATTTTGACAAGCAAAAATAATCCCTTAACTCTTTCGCTAATACTGTCTCCAAAACTATTTTGTCTGCAAAACTATCTTTGGTAAACTTTGAATAACTTTGTCTGTACTACTCCAAACTTTATGTGCACTAAGATGGGGTATCCTCATACTCTGTAGAAGCTTTAGTTAACTACACAAACAAAAATATTTCTCCAGTGGATGTCACCAACTAAATCTTCATCGGGTGCTTTGTCAGGATCACTGTATCCATACTTAGACAATTTCTTCCTTCAACTTGCCATACTTGCATTCTAGATTCTGCGCTCTCAATAGAGATCATATGTTTCCATAATGACAACATCTATGCATCCACATTAGCCAAATTTCCAATAGACATATCTGTGACAAAATGTCTCAAAATGGTGTGTGACATATAATGAATGGTGGCTCACTAATATAAAAAAAATGGTAGGAATCAAAATGAGCAATCTAGTCCACCTTGTTCAATGTGGTATCCTCATGAATCCTATTCCCATTCTCAAATGGCTCTATCATTATTAGAGGTGTGTTTTTAGTTACATTATAGTCAGAGTCCATACAAGGAGATGCTTCACACCAAAATCCATTGGCAATGCATCAACATATTAAAATAGGTAGAGGCTATCGCATGTTTGGAAATAGAGGTTGGTTCATAAGAAAGGGGTGTCCTGGCAACCACATGGGACTCCTCACACAATAAGGAAGATGGGTGGGAGTGCTCACATAAGTGGGAGTCTCACACAATGTTGATAGGCCTCTGTGCTGTGTCTGCAAGACCTGGCAGTGCCAGCATAGAACATAATGAATTGGGAGCTTGTGTATCTACCAAAGGGAGCACGTGCCAAGTAATTGCAAGTTGTGATTGAAAGGCAATTCCCATGCAATGAGTAAGGAAGCCTTGCATAAAAGGAGGAAGATACCCTGAGTTATGTGTTGGAAAGGCACACCTGCATGCTACTACATGGAGACTCCACACACTTAAGCAGACAAGTTGTGTAGCGTAAGTCTTCCCAATGAAAATGAGGTATGAGTCAGTAGGGTGTGCTCACACAGGGGTTCATGTTGATTCCTGTAGAGCCTTTGCATGAACTCACAAATCATAGAAGGCTTTTTTGTGAGAATTACATCAAATTCAAGGCTTCCTTGCGCAAGCCATTAGAGGATTGCCAGTTCATATGGAGCCTCACACAAAGAATGAAAAGGGGAGCTTTGAGTTATGAGGGATCTATTTTAAAACAAAATCAAAGCTAGTGGCCATGTGAAGTAAAGGAGGATTATGCAAGTAATGAAGGCATGGGAATGTGCAAAATTATAAAATGGAAAATGCCCAATGAAAGCTAGTTTGAGGGCAATTAATTAAAGGGCACAGGTCACACAAATAACCAGGAGACACCAGTGCCAAGTATGTAGACATGCCCATGTTGAGAAAAGGAGGTGTGAGCACTGACAAAATCATAGAAAACTATGCTAGTATTCATGCAAAATGTCAATATGGAATCTATCGTAAGGGTGGTAGTGAAAGTTTAGTCTCAAATTCTTATTCTACTCCAATTACATTGTCACCATCATCCCAATTTGTAGCCATGTCCACAATCGAAACACCCATGAAGCTTTCCCCCATACACATGCTCTATAAGGATACCACTTCTAGTATCAAAAACTCCATAGCCAACATTGCCAATGGTTGTGGAAATGCCAAGGTGAGTTCAAGCAAGGGCAAGGCCAAGAAACTTCTAGAAACCAATAAGAATAAGAGGCTCATGCACAATCTTGAGGACTACCTCCACGTAGGGGGGAAGTGTGTTTTGCTAACGCATAAGCATTATCCCACATCTGCTATAGAGTGGGTTTTTGTAACATTTATATGTGGCAGCATTCACTTTGTATGGTAAATAAGAAGCCAAGGGCTATTGGTGGGCCCGCTCAGTTTGGAGCTCTTTGTGCACGGTGGGGCCCATAATTTTGAACCACAATGCAAGGAAAATCTTTAGAAATATCAGCAACATTATCCCACATTTCTCCTATAATGGGTCTTTGTGGTATTTAAATACAATGCCAAGCACAATGTGAAATAGAAAGAAGCAGTGGAGGCTCTGCCCATGTGACTGTTTGGAGACACCCACTTTGATTTTTATGCCTAGGCCTTGTTAGGAATAAGGTGTCTCAACCTTGGATAATTCCTATTCTTATTATTTGTTTTGTAAATGTATTTCTTTTGCAAATAATGTAATTCAGTGTGAGTGTACATGTCTAGTTGGCATGTTGATGTGTCACTCCACTTGATGTGTCGGCATCTTGTGGGTAAGGAGATCATGATTGAAATGGTCATGATGGATTCTTATGATGCGTAAGAACTATTTAAGGAATGTGCTATGACAGGTGTAAGAGCATCTTATGACTTGGGCCTATTTGGGTGCCCAAGAAGAAGTGGTTGGTGTGTGTAAGAGAATATGCCAAAAATAGGTTGGTATGACAGTTTCTCTTACACTTCTCTTGTGACCGTTATTTTTGGCGGATTCTATGACAAGGTGGCATAGTCTATTCTAGGGATGGACACCTATTCTTGGGATTGCATGTAACAACTATGTACATGTGGCTTTGTGCATGGGTCTTGGTGGTTGTGCCTATTTTTGGGTCCAGAGGAGTCTATATATATGATGTTGCTCCTATGGGAGAGATATAACAGAAATTTAAATCTTGTTGGCTTTGTCTCTCATTTCCTGAAAGAACTTGCATTGCAAGTGTATTGTAATCTTTGTGTTGAAGATAATACATTGTGTAGGTTTTGGAGTTTTGGGGTTTTTTACCGAAAGGTTTTCCCTAGGGTATATCATTGTGTCATTCTCTATTTTTTTATATGTATGGTATGTGGTTGCAATATCTTTGTTAAAGTAGTTAACGAATCTAAAATTGTAAGGATTTATAAGAATTTGCACAATACTCTCCTATAGAGATTAGCGTAGGAAGCTATTTCCGCACCTGAGTTTCCTTACAAGTGGTATCAGAGCTTGATCAACTTTTGATCCTAGTTGTTGGGTAGGGTTTTTTGAGCTGATCTCAAGTTTGAGTGGGAGTTTTTTGTAGAGCATTCTGAATCTTATTTGCAGATTGAGATGGCAAGTTCATCATATGGAAGAATGGAGGTGGAGAAATTTAATGGCACTAATTTCAAGTTGTGGAAACTCAAGATGGAAGACATGTTGGAAGATCATGACCTATGGGAAGTGACTTCAAGTGCTACAAGACCAGAAACTATAGCTCAAGCAGATTGGGATATCAAAGACCGTAAAGCTAAGCGTCTCATAAGACTCTGTTTAACCGATGCAGTCCTTCTGAATGTTCTAGATGAGAAAACTACAAATAGTTTGTGGGAAAGACTTACGGCCATGTATCAGGCCAAATCTTTGGTGAAAAAGTTGTTCCTAAGGAAGAATTTGTACTCTCTATGAATGGAGGAAGGTGGATCCTTAACGGATCATTTAAATGCATTTAATTTGCTGGCTACACAATTGACATCAGCTGGTGTGAAGTTAGAGGAGGAGGATCGTTGCTACACACTTTTGTGTTCTTTACCGGATTCATGGGACCATCTTGTGATGGCTCTCAGAAGCACTTTAGTCACCTTCAAAATGGATGATGTGGTGTCTTCGCTACTATTAGAGGAGATGCGGAGAAAGGCTTTTGTTTTGAAAAAAGAAGCCCTTGCTATTCATGGGAGATCCACTAAAAGAGGGAAGAAAAATGATAATAAGTCTGACAATAAGGGTAGATCCAAATCCCGTGGGAAGTCAAAGACTTCCAATAAGTCCAAGGCAAAATGTTGGAACTATGATAAATCTGGGCACTTTCGTAAAGACTGCAAAGAGCCGAAGAAGAAGAAGAAAGGTTTAGATTCAACTTCAGAAAGATCTCAAGAAGATGGTGATGCATTCATCGCAGCTTTGGTAGCCCATGCATCTGATGATGTGTGGTTGGTTGACTCGGGTGCATCTTTTCACATGACCTCTCATCAAAACTGGTTCTCAAAATATGAAGAGTTTGATGGTGGAAAGGTGTACTTGGGTGATGATTCTCACCTAAAGATAGTTGGACGTAGAAGGGTCACTATCAAATTTCCTAATGGATGAGTAAAGGGAATCAACGAAGTTATGCACATTCCAGGTTTGGCACAAAACCTATTATCTGTAAGTATGTTGAATGATGTAGGTGTGCAAGTTGTTTTTTCGAAAGAAGGATGCAAGATGATGAGAGGATCGATACTGCTTGCAAGGGGTACTAGGAGAGGTACCTTATTTTAGCTAGATGCATGTATTCCTCTATGTAATAGTTCTTCATCCTCACCATCTGAACAAGCAATGAAGAAATCTGTGGCTATTGGTTCCAATGGTAGTACAAACACTTTGGAAGGTAAGCTTCTTGCAGAAAAGACAATGTTGTGGCATATGAGATTTGGCCACATTGGTGAAAAGGGTCTCAGAACCTTGAAAAATAAAAATCTTTTTGAGGGTTAAATGATTGCAATCTTGAGTTCAACTTCTGCGAACACTGTGTCTATGGTAAACAAAATCATGTTCAGTTTTACTCTAGTTCTCACAAATCTTCTGATGTTTTGGATCTTATTCATTCTGATGTATTTGGTCCTGTAAAAGTTCCTTCAATCTCCAAGTCTATATTTTTTGTATCTTTCATAGATGATTATAGTAGAAGGACATGGATTTATTTCCTTAAAAGTAAGACACAAGTCTTTAGTCAGTTCAAGGAATTTAAAGCTCTTGTAGAGAATCAAACTAGTAAGAAGATTAAGTGTGTGAGAACTGACAATGATGGTGAGTTTTGCTCAGCAGAGTTTGAACAGTTCTGTAAAGAACAAGGTATCGAGAGGCATAAGAAAACTCCTTATACCCCACAATAAAATGGAGTTGTAGAGAGAATGAATAGGACACTGATGGAGAAGGCTAGGAGTATGCTTAGTGGAGATGGTTTAGAAAAAAGGTTTTGGGCTGAAGCTGTGGCCACTGCTTGCTATCTGGTTAACAGATCTCCTACATTAGCCCTTGTTGATGAAAAAGAAAAGGAAAAAGATGTTGTTCAATTGCCTCCTACCCCTGAGAAGACTGAACAAAGAGACCATGTTGGGCCTAATGATGAGGAGAGCTCTAGCAGCTCTGATAGTTCAGAAGAAGAGGAAGAACAACCTCAACCACAGCCCTTGAGGAGATCCATGAGAGAAAGAAAGCAACCAAAAAAGTTTGGTTATTCTATGTTAGATTCTAGTTGTGCCTTTCCTTTGATTACTAACACTAATGAGCCTAGATCTATGAAAGAGGCTTTGGGCATGGAAGATGCAGGTTCCTAGATTGAGGCTATGGATGATGAGATAGCTTCATTGGAGAAAAACAAAACTTGGGACCTTGTACCTTTGCCTAAAGGGAGAAAATCTATTGGCTGTAAATGGGTGTTCAAGAAAAAATTCTGTGCAGATGGCAGTGTTGAAAGGTATAAAGCTAGATTGGTTGCAAAGGGGTATTCACAAGTAGAGGGAATAGATTATGGTGAAATATTCTCTCCTGTTGCAAAGTTGACATCCATTAGATTTTTGTTATCTCTTGCTGCATCATATGATTTAGAGATAGAACAGATGGATGTGAAGACAACTTTCCTTCATGGTGATTTGGAGGAAGAGATTTATATGTCACAGCCTGAGCACTACATTGTTAAAGGTAAAGAATCCTTAGTTTGCAGATTAAAGAAATCTCTATATGGTTTGAAGCAATCTCCTAGGATGTGGTACCTTAAGTTTGATGCCTTTGTGTTGTCAATTAGATTTGTAAGATCAAAATCAGATCATTGTGTTTATTTCAGAGTTGAAAATGATCGCCTTCTTATTGTTGCATTATATGTTGATGATATGTTGCTATTTGGGAAGGGTAAGGGTATGATTTCTGATTTTAAATCTCAGTTGTCAGCATAGTTTGAGATGAAAGATCTTGGGGTAGCCAGGTACATCTTGGGTATGGAAATCAGTAGAGACAGGTCTAACATAAAACTTTGGTTGAGTCAAAGTAAGTATGTGAAGTCTGTGTTGGATAGGTTCAGCATGGCAGATTGTAGACCACTATGTGTTCCTATTTTTGTGGGAACAAAGTTATCTATAGATGATTGTCCAAAATATCCTAGTGAGGTGGAGGACATGAGTAGAGTACCTTATGCTAGTGCAGTTGACAGTCTTATGTATGCTATGGTCTATACTAGACCAGACATTGCCCAAGTAGTGGGAGTCCTGAGTCGGTTTATGGCTAATCCTGGACATGTACATTGGGATGCAGTTAAGTGAGTATTCAGATATTTGATGGGTACATCATATTAATCCATATGTTATCATGGTAACTCTTCTGCATCTTTGTATTCAGTTTGTATTCATGGGTTTGTGGATTTAGATTGGGCAAGTGATATTGACAGTAGGAGATCCACCAGTGCTTATGTGTTCACTATGTTTGGTGGTGCCATCAGTTGGATGAGTAAGCGACAACCTGTGGTTGCTTTGTCCACTATAGAAGCTGAGTACATGGCTGCTACTCATGCTTGTAAAGAAGCCATTTGGTTTAGAAGATTGTGTTATGATGTTGGTGTTGATGTAGGATAAATTACTATTTGGTGTGATAGTCAGAGTGCTATTTGCCTTGCAAAGAATCCAACTTTCCATGCCAGAATGAAGCACATTGATGTGTAGTTTCACTTTGTGAGAGATATGGTGGAATATGGAAAGGTAAATTTGGGGAAGGTAGATACTATGAAGAATGTTGCAAATGCATTAACGAAACCAGTGGGCACTGAGAAGTTTAGATGGTGTTCGGAGTCTATGGGCCTTTTGGACTATAGCAGTTAAAGTTCCTATTATGTTCCTGTTGCTCTTACAAGGTGTTTGACAAGTGGGAGAATGTTTGGAATAAGGTGTCTCAACCTTGGATAATTCCTATTCTTATTATTTTTTTTGTAAATGTATTTTTTTTGCAAATAATGTAATTAAGTGTGAGTGTACATGTCTAGTTGGCATGTTGATGTGTCAGTCCACTTGATGTGTCAGCATCTTGTGCGTAAGGAGATCATGATTGAAATGGTCATGATGGATTTCTATGACACGTAAGAACTATTTAAGGAATGTGCTATGACAGGTGTAAGAGCATCTTATGACTTGGGCCTATTTGGGCACCCAAGAAGAAGTGGTTGGTGTGTGTAAGAGAATATGCCAAAAATAGGTTGGTATGACAGTTTCTCTTACACTTCTCTTGTGACCGTTATTTTTGGTGGATTCTATGACAAGCTGTCATAGTCTATTCTAGGGATGGATGCCTATTCTTGGGATTGCATGTAACAACTATGTACATGTGGCTTTGTGCATGGGTCTTGGTGGTTGTGCCTATTTTTGGGTCCAGAGGAGTCTATATATATGATGCTGCTCCTATGGGAGAGATATAATAGAAATTTAAGTCTAGTCCTTTAATCAGGACTGAGACACTATATGCTTGTAATAGACTCCTAATAGGGTCAACATCCTTAATAGGATACTTTTGATTAGTGGATCTTTGTGGGTACCATCCCCATCGAGGTTTTCCCTTGGCTAGGGTTTCCTCAAGAAAAAATAATGTGTTATGAGATCTTTTATTTTATTGCTATGCATGTTATTTAGCTTTCTATGTTATGCAAGAATTAAGATAATCTATTATATCCATAATTGGGAAAAAGTAAAAGTTTGTAAAATACTAATTCACACCCCCTCTTAGTATTCCCTATTTCTAACAAGATCTTCTAATAGGGTTCATAAAACACTAATGCAATTCTTAGTGGGTGTCAATTCCCAATGGGGTTTTTACCTATTTGGGTTTCCCCATAATCATATTTGTTGTTACATGTTGTGTATGCTTATCTTACTTGCATTGATATTCAGTTAAGTACTTAAGCAATAAGTTAAGATTCAAGAGTTCAGAAAAAAGTAATATTATATAGAACACTAATTCACCCCCTCCTCTCAGTGTTCCCATTCCTAACAATTGGTATCAGAGTTTTGGTCCTCTGAAGAAAATTTTAACCACTTGAGGAGATCATGGGTTCAGAAGAAATGAAACATCTGAAGAAGAATCTTGAAGCAGCTCTTAAAGACCTTGATAGATCTGAAAAAGAAATTAAAGAACTGAAAGAAAAGGTTAGTGGTTCTCAAGTAATCATCAAAACATTAAAAAGGGATTTGAAAGATTGTTCTAAAAGTGACTTAGGAAATATGATAAAAAAATATAAATGAAGAAAATAAATCTCTAAAGGACCAGATTGAAGAGTTAGATGGAAAGCTATGCAATAACCAACAAGCCTATTAAGAATAGATTAATGAAAACAAGAAGTTGGATGAAGAACTGAGATAAGAAAACATGAAAATCTTGGAGTTAGAAAGCATCAAGAAGTAGATGTAATTTGAATTAATTGAAGCAAAGAATCATATAGATAAGTTACACACAAACAAGGACTTAATAGAATCATAGTTATATGCTCGAAAGCTAAAAGGAGCTACCACTAGTATTGGATTCAATGAAGCACAAGTTTAGATAGATGCTATGCGAGATAGAATGAAATCTCCTACAAAATCCAAGAAGAGTAATGAACATACTAAAGCTCATACAAAACCATCTAAAGATAAGCGCAAGCTGGTAAACAAAACTTGTTATGCCTATGACAAGCATGGACACATAGCAAGAGATTGTAAAGTGTTAGGAATGAATGCCAAATATATCCTATGGGGGATTATTAGCAGCCACTCTATAGTAGTTATTATTGCATTCATGATTGTGATTGTCATTGATGTCAACATAGTGATCTACCGAAGATTAGCAGAGAAGCAGACAATGTTTGAGTTAGCGCACTTAGAATATTGAAGATGAAGCTATCTAATGTTGAGGACTTACTCTATGATGTATTATAAGATCATGGTTAAGAGTGTAGATAGTAATTTATTTATGCATGATAGTTAAGAGGAAATCAGTGGAAGCAGTATTCAAGTAGTGTTCCTAAGTAGTGGTTTGTGGAAATTAGATGATATCTCCTAATTAGGATGGAATCTAGTTATGCACAGTTAGAGAGCAATTGAGGATATGTTCATAGTGATGTGGATGACATTGCAATATTTGAGGTTGCATGAGTGAAGAATTATACTGATGGGAAGCCAACAATTTTGTGTAATTTTGATGTAACATGTGGAAAATTTTATTTTTTAACTTGTATGTCAACTCATTTGTAATTACTTGAGTGTGATATAAAGGAATGAATGTTTTCCTTGTTGTAATTTGAAGTGTGTAATGAATGGAATCATATGAAGAAATTGTGAAAGCAAAATTGTTGAAAGAGGATATGCAAAGTACTAAGATCTAGTATTGAGAACTAAAGAAGTAGTTGGTACGGTTTGGCACAGTCAAAGGAGTATTGAACTATTGAGGTTAGTAATCATTTGGTATTATTCTATTGATTAATACAAAGATCAGTTGGACAGTGAGTTCAATGATCTTACCCTCAAGCTTTTTGGGCAGTGGGTCCTTTTGTCTTCCTTAATTCCTAACAGAGTTAGAATCTTTTAACAAGGATTCAAAATCTCCTAACAAGGATTCATATGTACTGAATGTATTTCCTAAGACTCCTAACAGAGTCCATCCTCTAACAAGGAACTTTCATATTATTGCATCTTTCATGGGCATCATTCCCAACAAGGTTTACTCTTTGATCAAGAGGTTCCCTAGTTAACATATCTTGTGTCATTATGTTATTGTGTATGAATATATTTCTATGGTTGTTGGTTACATTGCTTACATGGTTAAAAATTATTGAAGTTGATAAAAGTTATACTTGTCTAATAACTGATTCACCCCCCCTCTTAGTTATCTTGGTGGACTTTACTTTCTAACAATTGGTGTCAGAGTAGTAGGTCCTTGAAAGAAAATTTTAATACCTTAAGGAGATCCAGGATGAATCATTTTAGGAAAGAAAGCCCTAAGTTTTATGGAGTAAATTTTGACAGCTGGAAAGAAAAGATGAAGACACACCTACTTAGCTTAGGACCAGGTTATTGGTTAATTACAAAGAATGAGAAGACTATTATTGATGAGGATAATATTGAAACCTATAGTAATGAGGAAAGAGATCTATTCACGTGTAACATACTTGACAGAGAAGCACTTTTTTCAGCCCATCCGGAGAATGAGTACAGTCAGATAAAATATTTTAAAACATCTCATAAAATTTGGTTAGCTTTACACTCTACTTTTGAAGGTGATGAACATGCAAAGAAAGTCAGATTACATAATTGGATATGTGCATTTGAAGATATAAGAATGATGGAAGATGAATCTATTAGAAGCTATATTTGTAGAATGTTAGAGATTGTTGCAGGTATAAAATCTTGTGGAGGAACCAAGATAGAGAATGAAGTGATATGGAAAATTCTAAGGACATTGACTCTTACATTCTGTACTACCCCAAAAATGGGCTATAGGTTCATTAACCTCCTACATCTTCAATTTGAACAAAATTGATAAAAAAGTCCTAACCTAAGGCACATCTTCACATCAAAATCCTAATTGATTTTATCTTAATTCTGCATCAGGGAATATTTCCTAAATATTTCTTTTTATCCTAATTATCTTTAATTTAATAATTATTTGGTGATAAATTTTATTTATCCTAAAGTCTGATTAATTGAATATTCTAAATATTTAAATAATCAGATTTAATACTATCACTTAATTATTTAATTACATTTAATTACATCTATTCCTAAATTGTATTATTTAATTTTGACAATAAATCAAAAATCTTATGACTAATTGATTAAATTCCTATTTAATTAATTAAAGTTAGTTGTCAATATTTAATAATATAGTTTTTGAATAAAAGTTTGATTTAATAATTGATTAACACATAAATCAATTGTTTTAATTCAAAAAATTAGTTAAATTGAGAATAAATCATTTTATTTTTAAATTAATTTATAATTAAATCATGCACAATCAAAAAAGAAGGCAACTAGAAATTAACAATCAATTTTAAAATTGAAACTCAACATCTGAGGATGAGTTGAAAAAAACAAAACAAAAACTGAAGCTCTATTTTGAGATAAAAACTGCTTTTGCATGATTTTATGAATTAAATATTCTTAATTTCTTGTTAACTCAAAAATCAACCTGAGTTTATCAAGAATGATTTATGGATTTTCTCTTGCATCCTCAATGCCCTGGATTTCTATAAAATCAAGGCTTAGCTCTTCACAATCAACACCTCAAAATTGCATCCTCACTCTGGCGAATTTGTGACTGAAGAATCAATCTTTTGCGAATCAAGGCTATTGTGAGATTTTCATTTATTGTGTGAAAATTCATAGTTTCATATCATAGATTTTTATATGCATTCATAGCATTTCTAGATTAAATCTGCATTCAAACTCAATTTCATACATTATAGCTTAGATTCATACAATTTTTAATCCTATTTCATCAAAAATCCAAAAAAATAGATTAATTTGCATTCATATTTCATTGCTTTCTGTTGGCATTAAGTATGTTTGTCATTAGTGACAACACTTATTCAGACTCTATGTGCTTATCGAGCTCATCTAGTAGAATTGTGCTTACCGAGTTATCATTACCGAGTAATGAGATGAGCAGTGTTTACTGAGTGCCAGCACGGTATATAGGGAATTTAGTTTCTACCAAGTGACACTATATCTACCGAGTTCAAAACTATGACTGAGCAGTTAGTATGGACCGAGCCTCCACTCCTACCGAGAGCATGACGATGCCAAGTAACACAGTGGACACCGAGTATCAGAAAGTCACCGAGTTAGTTTGCAGGAACTTTGTAACTACATTAGGGCCGACTTAGTAATATTTGTGTTAGCTTGTTTAAGAGCCAACTTTGTAATTATTTTGTAATTATTTTGGATTGATATATAAACAATGCTTTGTATCATATCCAAGGTGTGGAAGTGAAAAAAAGAACTGAGAAGTGTGTATGTGAAGGCAAAGATAAGAGAATTACAAAGGGCTATAGCAGTATAAGGAGCAACAGAGACATATCTATCATAGAAGGTGATCAATACATCAAAGAATCTCAATCAGCAAGTATAGTTGGAAGTAAGAGATCTACTGTTTCATCCTAACAGATGAATCAGCTTCAAATCCTTTAATAGGGTAGACTTAACAGTCTTTTGTAAAATCTCTTAACCGAGTGCATACTTCATTATATGTTTGTAAATCCTCTAACAAGGTGGACCTAGCAGTCCTTATTGCTCCTAACAGGGTAGATCATCAGAAGTGATCATTGTAAGCCTTAACCGGCCAACTTTATACTGCAGTATTGAAGTTTTGTGGGTATCATCCCCACCCCAGTTTTACTTTCTATTTGGAAGGTTTTTGGGTCACCAAATCTATGTGTTCAAGTGTTATGAATGCTTTTATGCTTTCTATTTCTCATGCATGCAATTAGATCAATGAACTAAATGTTATTAAACTATGTAATTAATGGAAAAGATTTGAAGTTATTGATTCACCCCTCCCCTCTCAGTAACCTGGCTAGTCTTGAATATTTCCAACAATTGATATCAGAGCTTTGTGGTTCTCAGGATAAAGTTTGACAGCTTGAGTAAAGATCTAGGACAATGGAGATATTTAGACTTAACAAAGTAATTGAAAATGAAAAGCTAGATCTAGAAATGGCCATAACTCAACTCAAGGAAGCAAAAGAGCATCTTTCCTAATCCCTAAAAAGAAGGAAGGAACTTGAAAATCAGATGAATGACCATCAATATGTTGATGAAAAGATTGAAGAGTTTTTCCCTTCAAGTAGCTCAGATGAAGCAAACAATACAATCAAAGAACTTCTAGAAAAGAATGGATCTCTGAAAGAAGAAGTAAGAAAATTGAAAAGAGAACAGGAAATTTAGTCAACAAGATTTTGTGAAATCTTGGAACAAAGAAACAAGATGAAAGATGAAATAGATGGAAATAAAAATGAAATCTAGAATCAAACTCTTCAGCTAGAAAACCTTATTGATCAGATCTCCAATGTAAATGAAGAAATCTTGACTCTGAGATTAGAAAATGAAAGGATAAGAGAAGAGCTGAGTTCTGAAAAGCAAATCAGTTTAAGATTGGTGAATGACCTAAACACTGAAAGGCAAATCAATGAGAGAATGTTGAAATCTCAAGAAGATATGAATCATTTGTATGAACAAAAACTTCATAAGTGAAAAGGAAAAGCAGGACTTGGATACAATGAAGAAGGTGAATCCTCCAAACAAGGTACTCAAAAGAATCAGAAACCCACTTGTAATCACTGTGGCAAAATTGGTCATACTTCAAACAAATGTTGGAGCAATGGAAAAGAAAAATTCAATGGAAAATGCTACAATTGCAATTAGCACAGTCATAAAGCAAATGAATGCAAGGAGAAACCAAGATTTAAAAGCAAATGTCACAAATGTAACAAACAAGGTCACAAGGCATCTGAATGCAAATCTAAAACATCCAATCCAGCAGAACAAATTGTGAAAGCAATATTTGGTTGGGATTACAAAACTTGGTGTAGGTGTCATTACTGTGTAGAATATGGACACATTGGCACAAATTGTGTAAGGCATCACTTGAGAAAAAGGGATACTACCATAAGATGTTATACATGCACTAAACTTGGTCATATAGCTAAAAATTGCATGAATATAGGCAAAGTTGAAGATGAAAAGAAAGAAAAAGAAGATAGCATCAGGAAGTAGATGAGACAATAGTGGATTCCTAAATCTATCGAGCAAACTAGTCCAAGTAATGAAGTCACTCATGAAGAGGGTGGCTCTATCAATTCCAACTAAGTCTCCAAGGAAGCATTGGAACTGTATCTTCATAGACAAATTCCAAACAGTTCCTAAATTGAGAAGAAAGATAGATCCAAATTAGTTTACAAGATACAGTAGGATCAAAGGAAGGTTAGTATCAGTTACTGTCGAGCAAGGCCAAGAGTAACCTAATTTCATGTGGTTACCAAGTAAGGTCAGAGCAGTATGAATTAGTATATTCATCGAGTTGCAAAATCTTCACTGAGCAATCAATGCATAGTGGATGATAGTCTGTCTAGTTCAATGCCCTAATTCCTATTGAGCATTAATGAAAAAGTTTTAACCAAAAAGCATGAAATTGAGTTCATTCTTCACTGTGAATTTTAGCATATTGAGCAAAGAGATTTCTTAGAGTGATCAAGTGATTTAGAGAAAATTTGTAGCAAAAGTTTTTTAGAGAATTTCTTTGTTTACCAAGCTACCATGGCATCATCTAGCACTAAAGTGAAGAAAGGTTCGGAGATGTTAGTTCAAGGAGAATGGAAAGTGCTAGATTTCAAACTCATGCCTGCGATTGCAGAAGCCCTAGACCTGAGTGGAGCTCAATCTCAGATTCCTCCAAAGTTACTACTTGTAAATGACATTCGCAGTCATTTTAAGTGTACAATTCAAGAGCTTGGAACCCTAGAGATAGATGTTGTTCATGATGAACTGTGTGTTGATGGTGTTCTCAAACCGAAACATAAATATTTGGAAGATAAGGGTTTAGTTCACATCACCCACTTGCCTCAGAGTTTCCACATAAAATGGATCAGATATATCCTAAGCCAAGTACATGAAGGTAAAATTTGGCTAGAGCAACCAATAGAGATAACCAAGAAGATGATTCACCGAATCACTAGTCTTCCCATGCTTGACAAGGAAAAATCTACTAAAACCCTAGGCCGGGTAGAGCTGGAAAAGAAAACCCTAGCCAAGTGGGATGGTAGAAGTATGAGAATAAGCAGCATTATTGATGCAAAACTAAAATTTGGCACATATGTCATAGCTCACAAGATATACAGTTCAAGTCAGTAGAAAAGTGTTCCGTGTGAAGCAATTGACCTAGCTTATAAAATTGTGAAAAGCAATCTGTCATTTGACCTAGCAGATTTGTTGTTGAAGCAGTTCAACAAGAATATGGAGAGCATCCAAACCTCAAATGACAATCCATGTAAGTTTTTCTCATTGTTGGTTTGTTTATTTTTCTATGCTCAAAAGTTTTTCCCATCAAAAGGCACAGTAGAATGGATAAAGGATGTGCCTATTCTTTATCAGATAAATGAGTACATTGCAGAAATGGGTGAGAATTTTGTAAGCATAATGGATAACTATTTTGAATCTTTTAAGGAAAAGATGAATAATAGATTTTGGATTCCAGAAAAGTTGGTGGAAGATTATAAAGATGATATTTGTTTCATGGTTGATTATGATAGAGTATACATTCAGGCAGTAAGGCCTAGGATAGTATGGGTGAAACCTCTTCCTTATGAGGTAAACATTGATGAGACAAAGGATATAATTGAAGCCCTAGTAAATCAACCTATTGATCCAAAGGTTCCATACTTTGGAACATATGATGAAGCTAAGGTAAGAATTGAGCTAAGTATAAATCTCCCACAGGCAATTAACAAAGGTAGAAAGAGGATGGCCAAGATGCAATCTAGCACACCTCTAATGTTAACCAAGGGAAAAGGAGAGGATATTGTAGAAGAAAAGGATAAGGATGAGAGTAAAGAAGAACAAGTGCCTATAAAGAAGAAAGGAAAGGTGACTATCACCAAGGCACCCAAGCAACCCACTGCAGTATTCACAAGGAGAAGATCAAGGGATAAGGCAGGTAAAGTCAGTAATGATATAGTATTCAAAAGACCTCCCATATTTGAAGAAAAGATTAATAATTTGAGAGAAGGATTTGGAATAGAAAACTTCAAATCTCTCAAGTATGAAATTAGAATAGAGACAGAGCAGAAGGAGATTGAAGATGTTGTTATTGAGAAAATGAGGCAATGGAAGTAATCACTTGATGATATAGCTTCACAAATTCTAGGTGTTCTATTGGATAAAGTCAAGATGAGATGGGAAAATGAAAAGAAAAATGTCAAGGATATATATGATCAAACCTTAAGACAGTTAATGCCAAATTTGAAAAATGTTGAAGTTAATAAGGCATTAAAAGAAAATGAGAATAAGATGACACTTAGATTCAACACTTGTCTGATTTTGATAAAAAATGTAGAATCCATTGTAAAGAGTGCCACTACTACATGGAAAAACATCTATCATCTTCACAAATTGAGTGTTGAAACTATTGTGATAAAAGATATTGAAGATGACAGTGATGAAAATGAAGAAGAAGAAGCTGCCACAGAAACAGTTTAGCTAGATAGTGTTGAAATAGAAGAAGAAGTAGACAAAGAAGCTACCAAGGAAGCTAAGAAAAATGATGAGGAAGATAGCTATAGAAGTAATTGCCTCACTTCCTCACTCTCCAGTAAAAGTTGCTACATCTAGCCTAGAGATAGCTTCAAGTGTGATTGTGACAACTCCTATAAATGCATCAAATGTCCAATCACCCCTAGCTCTCACACAACTCAACGTATCAATGATGAAAGAGGCTACCATTTCATCCATCAGGCAGCAACCTCCTTCTTCCATTGAGTTGCAGTCTCCAGCATCTACTTCAGTACCTTCTTCAATTTTGAGTTTTTCAGGTGCAAGTACTTCAGTTTTGGATACCTTAGTAATTACTTCAGATTCTACAGTTGTAAATACTTCAGTTTTGGGTTTATTAAGTATTCCAATTAGCATTCCATCAGTTGGAAGTTTATCACTTTTCATTGCAAGTCCTACTATATCTACAATAATTTCTACTACAAACACATTAAGTACAATGATAGTTGAACCTAAGGCTCAACCGAGTACAAGATTTTTGAGCAAGAGTGTAGAAGAAGATATAGATTTGGATGAGAAGATAGAGATTCCACAATTAGATTTTGCAAATCTTTTAGCAAACCAAATGCAAATGGTTGGTGAACTCCTCCAGAAGAAAGCAAAGCAGAAGAAACTAAAAGAGGAAAGAGATAAGGAATATAAGACCATTGACGATGCCAAGAATATTTTGAGAGAAGTAATAGGTGTTGAGGTTGATTCCTCTCAACACATTTTGTTGTAGTTGGCAGAGGTAGTAAACAAGTTCAATGAGGATTCTTCTGGATTAGATAAGTTTCTTGAGAAGGCTGAGAAGAAGTTTGATAATAAAGTGCTTGAGTGTATTTCTTAGCACATAGCTATCAATTAGGTAGAGTTATTTTTAGTTTTGACTAACATTGAGTCCTATTCCAAGGTAACATCATTTTTTGTCAAGGTATGTAATGTTGTCAAGTTCTCAAAGGAAATTTAGGACAAATTGAATAAGATTGATGAGGATTTGAAGGTTAGTGCACAAAAGCTACAACTTGAACCTAGTTCAAGCTCTGCACATCATATGAAAATTAGATTCTTATCTGATATGCAGTTAGAATTATTGAAAGAGGATGCAAGGATTAGGTCAACATTAATAGATATTCAGAATATGATCCTTCCCATCATGGATACAATGTAGAAGCACATTGCTCACTCAAAAAAATTGATCCATGACAATCAGTTTTCAATTGCAGATCATATGATTGAACTCTCTGTAGAAGTCCAAGTTGCACTCCATACATGCAAGATTCTGCAAGAGAATTGGGAAAAAAATCTAGCATTAATAAGTAAGGCACATTCTAATTTTCTCTCACATTTTGGTATCTCTATGTAAAATATTTGTATATACACCTTTGGCATTATTGTCAAAAAGGGGGAGAAAGTATAGGGGGAGATATATGAAAAGATATGAGAGATATGAAAGGGGGAGAAAGTATATGAGAGAAATAGGAAATATGAGTATGAGGCAAAATAAGATATTTTTATATATGTATACTATATGGGGGAGTCATGAAATTATACATAGTAGATTGTCAAAGATAAATTTTGAAAAATCGAAAACCAGTATGAACATGATTGTGCATATAAGTTTTGGGCAATAAGTGTTTTTGTCACTAATGCCAAAGGGGGAGATTGTTGGCATTAAGTATGTTTATCATTAGTGACAACACTTATTCAGACTCTATGTGCTTACCGAGCTCATCTAGTAGAACAATGCTTACCGAGCAGACCAAGCTTCGCAGTGCTTACCGAGTTATCATTACTGAGTAATGAGATGAGCAGTGTTTACTGAGGGCCAGTATGATAAAATAGGGAATTCAGTTTCTACTGAGTGACACTATATCTACTAAGTCTCCAGTGTATACCGAGTTTGAAACTATGACCGAGTGGTTAGTATGGACTGAGCCTCCACTCCTACAAAGAGCATGACAATGTCGAGTAATGTACTGGACGCCGAGTATCAGAAAGTCACCGAGTTAGTTTGTAGGAACTTTGTAACTACATCAGGGCTGACTTAGTAATATTTGTGTTAGCTTGTTTAAGAGCCAACTTTGTAATTATTTTGTAATTGTTTTGGATTGATATATAAACAATGTTTTGTATCATATCCAAGGTGTGGAAGTGAAAAACAAAAGTGAGAAGTGTGTATGTGAAGGTAGAGATAAGTGAATTACAAAGGGCTACAATAGTATAAGGAGTAGCAGAGACATATCTATCATAGAAGGTGATCAGTACATCAAAGAATCTCAATCAACAAGTATAGTTGCAAGTAAGTGATCTACTGTTTCATCCTAATAGGTGAATTAGCTTCAAATCCTTTAACAGGGTAGACTTAACAATCTGTTGTAAAATATCTTAACCAAGTGCATACTTCATTATATGTTTGTAAATCCTCTAACAAGGTGAACCTAGTAGTCCTTATTACTCCTAACAGGGCAGATCATCAGAAGTGATCATTGTAAGCCTTAATTGGCCAACTTTATACTGCAGTATTGAAGTTTTGTGGGTATCATCCCCACCCCAATTTTACTTTCTATTTGGAAGGTTTCTGGGTCACCAAATCTGTGTGTTCAAGTGTTATGAATGCTTTTATGTTTTCTATTTCTCATGCATGCAATTAGATCAATGAACTAGAAATGTTATTAAGATATGTAATTAATGGAAAAGTTTTGAAGTTATTGATTCACCCCTCCCCTCTCAGTAACGTGGCTAGTCTTGAATATTTCCAACACTTTCATCATTTTTAAATCTTTCATTTAGGTGTTGGATTGTCACTGATCTCAATTTCAATCTAAGAACATCATACTCGCACCTAGTAGAAGGTAGTAAACTGCCTAGTTAGCATAGTTTCAATTACTTGCAGATTTCAGTTTTTGCTAACCTCTAATGTTTTACTGAAGTGTTGTGACTATAGCTAGGTACAAAATTTACACATATTTTTGGTGCCCACCATGGGGCCCTAAAATGGGTTTTCATTCTATTCTATCAAATTTCTATCATATTTCTTGAACCCACGACCACAAGGTTAATTTTTGTGAGTTTTGTGATAAATTTCTAGGCTATTTTTCCAGAAATCTGACTGATGTTTTTATTGGTACATGCACATATGACATGAAAAAGATCCAAAATTTATATTTCTAGAAAGGTATTTGAGTTAGCTTTCATTTTCCAATGTTTTGAATTAATTTTGTTTTTATTTGTAAAAGTTATGATCATTTTAGTGAAGACTATTCTGAACCTAATTTTATAAAATCTGATTGATGTTTTTATTGGTACATTCCCATATGACATGATACCAATCCAAAATTTATATTTATAGAAAGTTATTTGAGTTATCTTTCATTTTCCATTGGTTTGGATTAATTTAATTTTGATTTGCAAAATTTATGACCATTTTAGTGAAGATTTGTCTAAACCTGATTTTATGAAATCGGACTGATGTTTTTATTGGTACATGCACATATGACATGATACAGATCCAAAATTTATATTTATGGAAATTTATTTGAGTTAGATTTCATTTTCCATTGGTTTAGATTAATTTCATTTTGATTTGCAAAATTTACTATTGATTTAGTACAGACTGGTCAGAATCTAATTTTTTATGACAACAGATTTTTCGATAATCAAATGACATATTATCTTTGACTAACCTAATTTTCTACCACGTGGGGTTGAAAAGTTGTGTCTCTTTCTTTGATAGATTTTTATAACAGTGGGTTTCATGTACAAGAATAGTTAAATTTTTTTATAATAGTGGTTTGTAGGTGCAGGTATAGGTATGTCTTGTGTGTACAAAAGATAGAAGACAAATGCTCAAAAATTGCTAAAATAGGTAAAATCTACTAAGCGCATTGCGAGGAACTTAGGTATTCTATTGCATTTGATAAAAATTAATTTTGGGACATAAAAAAAACTCTCTTGTGTCAAGCTTGAGTTCCTTTACAACTTTCATAATTCAGTTTTGGGCTCTAAAATGAACATAGATTTTCTTTTTGCATATCTGTTACACATGGTAATTAGGCCCTATGAACACTATTTATGGATGATATTGAGGGAGTGGGATTATTTTTATTTTTTTCATGTAAATCTCTTCTTGATGAAGGATCCCTTTGTAGGTAGGGAGGTTAATGAGAGCGTCTCACATTCTACTAGATTTGTGTGTCTTCAACTTTTGATTGATACATTCTCTCTCCAAAGGGGTTGATAGATCATAAGCGGTTGAAATCATAGATCTTTTTGAGATAATTTTGGTCTTAGTGTGTCAGATTAATCTATCTACTTTATTTTGGCTAAAAGTGAAAAGGCTAGAGGACTATGCTCTACTCCCTTTTTGGGTAGTATCAGAAACTACGATCCTTGAATCTAGAACTAGTCTCCATGTGGTATCTTTTGTGACTCACCTTTAGAGAGGGTCAACTATAGTGGACATTCCGTTAATTGAGTCAACCACATGGATAGAACCTCAAACGGTAATAGCCATTTTCTCCATGGTAGAAATAACCGCTATATAAATGTCCTTGTCAAGGAAATCTTCACAGGTGTGGTCTCTAGTTGGGCTATCAGATCTCCCTAGTAGCTCCTGATTGATTAAATTCTTGGATTGTGTCAAAACCCCAGTGCACCTAGATTGGATTTTATCCTCTTGAGATCACAAAAGTTGTAGAGTCAGACCATTACTACAAACCCTAGTGAGGCCAAATTTTTCATTTTCTAGGAATATGTGCGTTATTGAAAAACATTTTGGAACATACACAAGTAGTATTTCTATGGATAAGCATAATAATTCACTATTCTTGTTCATGTACAAGGTTTATTTTTCCCTTGTTCATTGTTTTTAGATGATTGCTTGCTTCCCTTGCTTGTTGTTTTGCATGCTTGATATCTTCTTGGTTACTTGAAACAAATTGTTACACAGATCTTCAAAATTTGCAAACAAACTGATACTGAAAAATCAAAAAAATTGCAAATCTAAAGCAAAAATCCTTTCTAGTGTCAAAAATCATCTTAAAATTTTGAAACTCGTATCAAAGCCAAAGTCAAATTTGTCAGAGATTGGTCAAATTTGCCAAAAATCTAGTTTTTACAGCCTATTTCCAGATTCTATCAAAATAGTCACTGTGTCAAATAGAGGAGAGCCTATAATGAATCCATTCATTTTCCTAAAGTGGTCTCTTGAGTCTGATTTAGCCTTTTGATTTATCAATTTGAGTCTTTTTCATCGTGTCAAAACCTTGTCAAAATTATCTTCAAAATTCAATCTTTTTACTAAACGACTAAGTGTTGTGAGCTTGTGCCCACCATCTATTGGGTGTCTACCCACACTATTTTGGCATAGTATCCTTCACTTATGTCCAATCTAATCTTTAATCACTTCAATCTTGACAAGGTTGTGTCATTCGATCTTCTTGAATCAATTCATTCTTTGGTTGTCTTCACCTTATTCTTTTGCTTCACCCAAGGTTAATGGTTGAAACTAGAGCTTCCTCTCACAATAAATTTGGAGAAGCACTTAGCACTATACCTTTGACTACTTAAAAGGGTCCAACTCTTTAACAACTCTACAATTCTTGTCTTTATGAAGATGAAGTTCTTGGCAATTTTTTGTTGAAAAATGGTTACATACCCCCTCCATCAACTCATGGAGGTAATCAACAAACTCCACCTCAATCTAATCTAGGGAGCCCTAAAACTCCTAACATGTCTCATGGAGGGACACATCATGGGTCCCGAGGACATTAGTCTCAACATGGTATGGATCAAGAACCCACACCTTTTGAAATTGCCCAATATTAAAATGATGATAACTTCAAAAGAATGATGAAACATTTCTTGAAAGAAGATATAGAAGCATAATTTATAGAGATATCTCATCAAGGAGCTAAACTTCCTCCAAAATTTAATGTTGAAGATATCATTACGCATGATGAAGAAACTCCTATCACAACTATGATGAAACAGATGCATGCCATGCAAGTCAAACTTAACAAAATTGAAAAAGAAAAGTAACCTAAGGATTTCTCCATGGAAGCTCTATGCCCTTTTCCATTTGATAAAGACTTGTACATGCCACCATTCCCTAAAAAAGTGGAAATTCTTAAGTATGATAAGTATGATGGAAAATTTGATCCTCAAGATCATGTCAGAGAATTTTGTACTCAATCCATGGAGTTCATGCATGAACCAACCGACTTAATGCATCTATTCCCTCGATCTCTGAGAGGAGTAGCCATTCATTGGTTCTCTAGAATGTCTCCAACTATCAAAAATTTTGAGGAGTTAATCAAACTATTCTATCAACAATACTCCTACAATATTCAACATCTGGTCACCATGATTGACATCTGCAATCTAAAACAATATCTAGGTGAACCATTCTTGACATTTCTCAAGAGATGGACGAATAAATTTTCTCTATATGCTAGACCCATTCCAAAAATTGAGAAGTGGGAAATCTTCATCAACAATCTTCTTCCAAAACTCAACTACCACTTGCAAATGTAAAATCATACATCTTTTGATAAGATGGTAGAAAATGCAATCAAATTTGAGAAAGTACATGTGCAAAAAGGAGACATATCACTTCAAAAGGACAAGTATGAATCTGGATCTAGTTCTAAAGACAAGAACAAAAACTAGAATAAGAATAAAGGCATCATTATAGATGGCGTTGTTGATAATATTCATGTCCCATCTAAGGCACCCACTTTCAATCTCACTATTGGAACCCAAGCCGTCAAAGTTGTTGAAGCTAAAACATCTGAATCTAACAAAAATTCATCTAATTATAGACCTTGGGCTATAGATCTTAATCACAAATTCACTCCTCTTAGAGAGTCCTTGAAATCTACCATGAAAACTCTATTGGAAAACAAAATCATCTACTTTCTTGAGATGAAAGTCTTTGATCCTGAACCTAAACCGAAATGGTGGAGGGAGGATGACTTTTGTGAATTCCATCATAATAAAGGTCATACGACTAATAATTGTGTTTGCTTGAAGTACATCATACAAGACAAAATTGATAAAGGAGACATCACGATTGACAATCATCAGAGTAAAAATGATTGTACAACACTCATAGAACCATTTCATAAACATGGTAAAGAAGATTCTTCTTCTCAGTTTAATATGGGCGCTAAATTCAATTATGCCTACTCTAGAAACAATGCTATTATCAATATGGTTGAACCATGCCTATCCGAGTGTTGCAATGTCATCACAATTGTAAGAAGAGATAGAGATAATCAATCAACAAATGCAGTTACTTGATCACAAGCCTAGGCACATCTGCAAGGAAAAATACTAGATTCATCCAATGTCCCTAAGGTGCCTTTCAATCTTTCATCTGCTTCTAAACAAAAGGCTACATCTAAATCTTCAGATCCTAAAGACACAAGGCCTACTTCATACAGTATCGTTCAACAACTCTAGCACACAATTGCAAAATTATCCATGTTTGAGTTGCTTCAGTGTTGAAAATATAGATGCAGTAACTGAGAGGGGGGGTGAATCAGTTAACCACAAAAATATTACCACTGATCCCTTAAATATCTTAACAAATTATTTACTGTGCCACTCAGTAAATATATAGAGAAATGCTGAAAACTTGATCCTTTAAGTGTGTAATAATTAAACTATTCTTAAGCATTCACACATGAATAAAGAAAATGACATGAACACAAGTGACACCAGATTTACCATGGAAACCCAATATGGGAAAAACCACCAATGTAACTAGTTACTATTTTTCACTCTTCTGAAGTGATTCCCAGCTAGAAGCCAACCCGGTAAAAGGTTACAAAACACACTATTAGGTGTGACCTTGTTAGAGGATTTAATAACCCTGCTAGGAGTGTCCTTGTAAGAGGTCTTGAAACAATTCAATATAACTGTCACCTTGTTAGAGGATTTACAAAATGGTTGTTAAACCAACTCGGTTAAGAGATTTTGATATCACTGCTACAATTGTAAGAGAGTAACAATGAAATGACTTGCAACTAAATTGCTGAATATAGATCTCTGTTCTGCTTCACTAGATCCTTACTAATCAAATAAATCTTTGCTGCTCCTTAAGGATATCTGATCATCCTTCAAGATTCGCACACACCTTTCTTCAAAAATGATTTCTGCATGTTCTATATCTTTCATTCACCACTTGACCTTCTATATATATATATTCCATTTCATAATCATTTAGATTGCCAAGTCGGCACTAATAATTATTACAATAGTCGGCTGGGATAAACAAATTGTAATAAAAAAATTATTTGAAAGGGGTCGACCTGCTCGGTAAACTTTAGTCCTAAAAAGATTTCCTTCGGTGACCGAGAGGACTCAGTAAACACTATGAATTTTTCAACATCCTTCGGAGACCGAGAGAGCTTGGTAACCACTAATTTTCCTTTGATAACCAAGGAGGCTCGGTTAACACTGTTATCCTGTCATGTTTCCTTTAGACACTCGAGAGAACTCGATAGACATTAAAACCACCTAGCTGACCGACTGAGCTTGGTAGATATTAAGAACTACTTAGCTGACCGACTGAACTCGGTAGATACTAAGAACTACTTAGCTGACCGAATGAACTCGGTAGATACTGAGAACTACTTAGTTGACCGACTGAACTTGGTAGATACTGAGAACTATAATTGATATGAAATTTGTGTGGCATCAAAGACAACACATAAATGATCCAATAATGTCCTTTAGATAATTGTATCCAACACTTCAGATGTCTCCAGCTCATAGAGCCATTCTAGACAAAGCTCTACTCAGATCCAATGTTCCTGATAACCTTGATTTAGATAGATTCTAGACTATGGTTTGTCATCTTACATCTCCATAGTACATTTCCTTTTTAGAGGAAGATGATAAATCCTTGATTCATTGACATAACTAGCCCTTACATATTGATGTCTTGATCCAAACCATAATGTCAAACATGTGTTGATAGATGGGGGTGCTAGTCTAAACATTTGTTGTTTCAGCTTGGTTACACAATTGGGATTTTTAGAAATGGATATTGATCCTAGAAAGAAGATAACTATCAAAGCATATGATGAGCAAGAAATATCTTCAAAGGGAACAATTTTCCTACCTATTAGAGTAGGTCCTGTCATCAGAGATACTATATGTCAAGTTCTTGATTTACCTTTGGCTTACAATATCCTTCTAGGGAGACCCTAGATATATGAAATGAAAGCTATTCCTTGTACATACCATCAATGTTTGAAATTTCCTTATGAAGGAGTAGAGGTGACAATCCCAACTGATCTATATACAACTTGCAATACATTGAAAGAGAGTGTTGATAAACTTTTTCCTAATAATAGAGAATCTTCCACTAAGTAGCTAGACATTATTTCAACATCCAAGATGGAAGACATTGCTAAAGAGTTTAAAATAAAACAAAATGGAATGGTAGAAAATACTATAGAGCCAGTCTTATTTTTGACATCTCTCCCTATCTCGCCTAAGTCCTATGGGAAAACTCTAAAACAGTCTAAAACAGAGTCTAAAGAACCTCTTGAGGCATATGAAGGAAATTTTGTTGTAGAACAAGTATCTAAACAAGAGTTTGAAGAAGATGAAGTTGTTCTCACATGGCTATACAAAGATGAACCTAAATCTCAAGTTGTTAACAAATGTGATGCTAAACTATCAAATACCCCTTTTAAGTCATATGGCCCAGGAGATAAATTGATCACAAAAATGGGATATAAAGGAAAAGGACCTCTAGGGCTATAGGTTAAAGGTCTTCTATCACCTCTTGATCATCATGGCCGAGCAAATAAGAAGACAATAGGTCTAGGATACAAGAAGAAGCCTTTCTATCTTAGCAAGAACTCCCCACATGTCTTAGAAAAGGTTGAGCCTTCCACAACAAATCAACTAAACGGAGAAACAATAGAACAATCTGATAGTGATGATTCAGACATCACTAAATATCTCATTCCCTATGAGCATTTTCCTAAAGAAATAAAATACCTCCTTGAAGTTGAAGATCCATTAAAAAGAATTAATGTAGTAGAAACACAAGAACCTACTATAGAGCAGGATATAGTTGCAACACAAGAACCAGCTAATCTTGAAGACAACTAAATAGACAAAGAGGAAGCTGGTAGTTATTTTAAGATAGATTCTGATGAGTATGAATTCAAATCAAAATCTGAGGGTAACCCTTCTTGGGGTATTCATCCTGACTTTACTCATGTTCTTAGATTTCCTAGAGGCATAGATGAAGAATCTAATGACTATGAATGGGGAGCCATTCCAGAAGAAGATGAGCTTATTACAGAAAAACATGTTGATGTTATTCACCAATATGCACCTAAACCCAACATAAGTCTAGAGAAAAATGATGAACTTATCAAGTCTGATCCTCCAATGGCTGAAGTGGGCTTCCACAATGACATTGAGCCTATTCATGAATTGAATGTCTTAAGTTGTAATATCAACTTTGAACTTGAGCATCAGGTTAGGAGCAATGATGACTGATCCATATCCGTAAACACTCTTTCCCAATCTTTTACCACTTTGACTATCCAACATCTTGACATTCTTGACCAAACTTCCACAAATCTAAGTTATGGTATTTATACCTTCCTGAATGACTATGCCCTTGCTTACTACCTAAATGTAGTTGAGCCTATAAGGGCTTCCATCAGTGAACCAAGTGTTAGCATGATGGAGTCGGACATCAAGTATCTTAGTTAGAAAAATAAGAATAAGTATAAAAAGAAAAGGAGTTCTGAGGGTGAAAACCACTTTATGGAAGTCTTAGAACCTACAAAAGTAAAAATAAAAGACATATCCAATGGTGAAAACCTCTTTGGGGTGGCTAAGGATGAGATATTTGATGTCTTTTTGAGTCATTTACAGGACAGATCTCTAATTCTAATTGAGCCCACTCAATCCATCAACTTGGGAACAACAGAAGAACCATAGTTGATTCATGTAGCACAATCCTTATTAGAAGAAGAAAAGAAAAAATTTACAACATTCTTAATAGAGAAAACAATCAAATTTTCATGGAAATATTCAGATATGCTAGGGTTGGATCTTGATCTTATAATGCACAATTTGTCTATAGCTCCAAATGTCAAACCTGTTAAGCGAAAATTGAGAAAGATGCATCCACATGTTGCACTCTTGGTAAAAGCTAAATTAGAGAAGCTACTAAAAGATGGATTCATTCATGTTATTGACTATGCTGAATGGATCTCTAATATTGTACCTATTTCTAAACCAGATAAATCAATCAGATTGTGCATAGACTTTAGAGATGTAAATAAGGCATGTCCTAAGGATGATTTTGCACTACCTAACATTGATATGATAGTGGACATGACTGCAGGTTTTGAGATGTATTCTTTAATGGACGGTTTCTCCAGATATAATCAAATAAAAATTGCTCCAAAGGATCAAGAGAAAATTTCTTTTACATGTGCATGGGGTACCTTCTGCTGGAATGTCATGCCATTTGGGCTTAAGAATGCTAGCGCTACCTATCAGAGAGCTATGATATCCATTTTTCATGACATGATGCATCAAAATATGGAGGATTATGTTGATGATACCTTAGAAAAATCTATGATTAGAGATGAACATCCAAATGACTTGAGCAAGATACTAGACAAAATGGAAAAATTTAGTCTCAAACTAAATCCTAAGAAGTGTGCTTTTGGTGTCACATTTGGAAAAATATTAGGATACATAGTTTCAAAGAAGGGAATTAAAATTGATCTAGCTAAAGTAAAGGCTATCATGGAGATGCAAACTCCAAATAATATTAGTCAAATGAGGACATTGCAAGGGAGAGTTCAATCTATCAGATGCTTCATATCTCAGCTAGTGGACATATCACAACCTTTTACAAAGACAATACATAAAGATGTGATCTTTGTGTGGAAGGAGGAATGTGAAAAGAATTTTAATCATATCAAGAAATATCTATCAAATCCTCCTATCTTGATGCCTCCTATTCAAGGGAAGCCTTTGATCTTATATTTATCTACTATAGATACATCATTGGGGGCATTGCTTGCATAGCATGATGAGAACAAGAAGGAAAGAGCCATATATTATATCAGTAGAACATTGATGGCATATAAAAAGAACTACTCTATGATTGAAAAGGCTTTTCTAGCTATGATCTTTGCATCACAAAAACTGAGACATTATATGTAAGCTCATACCACACATTTAGTAGCTAAGATCGATCCACTAAAGTACCTGCTAAGCAAAGCTACCCTCATAGGTAGATTAGCCAAATGGGTCATGCTCTTCAGTGAATTTGACATTGAATATGTTGAAAGAAAAGCTATTAAAGACCAAGTTATTACTGATCAATTAGTAGATGCACCTTTTTTTAATGATACACCAATGCAAATGGAATTTCTAGATTCCTCTATTATGAATCTTTCTTCTAGAGAATGGAAATTGTTCTTTGGTGGATCCTATATACAAAATGGATCTGGAGCAGGAATCTTGTTTATCACTCAAGGATACTCCATTCCTAAGGTATTCATAATTAAATTTCCTTGTACAAACAATATTTTTGAATATGAAGCCCTTTTAAATGGTATGAAAATAGAAATTGAGTGGAGAGTAATAGAATTACACATTCATGGAGACTCACAACTTGTAATCCATCAAATCAATGATGTATACCAAAATAAAGATGAAAAGCTCATTCCCTACAAAAGAATGGTAAATGATCTAAAGAAATATTTCATATCTATCACATTTGAGAAAATTCTTAGAATAGAGAACAAGGCTACCGATGCAATGGCAACACTATCTACTTTATTGCAGCAGCCTGAACATGAGCTATGCTACGAGTTCCTAGTGGAAGCACTATCTTATCATGCATACGATTCTCCCGAAACCCACATGATCTACACTGTTGTTGGTCATGATTCATCTAGATATAAAAACCTATTCTCCTATCTCAAAGACCAAATCATTCCCAATACCTTTAACCACCATGAAAAGACATACCTTATCTGAAATGCCTCCCGATATGTTATCATTGGTCACGATCTCTACAAACAAGGTCTAGATGGTACACTACTTAGATGTTTAGAATGGGAAGAGTCTCAACATGCATTAGAGGAAGTCCATGATGGTATTTGTGGGTTGCACTCAAATGGTTTAACACTAGCCTAAAAACTTATTAGGGTCGGGTACTATTGGCCAAAAATGGAGAAAGAGTCTATCAAGTTTGCTAAGAATTGTCAAAAGTGCCAAGTGCATGGCAACTTAATTCATGCTCTAGGGAGAGATCTAATCCCCTTTACTACACAATGGCCTTTTCACCAATGGGCATTTGATCTTATATGATCCATATATCCTCATTCATCTAATGGGCATACCCATATAATCATAGCTATAGATTATTTCACAAAATCGGTAGAAGGAGTCCCTTTAACACAAGCAACTAGAAAAAAAATATCTATGTTCATCTTGAACTACATCATATGTTAGTATGGTATTCCACATTCTATAGTCACAGATAATGGTGGACAATTTAAGAACAAAGACTTGGATGATTTATGTGCCAAATTCAAGATTACACAACATTGGTCATGTATTTCCTATCCTCAAGGGGATGGAAAAGCAGAGGCTTCAAACAAGAATCTATTGAAAATCTTGCATAGTATAGTTAATAAGATAGGAAGAGATTGGCATCTCATGATAAATCTAGCTCTCTAGGCCTATAGAACAAGTATTAGAATGCCCACTAGGGCTACACCTTTCACTTTATTTTATGGGTCTGAAGCGGGTACTACCTATTGAGGTTGAAATCCCATCACTAAGAATCAAAATGCATGGTCTAGTAACTGATGATGACTACAGAGTGTCTAGGTTACAAGAACTTGAACTACTAGATGACTACAGATAAGTAGCATATGATCATCTTAGAGTGTATCAGAAAAGAATGTCTAGAGGCTACAACAAGAAAGTCAAACATAGAGAATTTTAGGTTGGTGATCTAGTCTTGAGAGAGAATCCTAAAAATCAATCACATAAAGAGCACAAGGAGAAGTTTGAACCCAACTGGCTGGGTCCCTTTGTCATCACTGCTATTTTTGGCTCTAAAGCCTATCAACTCTCAATGACTAGAGGAGAACAACTCTGAGAACCAATCAATGTTCTCCATATGAAGAAATTCTATGCCTAAGGCATTCAGTGTATGGTAAAATGTCTTGAAAAAAACTTAAAAATCTGAAAAAGTCCTAAAAAAATGAACATCTTGGTGAAAACCTAGCAATAGGTGCCTTGATGATTCAAAAAAATATCAAAAGTACAAAAAAATTGAAAAAATGAAAAATACAAAAAATTGAGAAAAAGAAAAGTGCCTTGGTGTCAACCTGGAAATAGGAACCTTGGTAGAAAAAATAGAATCTCTACCAAGATGGTGAAAACCAAGCAAATGGGTGCCACTTGTTTCAAAATGCTCCATCTATTAGCGCAATCTTGGTCTTTCCCAACTTTTAGTCTACTTTAGTCTACATATATCCTTGTTTCAATAAAGTCAACTTGTACACCAATCGGCTCAAGCGTTTGTGTCCTATCAATGTTCAAACTTGGGGGAAACCAATGTCATATCCTATGGTCTCCAATATACCTCATATGAGTCATATCTAGTCAGAGTCCTTTGAAGCTTCATCTAAGTCAACTAGTCAGTCTCCTCTCCAAAAACAATTTTGCATCTACAATAATGCAATAAAACATCAAACACAAACTAAAAACAATCTATGCTTTTTACATGCTTTTATCTCCTTGTATGCTTAGTGATTCGCATGGAGATTTTTTCATATTGTGTCCCTTCAAGCTCTTCGATGATATCCTTTATAGGATTTAGAGAGTGATGACCAGGGGCATAATCTTTTCTTTGTCTTCTTCTTGTATGTAAAAATCTAACTTTGGAAATTATGAATTGAAATGATGTCTATCTGTAAGAGCCTCCATCTCGTATTGGATGGCCATGAGTACCTCCACCATTGATACCAAAAAAATTCAAAGAAGTTTGATCTAACTATTGTCTCTTTTAGTGAGTTCTTTCTCCTACTATGCAATGCGATCTTACCTAAGGATGTGAATGATAAAGGGTCACTATGGGTAATTCACACTAGATTTAGAATGATCTCTTGATTGTTTAATGTGTTTGAATGCAAGGTGTATTATGGTCATCATGACGTTGATGTTATGATGCTTATACAAATTGCAATATTAAAATGGACATGATATTCAGGTCATCCTACTGTTTGTGCCTTGGTGCTTATATCTACTCCAACATTCCAAAATAAAATCAATATTCATATGTCCATGGTTGCCTAACCAGTGGGTGTTGTATTGATTCCTACACATACAAATCAATATTCATATGTCTATGGTTTCATA
The DNA here is from genome assembly GCA_027943335.1 of Chamaecyparis obtusa. Taxonomy (NCBI): domain Eukaryota; kingdom Viridiplantae; phylum Streptophyta; class Pinopsida; order Cupressales; family Cupressaceae; genus Chamaecyparis; species Chamaecyparis obtusa. Next base: position 1,326,480 of record BSBK01003705.1, on the reverse strand, counting down.
ACTAGTGGGCATTATATTGATTTATCTGGTTACCTAAAAATTTCAATGATGAGAATGAATTGACACATGATCAGTGACTAGGTCCTACGTCCTAGGTTTGCATTTCATTCTGGATTTCATTTTGCACTTTGCATGATCTCACAAATTGCTTGAACACTTAAACGATTCTTCAAAACCAAAAATGCTAAACATGGCACAAGGATTGAGCATTGTATGAAGGTTCCTCCAATGAAACCACAAGTAGAATCCTTTTTTGGGATCAAAATTGAAATCTAAGATCATTCATATTATTAACTACTTGCATAATCAACCTTCAATCATCATAGAAATTTAAAATTCAACTTAACTGATTATCTTACATCAAACTATCAAAATTTCAACTTGGTCAACTATGGTCAACTCATGGTTTCACCTAGTCAAACTTAGTCTATAGGACCTCTAAGAGATGCAGAACACATTCTTGAATGTGTATAATCGCTTCTCAAATCAATTAGCATGCTTCTAAACTATAACACTGACTTTTCTTGTTAGATTTTGATTTTAATTCCAAAGGGGCATGGTATTGCATATCATTCAAGTCTGTAAATCTAAATCTATAATCAAATCTTTCCTTAGTAATCAAGACAACAACCACATCTAGTTATTGATTCATCAAAACACCTCATTGCTTGGGGAAAATCTATTATCAATTGGGGCATATTAGATTCATCGAGATCCATATCAATTTGGTATCCTAAATCTATCTTGTAAACGGTATCAACTTTTCATAACCATCGGTTCATTAGTGTTATTTCCTTGGTTCTTCATAACTAATGGGTTCAGGATGTGACACCAATATGATTCATACAAGGACATTTAGGTCTAGAATTGGTCACTCACTTCTTCACAATCATAAGGTTCAGAATCAGGTGTTTTGACACTTTTTTCGTAATCACCGGTTCATTTTTGTTATAGTAAACATTATCTCTGGTCAATCAGGACCTAAATCTTAAAATCTTACAATCTTTCAATTGGTTTCTGTCTCAGAATTGATTAATCTTTCAAATAAATTTCATACATCTTTATCATACACGGACTATCTTTGAACCACTGCGCTTTTCACAGTGATTCAAAGAGGGGCACAATGTAATACCCCAAAAAAGGGCTATAGGTTCATTAACCTCTTACATCTTCAATTTGAATGAAATTGATACAAAAGTCCTAACCTAAGGCACATCTTCACATTGAAATCCTAATTAATTTTATCTTAATTTTGCATCAGGGAATATTTCCTAAATATTCCTTTTTATCCTAATTATCTTTAATTTAATAATTATTTGGTGATAAATCTTATTTATCCTAAAGTTTGATTAATTGAATATTCTAAATATTTAATTAATCAGATTTAATATTGCCACTCAATTATTTAATTACATTTAATTACATCTATTCCTAAATTGTATTATTTAATTTTGACAATAAATCAAAAATCTTATGACTACTTGATTAAATTCCTATTTAATTAATTAAAGTCAGTTGTCAATATTTAATAATATAGTTTTTGAATAAAAGTTTGATTTAATGATTGATTAACCCATAAATCAATTGTTTTAATTCAAAAAATTAGTTAAGTTTAGAATAAATCACTTTATTTTTAAATTAATTTATAATTAAATCATGCACAATCATAAAAGCAAGCAACTAGAAATTAACAATAAATTTTAAAATTGAAACTCAACATTTGATGACGAGTTGAAAAAAAAAAAAAAAAAAACGTAAAACTTTATTTTGAGTTAAAAACTGCTTTTGCATCATTTTATGAATTAAATATTCTTAATTTCTTGTTAACTCAAAAATACACATGAGTTTATCAAGAGTGATTTATGGCTTTTCTCTTGCATCCTGAAAGCCATGGATTTCTATAAAATCAAGGCCTAGCTCTTCACAATCAACACCTCAAAATTGCATCCTCACTTTGGTGAATTCGTGACTGAAGAATCAATCTTTTGCAAATCAAGGCTATTGTGAAATTTTCATTTATTGTTTTGAGCATTCATAGTTTCATATCATAGATTTTTATATGCATTCATAGCATTTCTTAGATTAAATCTGCATTCAAACTCAATTTCATACATTATAGCTTAGATTCATACAGTTTTTCATCCTATTGCATCAGAAATCCAAAAAAATAGATTAATTTTCATTCATATTTCATTGCTTTCATCTTTTTAAAATCCTTCATTTAGGTTTTGCATTGTCACTGATCTTGATTTCAATCTAAGAACATCATACTCGCACCGACTAGAAGGCAGTAAATTGCCTAGTTAGCATAGTTTCAATTACTTGCAGATTTTAGTTTTTGCTAACGTCTAATGTTTTACTGAAGTTTTGTGTCTACATCTAGGTACAAAATTCACACACACACATTCAAGAGACAACATAGATGATAGAATAAGTTATACCTTGTACTACGAACCTCACCAAAGAGACTCTTCTTGGAAGATTAGAAGTAGCAGAGATGAACTTAAGGTTATTTAGAGACTTACCTAGAATGGAGACAACATTTAGTGCTCTTACTGTGAGTAGAGATTATGCTAGTAGCAAGAGATCTAGAAATGAAGAAGACAAAAAGATTGAAGAAGGTATTTCCTTTCTTCTAAAAAGAGAACTAGATGGTAAGAAAATTTTTATATGTTGGACTTGCAAGAATATGGTCATTTTGCATCTAAATGTCCTAAGAGAGTTAAGAAGTATAGGAAGAACTTTAATCCTAGAAGATCTAAAGAATGTTACTATGAAAATGATGAACTTGAAGCTAGTTTGGAGAAATATTTGAGTGAAAGTGATACTAAGAATAATGATGATATAATATTTGTAGCAATTAAAGAAGAAAATCTTGAAACTAAAATAAAGAAGAAAAATCTTTAGTTTCTCAAGTAGAAAAGAAAACTGATTCGATTATAGATAGTGGTTGTTCACATCATATAACTAGAGACATGAAAAAGTTCATAAACTTTAACAATTATGATGGAGTTGTTAGAGTTGGAAACAATGCACCTTGTTTGATTAAAGGTATAGAATCTATTACTCTTGATGGAAAGACTAATACTGATGATGTTTACTTTGTGGATGGTTTGAAACATAATATTTTGAGTGTTGGATAGCTAGTGGACAAGGGATATCAAGTTTGGTTTACTGAGAAAATGTGTGTGATAAAAGACAAGGATGGTAATTTGATTGGTACTGGATCTAGAACTAGAGGTAATGTATTTCAATTGAATCCTACTAAGATGACATGTTTGATTACTAATATTGATGGAAGTTGGTTATGGCATAGAATATTTTGTCAAATAAACTTTGTTAACATTGTGAAAGTGAGTACTACACTTGCAGTAAGAGATTTTCCTAAAATTATGAAGCCTACTAACATGATTTGCAAGGAATGTGTGATGGCTAAGAAGAAGAGAAGCTCATTTCCTAGCAAGAAGTTTACAATAGTAGAGAAGTTGGAGATTGTTCATACAAATTTGAGTGGTCCTCCAAGGACTAGAGAATTTTATGAAGAAAGGTATTTTATGATTCTTCTTGATGATTTTACAAGAATGATGTGCATTGCATTTCTTAAAGAAAAATCTAAAGTATTTGATAAGTTTAAGATTATTAAGAACAAAGTTGAGAATAAATCTAGAATGAAGATTAAATGGTTGAGATCAGATCGAGGTCGAGAATTTATCTCAAGAGAATTTAACACTTTTTGTGAAGTGAATGGTCTTAAGATACAGTTTTCAACCGCTAGGACACCTGAACAAAATGGTATTGCAGAAAGGAGGAATAGATCAGTGACTAAAGTAGAAATAGCTATGTTATTTGAGAATGACTTAGTGAATCTATTCTAGAGAGAAGTAGTGAACACAATAGTGTATACAATGAAAAAAGTACAAATCAAAGCAGACACAGACAAGACACCCTATGAACTATGGTTTGGACATGCACCATCAGTTAAGTATTTAATAATTTTTGTAAGCAAATGTTATATTAAGAGAGATGATGACATTGGAAAGTTTGAGCCTAGAAGTGATGAAGGTATATTTCTTGGATATTCATTGAAGAGAAAATCTTAGAGATGTTACAATAAGAGAACTCAGACTATTGTTGAGAGTGCAAATGTAAAAGTTGATGAAAAGTTCAAAATTCAGGAAAGAATGTTTGATTATCAATCATATGAAGGAACTCATCCTAGACCTAACATTGAGGCTACTAAATTATTCTATGAAACTGATAGTGATTTTCTAAATGAAAGGCATAATGAGATCATTGAAGAACTAACACTTGAAGTGAGATTTGAGACAGTGACACCTAACAAGAATTTATCAAGGAATCATCCTATTGAGTAGATTATTGGAAGCATAGACAAAGGAGTTTTGACTCAAAATAAGGTACAAGAATAGTTGTGTTTGATTTCTCAAATTAAACCTAAATCTACTAGTGAAGCTTGTGAAGATGAACATTGGATTAAAGCTATGAAAGGAGAACTAGATCAGATTCAAAAGAATAAGACATGGGAATTGGTGCCTAGACTTAAAGATAAAAATGTTATTGGAACAAAATGGGTATTCAAAAACAAGATGAATGAACAAGGAGAAGTAGTAAGGAACACAAAAAGATTGGTATGTAAAGGATGCTCACAGCAACAAGAAATTGACTATGAAGAAACTTTTGCACCTGTTGGAGATTTGTCAGCAAACCAATACTGACTGTATGTTTGTCATTGATGACAACATATGGAAAGTAACATGCATGGAAGTCTTATGTAGTAAGCTTTTAGTTTATGATACATGGACATGATATCATGGTCACAGAGGTTAATTGTTACTATATATAGTTATATAATAGCTTGTGTTAGTAGTGTTCTTGATAGAGTTACAGGAAGTGTTCTATGTATGGTTGTCCATACAGTTGTCCTATGGGCATGCACCCTTGGATATATGTTTTAGACATGTTAATGATGTTTAGTTCATGGACGCATGGTTTGATGATGAACACAAGTAAAGTTATGAAGTCACAATTCACCAATAGCAGTTTCCTATGTTTATTCAGTAGAGCCGATAGAGATTTTATTGGTTCTTGAGTTGTTCTTATCTTTAGGATATGAGGCCTTAGAGTTAAGCTTAGAGATGAGTTATTCATGTTTAGTTAAGAGTGCATGAGTTAATTCAACTTGTAGAGAAAGATCTAGTTGTTTTGGTAGAGCCAACAGTGTGTAGCATGCATCTACAAGTATCTTATACGGATAGGTCCCAAATTGTGTTGCATGCATAGTAGAGCCAAAAAAATGTTTGTTGGAGTTTGTTATGGTTTCTCTATTATGATTTCAAGGTGGTTCCAATAGGTTGACTTGAATATATCATTTAGAGGAAAGATATTTGTGTGGCTCATGGTTGATGAAGTAGACCAGAGTAGAGTGTGTGAAGTTGTGAGCCCTCAGAAGAAGGTCTATGTGACCAAGTAAATTATTTTTGTTATACATTGGAACTGATCTAGATAGTAGGTCAAAGCACAGTTCACCAAGATCCAAATATAGTGTGTATCGATTATTTAGAAGGTTGTAGCCTTCCCCCCTTTGAGTGGTGAGCTCTTGGATAGTGCATCCTCTTCCCTAATAAGGAAAATTGTAAAAGACTCCTAATAGGTCCTAACACTTAACTAGGTCTACTATACTTCATATGTTTTAAAGCTACTCCTAACAGGGTAAAGGATCTTCTAACAAGGATCATTATACACTAGTACATAATATAGGTGGGTATCAAGTCCCACTTGGGTTTTTACCTATTTGGGTTTCCCCATAACCAAAATATTGGTGTTGTGTTCATTTTTTCTTTCATTGTGTTTATGCTTTATGGTTAAGTATACTTAATTAGACAAAGAATTAAATCTTGTAGATAATTCATTCACCCCCCCTCTCACTTATCTCTTGGGACTATTCCTAACAATTGGTATTAGAGCCAAGTGCCTCAAAGAGAAATTTTAATAGCTTGAGGTTGATCATACTTTAGGAAAGAGTCCTAATTTTTATGGAGATAATTATCTTTATTGGAAGAACAAGATGGTGACCCATTTGCAGTGCATTGGTTTTGAAGTTTTTAATGTAACTATCAAAGCAACCAAGATATCTACCCTAGAAGACCTTGGAAAGGAAGATGCTACTAAAACACAAAAGGAATTGTTTCATCAAAATGCTTTTTCCAAAGAAGACCTTATAAGCACCCTATTAGATAGTGATTTTTCAAAGATAAAGAAGGTAGACACTGCAAACAAGATATGGAAGTACGTAGTAGACATATTTGAAGGAGACAAGCAAGCAAAGGATGCACACAGAAAGAATTGGAAGAAAAGATAAAATGCATTAGAGATCTCACCTAAAGAAAACATCAGAGCTTATAATCAAAGGATCAATGAAGCAGTTGATGGAATCAGGAACAATGGTGGAGAGATCTCAGAGGAAGAAATTATGGACAAGTTGATGACTACTCTCACTCCAGAATATGAAAGAACAATCAATATCCTTGATGACACCGTGCACCTTATATCTAATTTAAAAAGAGAGAACTTGATAAGAAAAATATTAGCTTTTGAAATTTCAAGATTGATGATAAAACCTAAAAGTGAGATAGCCTTCAAAGCAACAGTTCATGGTAAGAAATCTACAAACACTTCTGGTAATTTTGAAGATGATGATGAAGTGATTTTATTGCTATGGTTGCTAAAAGAGAAAAGAAAGGAAAAGGAAAATATGAATTTCAATTTCCATTTAAGTTCTTTTCATGTAATAAGATAGGTCACTTTGCATCTAAGTGTCCCACTAGAGCTAGAAAGTTCAAGAAGGATTACAAGCCTAAGTACTCTAAGGAATGTTACTTTGCTAGAGATGGAGTTTCAAATGATGAATCAGGAGAAGAAGAAATTGGATTCATTTCTATTGTAGACAAAATGAATAGTAAGTTAGTTCCTAAAGATGAGAAAGTAAATCAAGAGCTAGCATTGATTTCCCAAGCAGACATAAGGATAGACAGGATTATAGATAGTGGTTGTTCACATCACATGATAGGTGATAAAGGAATATTTGTTCATCTAGACAAATACAATGGTGGTATGGTTAGATTTGGAGATAACACTCTTAAACCAATAGTTGGTAGAGGAGCCATCACTTTGGATGGAAAGAATAGTACTGATGGTGTTCTCTATGTTGATGGTTTTAAACATAACCTTCTCACTATTGGATAGTTACTTGGAAAAGGATATCAGTTGGAGTTCAAAGATGAAAAATGCATCATTAAAAAAAAGGATGGTGTTATGATTGTATTAGGCTCAAAGAAAAGAGGTAAAGTTTTTCAACTCAACCCAGAAGCAAGTTTTTTTATTACTAAAGTTGATGATAGTTGGTTGTGGCATAAAAGACTATTATATCAATTTTGATAACATAGTGAAGATAAGAAATGTTAAGGCAGTAAGAGATCTACCTATCATAGCAAAGCCAATTGATACTATATTCAGGGAATGTGTGATGGGAAAGCATGTGAGGAATTCATTCAGAAGCAAGCACAATTCAACAGAGAACAAGTTGGATCTGATTCATACAAACCTATGTGGACCAACTCAAACAAGATCATACTATGGTGAAAGGTATTTCATTTTGTTTATTGATAATTATACTAGGATGATGTGGGTTACATTCTTAAAAGATAAGTCATAAGCATTTGATAAGTTCAAAATATTCAAAGCTAAGGTTGAGAATGAATCTAGATTTAAGATAAAATGTTTGAGATTGGATAGAGGAGGAGAATTCACCTCTGATAGATTTTATGAGTACTACGAAGAACATTGCATAAAGAGATAGTTAAGTGCACCTAGAACACCTCAACAGAATGGAATTGTAGAGAGAAGGAATAAGATCATTCTTGATATAGTGTGCACCATCATGATAGAAGGAAAAGTTGCACACACCTATTGGAGAGATGCGGTCAATACAATAGTCTACACAATGAATAGAATTTAGTTAAGCCATGGTGCTGACAAAACACGTTATGAGCTATGGTTTGGTAATATTGCCATAGTAAAATAGTTCAAGATATTTGGAAGCAAGTACTACATTAAGAGGGATGAAGCAGTAGGAAAGTTTGATGCAAGAAGTGATGAAGGTATTTTCCTTGGTTACTCTACTAAAATTAAAGTTATAGATATTTCAATTTAAGATTGAAAAAGATAATTGAAAGTTCTCATGTTAAGATTAATGAAAAGTTTATGGTTCAAGAAAGATATCATGATTACTCACGCATGATTGAAGAAGAAGCCAGACCCTCTTCTAGTGAGACAGTTATTGAAGAAATGTTTGACTTCATTGATGTGTTGTTAAATGACCCTAAGACAAGTGAGGAAGAAACTCCTAAGGTTGATGAGTTCGCAAAAACTAAAGCTCCAAAGTTTACATCTAGAAACCATTCCAAGAAAGACATCATTGGAGATCAGAGCAGCAAAGTCTTGACAAGATCACAAGCAAAGAACTCAGCTAACGGTGAAGTGGTATGTTTATTATCTTAGATTGAACCTTTAAGTGTTGAAGATGCTTGTAATGATTCAGATTAGCATGATGCTATGAAAGGACTTGATTAGATTATTAAGAATGACACTTGGGAACTAGTCCCAAGACCTAGTCATAAGAATGTCATTGGTACAAAGTGGATATTCATAAATAAGATCAATGAAGATGGTATAGTAGTAAGAAATAAAGAAATATTAGTATGCAAAGGATATGCATAAAGAGAAGGCATTGATTATTCAGACACATTTGCACCTATGAGTAGATTAGAAGATATTAAGTTGTTTCTAGCTTATGCTATAGTCAAAATATTCAAAGTTTATCAGATGGATGTCAAGTCAGCATTTTTTAATGGAGATCTGAAAGAAGAAGTGTACATTGAGTAGCTAGAAGGATTCACCATATCAAATAGACCTGCTATGGTATGCAAATTGAAGAAGGCCCTCTATGGACTTAAGAAATCCCATAGAGCATGGTATGAAAGATTAGATGGATACCTAACAAAGATTGGATTCAAGAAAGGAGGAGCAGATTGTAATATATTCATTAGAGAGACATCTGAAGGTTTGTTACTTGTAGCTATATTTGTTGATGACATTATCTTTGGAGGTAATGACAAAATGAGTGTTGAATTTTCTAAGGACATACAAAATGAATTTGAGATGAGTATGATTGGTCCTATCAAACACTTTTTAGGATTGAATGTATAGCATGCCAAGAAAGGTATATTCATTAATCAGTCTAAGTATGTGAGAGAGATATTGAAGAAATTCAAGATGGATGATTGCAAGCCATTAGGGACACCTATGATTACTAGATGCAAGCTTCAAAAGGAAGATGAGTCACTAAAATTTGATATAACATTCTACAAGTCTATGATTGGGAAACTAATTTATCTTACTCAGACTAGACCTAATATTTCCAATGCAGTTGGCATAGTTGAAAGATTTGTAGTAGAGCCCAAACAAAGTCACCTCATGGCAGTAAAAAGGATATTTAGATACTTACAAGGTAATATAGACTATGGTTTATGGTATCCCAATTTAGAAAATGTTGAGCTTCATGTGTACACTGATGCAGATTGGGTAGGATGTGTTGATGATAGAAAGAGTACATTAGGAGGAGCAGTGTTTCTTGGTGATAGACTTGTCACTTGGACAAGAAAGAAACAAAATTGTATTTCTTAGTCAACAATAGAAGTAGAGTATGTTGCAATAGCCTTGAATTGTTCTAAAATTGTTTAGATCAAGCAGATGATAAAAGATTTTGGAATTCAGATTGATTATCCTATTGTTATTCATTGTGATAACACTAGGGGAAGTTGGGAGTAATTCTTTTGATTCTTCTTAGAAGGAAGTAGGAATGGCATCAGTCCTCAAGGACTGATGGAAGGTTGACTACTCTACCTCAGGAGTAGTATCAGTGCTTACAATGAATGGCACCCTTTTCCATTGATGCCAAAGGGGGAGTAGTATATAGAGTCATGAAAAATAGGAGTAATATACCTAGGGGGAGCAGTATTCAGCTATGATAGCAGGTCAGTTGAGGAAATGGAGAATGTTGGAATATATTGTAGTAGATGGAGAATTAATCTTTGGGGGAGTTTTCAAGAGGAAATGGAGAATGTTATAAAAAAAATTGTTCATTTGGGTTGGTGGTGGTTTTTCATTCCACATGTTTCCATCAATGCCAAAGGAGGAGATTGTTGGAGATTTGCCAGTAGGCTAGTACTGACTGTATGTTTGTCATTAATGAGAACATATGGATAGTAGCATACATAGAAGTCTTATGCATTAAGATTTTAGTTTATGATACATGGACATGATATCAGCATGATATCATGGGTGCAGAGGTTAACTGTTAGTATAGATAGTTATATAGCAGCCTATGTTAGCAGTGTTCCTGATAGAGTTACAGGTAGTGTTTGATGTATGGTTGTCCATATAGTTTTCCTATGGGAATGTGCCCTTGGATATATGTTTTAGACATTTTAATGATGTTAAGTTCATGGAGGCATGGTCTGATGATGAACACAAGTAAAGTTATGCAGTCACTATTCGCTAGAAGCAGTTTCTTGTATTTGTTCAGTAAAGTCGACAAAGATTTTATTGGTTCTTGAGTTGTGCCTATATTTAGGATACATTCCCTTGGAGTTACGCTTAGAGATGAGTTATTGATGTTCTATTAAGAGTGCATGAGTTAATTCAGCTTGTAGTGGTAGAGCTGACAGTGTGTAGCATGCGTCTACAAATATCTTATTTGGATAGGTCCCAGATTGTGTTAAGTGCATAGTAGAGCTAATAGAATGTTTGTTGGAGTTTGTTATGGTTTTTCTATTACAATTTCAAGGTGGTTATAATTGGATGACTTGATTATATCATTTAGAGGAAAGATATTTATAGGCAGTCATTTGTGATTGTTGGAGTGTGGTTCATGGTTGATAAAGCATAACAAAGTAGAGTGTGTGATGTGTTGAGCTATCAGAAGAAGATCTATGTGAGCAAGTAAAGTGTTTATGCTATACATTGGAACTGATCCAGATAGTAGGTCAAAGTGCATTTCATCAAGATCCATATATAGTGTGTATCTATTATTCAGAAGGTTGTAGCCTTCGCCCCTTTGAGCAGTGAGCTCTTGGATAGTGTGTCCTCTCCCCTAATAGGGACAAATGTAAAAGACTCATAAAAAAGTTTGACCCTTAACCAGATCTACTATACTTCATATATTGTAAAGCTACTTCTAACAGAGTAAAAGATCTTCTAACAAGGATCATTATATGCTAGTACAAAATATTAGTGGGTATCAAGACCCACCGAGGTTTTTACCTATTTGGGTTTCCCCATAACCAAAATATTGGTCTTGTGTTCATATGTTCTTTCATTGTGTTTATGATTTATTTTTAAGTATACTTAATTGGACAAAGAATTGAATCTTGTAGATAATTGATTCACCCCCCCCCCTCCTTCTCAGTTATCTCTTGGGACTATTCCTAACAGCACTAGTAGCATGATTTGAAGCAATAAGAATGTTTTTGGCTTATGCATCTTTTAAGAAATTCAAAGTGTATTAGATGGATGTGAAGTTAGCATTTATGAATGGAGAATTAGAAGAAGTCTACATTTAGCATCCTAAAGGTTTTCCTTTAACTAAAGAAGGAGACATGGTATGTAAATTGAAGAAAGATTTATATGGACTAAAGAAAGCACCTAGAACTTGGTATGCGAGATTGGATGAGTATTTGTTGAAACTAGGATTTATAAAAGGAAAAACTGATAGCAACCTGTATACAAAAGAAATTGAAAATGGTTTGTTGGTTGTAGTTATTTTTGTTGATGATATTATCTTTGGAGGAGAAGATGAAGCTAGTGATAAATTTTCAAATGAAATGAAGACTAAATTTGAAATGAGTATGATCAGTGAAATGAAATACTTTTTGGGATTGTAGATAACACAGAACAGTGATGGTATCTTTGTAAGTTAGACAAAGTACTTGAGTGATTTAATGAAGAGATTTAGAATGGAGAATTGTAAACCAGTTGGAACACCTATGGTAACTAGACACAAGTTATCTAGTACAGATGAGACTCCTACAATGGAACAAAAGAAGTACAGATCTATGATTGGAGGATTGTAGTATTTAACTCATACAAGATTTGATATAATACATTTAGTTGGAATTGTAGCAAATTTCAAGATAAACCTAGAGAATCACATTATGCAGTAGTAAAGAGGATGATGAGGTGCATAAGAGGCACAGTTGAGTATGGATTGTTGTATGAAAAATCTGATGATTTTACCCTATGTGCATATACAAATGTTGATTAGGGAGGCACTGTTGATGATAAAAAGAGCACCAGTGGTGGAACATTTTTCCTTGGAGGAAGATTGGTTTCTTGGCTAAGAAAGAAGTAGAATTGTATTTCATAGAGCATAGTAGAAGGAGAATATGTAGTAACAGCAAACAATTGTAATTAGATAATTTGGATGAAACAAATGTTGAAAGATATTGGAATAAAATTTGTTGAGCCTATTGTTATACATTGTGATAACACTAGAATAGTTAGTATGTCTAAGAACCCTATGTTACATTCTAAGAAAACACATATAGAGATAATGTATCATGTAGTGAGAGAGAAAGTTGTTGAGAAAGAAGTCAGACTTGAGTACATTGTTGGAGATTTGCCAGCAAGCTAGTACTGACTGTATGTTTTTCATTGATGACAACATATGGAAAGTAGAATGCATGGAAGTCTTATGTAGTAAGATTTCAATATATGTAGCATGAACATGATATTAGTATGATATCATGGGTGCAAAGGTTAACTTTTAGTAAAGATAGTTATATAGCACCTTGTGTTGGCAGTGTTCTTGACAGAGTAACAGGTAGTGTTCTATGTATGGTTGTCCACACTATTATCATGGAGCCTTGAACACTTGGATATATGTTGAAGACATGTTAGTGATGTTTCAATCATGGACGCATAGTCTTTTGATCAATAGAAGTGAAGTTATACAGTCATTATTTGCCAGTAGTAGTTTACTGTGTTTATTCAAAAGAGTCGATAGAGATATTATTTGTTCTGAAGTTGTGCCTATCTTTTGGGTATGTGCCCTTGTAGTTAAGCTTAGAGAAGAGTTATAGATGTTTGGTTAAGAGTGCATGAAGTAATTTAGCTTGAGGAGAAAGATCCAGTTGTTTTGGTAGAACTGACAGTGTGGCATGCATCTACAATTATCTTATTAGACAAATCCCAGAATGTGTTGCATGCATAGTAGAGTTGACAAAATTATTATCAAATTTTTTTATGGTTTCTCTAATATGATTTCAAGGTGGTTCTAACAGGCTAACTTGATTATATCATTTAGAAGAAAGATATTTATAGGTAGTCATTTGTGATTGCTTGATTGTGGTTCATAGTTGTTTAGAAGAGCAGAGCAGAGTGTGCAAAGTTTTGAGCCTTCAAAAGAAGGTCTATGTGACCAATTAAAGTGTTTGTACTATTCATTGTAACTAATCTAGATAGTAGGTCTAAGTGTAGTTCACCAAGATCTAGATATAGTGTGTATTTGTTATTCAGAAGGTTGTAGCCTCCACCCCTTTGAGTAGTGAGCTCTCGGACAATGCATCCTCTCCTCTAATAGGGAAAATGCTAAAAGACTCCTAATAGGGTCTAACCCTTAACCAGGTCTACTATACTAAATATATTGTAAAGAAACTCCTAACAGGGTTAAGGATCTTCTAACAAGGATCATAATACACTAGTACAGAATATTAGTGGGTGTCAATTCCCATAGGGGTTTTTATCTATTTGAGTTTCCCTATAACCAAAATATTGGTGTTGTGTTCATGTGTTCTTTCATTGTGTTTATGCTTTATGCTTAAGTATACTTAATTGGATAAAGAATTGAAAATTGTAGATAACTAATTCACCCCAGCCCCCCTCTCAGTTATCTCTTGGCACTCTTCCTAACAATTGGTATCAGATCCAAGTGCATTAGAGAGAAAGTTCAATAGCTTGAGGTTGATTAGATGGCATACTTTAGAAAAGAAATTCCTAAGTTTGATGGAGAGAATTATCTTGATTGGAAGAACAAGATGGTGACTCATTTGCAGTGCATTGGTTTCAAATTTTTTGATGTAACTATCAAAGTAGCCAAGATCACTACCTTAGAAGACCTTGCAAATGATGATTCTACTGAAAGGAAAAAGGGATTGTTTCATTAGAATGATATTGCTAAAGGAGCCCTTATTAGCACCCTATCTGATAGTGAATTTTCAGAGATAAAGAAAGTAGACACCACCCACAAGATATGGAAGCACCTAAAAGACATGTTTCAAGGTGACACACAAGCAAATGATGCATGTAGAAAAATATGAAAGAAAAGATAAAATGCATTGGAGATCTTGCCTAAAGAAAACATCAGAGCTTACAATCAAAGGATCTATGAAGCAGTTGTTGGAATCAAGAATAATGGTGGAGAGATCTCTGAGAAAGATATTATGGACAAGTTGATGACTACTCTCACTCTAGAATATGAAAACAAGATCAACATCCTTGATGAGACCATGCAGCTTACATCTAATTTCAAGAGAGAGACCTTGATCAGTAAAATTTTAGCTTTTGAGATTACAAGATTGAAGACAAAACCTAAGAGCGAGACAACCTTCAAAGCAATAGTTCATGGTAAGAAATCTACAAACACTTCTGGTAATTTTGATGATACTGATGAAGAGAAAACACTAGATGATTTCATTGCTATGATTTCCAAAAGAGAAAAGAAAGGAAAAGGAAAATATTAAGGTCAATTTCCATTTAAGTGCTTTTCATGTAATAAGATCGATCACTTTGCATCTAAGTGTCCCACTAGAGATAGAAAATTCAAAAAGGATTATGTTAGGGATTTTTCTTGCATGAACCAAATGTTTGAATGATTTCTTGAAAAAAGAATTTTGAGACTAATTCAAACAAGAGAAAGACCTAATTTCTAAGGATTGGATAAGATCCTCCTTCACTTTTGAGCTCCACATACTCAGGCAGGTATTACCTTTTAATGATAACTGATTACCTAGTATTATATGAGTGGACACTGATATGCTATCAATCCTTCTAATGCATCAATCTATAAAGCATTCTGCATATAACCAAAATCAACTTGACAGAGAGCTTAACCAAGCAGTTTGTGATCGCAAATATAGCAAGAATCAGTGATTTAAGGATTCTCATCCTTCTTCCTTTTAAGGAGGGGTAACCTAAATGATTCTCTCTTTATAGAATCAGGAAATATGAATTGTAAGCCTTGGGAACAATCCAATCTTTTGAGTGCAACAAATATGAAATGAAAATGTACTGGTAAATGATATGAAGGTTTCAATTTCTCTTCCTAAAGGATATGAAAAATAAAAACTATAAGAAACAAACACTAAACCAGTGCCTTATCCAATGGGAAAAAGAAAATCAAATGCAAATACATAAGATAATTTCAAAAGAAATACAATAATATGCCTTACATATTAACTACAAATTCAAATAGATTACCTTGCAAACTATTCTTTTAGCCAAACACTATTATCATCAACAATCCTTACAAATATATCTACTCTTCAAGATGAACCATGAGAATTTTAATTCTTTCCTTGAAAGAAACTCATAATCAATCAAGCAAGCTACTTTACAACTGGTATATTTTAAATGCCTAACATATAAAACATACAAGAGTACAATATAAAAGTAAAGAGACAACAACCAGGAATGGCAAAAGTTGCAATGTCTTTGTATTAAAATCAACTTTCCAATTACTTTCAAAGTTCAATTACTTAGAAAGCTAGACACAAAATTTAGAAGTATGCTTCAAAGCAATTCTGTTCAAATTTTTATTATCTTCCAACCCCTTTTAAAAATGGGTCTACAACTCTATATATACCTCCTAGTCTCAACCATCTTGGAATTCTCTTATTAATGAGAATACAACAAGCTTTAGATGGTTGAAAACCCTAACCCCAAAAACATCAGAGACAAATTAGAAAAGACAAAAATACAATACACCCTCAGGTAGTGGAAACACAAAACATTCTTTTTGACTCTTCTGCATCTTGGATCGCTGATAACTGACACCTTTGTCTGCAAGTCTTTATGATAGCTTCTTGGTTTTTATGAGATTTAGTGAATGCCATTTCAGGATAACCTACACCAATCTTAATGATATCTTATCATCCCTGTACTCTGAGCTTAGGTGTTAGGTGCTCCAGATGTCCTCTTCACTCTTCATCTAAAATATCTAAGTCCACTATGGTAGATTTAACCTTTTTGGGATTTGTCAGTTCATCCCATGTAGTTACTTGTTCCTCTAAAGGCCAATTAAATTTTTGAACAAGTTGTAGTTGTACCTTTTGTCTCTCCCACCTGGCATCATTTATGGATTTGACATTTGTAATGAATTTGGTGAGATCTGTCTTTGCCTTTATTGCTTCATCTAGGGTTTTATTGAAGCTGTCCATGTCCACATTATTATCTTCACCTAAAAATGCCTCTTTCCTAGGTAGTAGAAGATCAACATCTGATCTCCATTGATCAAGACTCTTAATGGCTCCATTAGTACTCAAAATTGAGGGGACAAATTTATTGGAGCAAGAGCTGAGCATAGCTATCTTAGCCTCAATCAAATTTTCCTTACCCTTAAAAAGTGGCAATATGGCCTTTACTCTATCAATCTCCTCACCAACCCTCACAACTGTCTCTAGAATATTTTTGCTTAAAGATTCAGCAAAAATCAATCTTTCAAAAAGGGGCACCCTGATAGACCAAGTTGTGTGAAAACCACTCAAAATTTGCACATAGTTACCAACCTCCTTTTGTAACTCTGGCAACTTGCCGTATGCATTGAAGACTAGGTCAAATTTGTCTTTAATTGTATTTATCTTGTACTGCAAAATATTCAAAAGGGCCTGCAAAATGGCCTCATTCTTCTCATCATTTATTTTCTTCAGCTCTACTGCCACCTCTTCTTCTGTCATTGCTTGTATTGTGGGCTGCTCTAGAGGTACAGGGGCTGCTACAAGAACACTAACAAGCTATTCTTATAGATCATTTGCATGCTTCTCTATTGCTCTATTCCTCATTATTACTAAATCTCTATCCTTTACAAGAGTACTATAATCTTCTAAAAGATCACCATACCTCTCTAATAGTTGCTTAGTTTTATCTTCATTTAACTTTGCAAAATGGGTCAACACCTGAGAAATCTCTAGGTCCCCTATATTGTGGATTGACCACACAATTTCATCTCCCTCCATTTGTTCTTTCATATTCAAAATTTGTGGCTTCTTGTCCTTAGGATAAAGACTCCACATAGCTAATGCTTGGTTTTTTGGGGTATACCCAAATCCTTTTATTATATCCCCAACCTGGGTCTTTGAAGACAGAGTGACATTTTCTTGTCTTTTTATCTAATCTATAATAAAATCTAAATATAAACTCCACCCAAGCACCAGTAGCATATTGCTCTGTCTTACCAACTTCCTAGCCTCATCTGGAGTCAAGGTCTCATCCTTTGGGTCATATTCTTTTAACTACTGCAATGCCTCATCTGGCACTTGACCCTCTATTATTTGTACACTTGAGGCCACTTGTTGTTGTTTATGCCATATCAAAAAGCTTTTGAATTCTTCTGAATTGACAAAATTGTCATCATTTAGGAAAGAATCCTGCTCAATTATTCTTTCATCTTGGCCAAGGGCCAAGGGCAACTCAACATTTTCAATTTCAAGCTTTCTTTTCCTTTTTTCTTCTCTAACTTTATTTCTAAGTTGGTGATGATGCTCACTAGTTCCTATGTAGAGGGCACTCACTCTATCCTTCTTCTTCTCTAAAGGTTCACTAGTTAACAACTTTTTGTTTTTCTTTTGAGGCTCAGCAGTATCCTCAGAGCTAGGTAGTTCAACAAGGTCTACATTATCTTTTTCTTCTTCAGGCCCTTCAACCATTGGTTTTTCCATAATGGGTGGACTATATATGGGATAGCCACCTTCACTATCCTCATCACATTCAGATTCAGAATGGGCCTTTTTTCCCTATTGAGTCTTATCAAGTTAATCCTCCATGGATCTCATCAAAGTGTTAAATTGAGCCATCATTTTCTCAAGTCTTTGTAGGTAAGGCAAAGTGGGAAAAAATCCCCCAAATACCAGTCCTTTACTTTTCAATTGCTTTTCAACATTATACAATGTTTCCAATTGATGGAATCTCTTCTCCACTTCATTATCTTTAATGATATTTTTTATTACATCTTCCTCACGATACTCCTCATGTTGCTTATTGAAGGGAATACTAGGCATGTAATATTGCCTAGCAGTAGCTATAAATCCCTCTGTATCCACATATCTGTATGATGTTGCAAACATGTGATAACCCTCCAACCAATCATTAACTCTATTGAGAGTTCCCTTTCCAATTGTAAGATAATGCACTCTGAAGTGCCGAGGAGTGAAAATCCTTTCCTGTGGGAGGCTAAGTGTTCTTTATTTGTTAACATGAGTTGCCAAATAAACTCAAGAAAAGAAAATCTTGGTGGAACAAAGAATGGGAGAAGATGGGGAGGCTGAGGGCATCCATAAACCCTAATCATTGTGTAACCCTTCTCATAGTAGATATCTCCCCAATTGTGGCCCTTGGTCCTTTTATCAATAAATTATTTGGGTTTCACCAATTGTAAAACTTTGGTGGACAATCTTGTGTAGTTGATTCCCAGACTTCAAAGAATTGGATATACAATCCAGTTCTCAAAGGCACCAAAATCACACCTAGGGCAAGAAGGACTCTAGATTCCTAACCAAAACTACACAGGGTTAGGCTCTCCATTCCATGTCATCTATGGCTTGAGATCTTGCAGGTTGATGAGATTATAATTGTGATACACAATAAGGTGCATTAGTAAGGAGTAATGCATGAACTTGGGGGTAGTACCAAATGCAAAAAAATTTAGAGACAACAAACCCTCATGCATTTTGTTTATTACATATCCAATGTAGCCATAACCTTTGTTTACCAGATGGCTCTGAGAATCCATAACTAACATTAGAATGTTAGAGGTGATCGTCTTTGGGCCTACATCAACTCCCAAAACCTAGCATATCCCATAAGCAATATACTTGATATAAAACTTGAGGTCTTTGTACTGATATGGAACTGACCCAGCCATAGTTGCAATATAATTCCTATTCTCTTTTGGCATATGGTTTTTAATCTCCTTAGAAACTAACACAACTTCTCTAACATATCTATTAGCCTGAGATTTTAGGTCAATTTCTATGGCCATTGGAACTCGAATTCTAAATGCCTTCATGGAGTTTCTATCTAGGGTTACAAGGGGAGAACCATCCTCCTTTCTAATAGTTTTGGACAGAGGATCATAGCATTGAGATAATGCAAGTAATGCATCTACCTCTAAAAAGATCTCAGGAACAATCAATTTTGCTAACCCTTATGTCCAAGGGTTTGAGACTGGCACTACACTATCATGATTTTTATTAAAGTATGAGAAAAGGCACATCCCTGTGAGTTTAGGCATATTGGCATCTCTATAGTAGGCTAAATCATCCATGAAATAGTCATCACTAACCTTCTTATTTTGAGATGAACAAGGAAAAAGGGTGAGGAATTCATCTGAAAAACTCTCTTTTATTTTCTCCTTTGATCCTCGGCTGGTGGAGGTCCTGCTTGCTATTGGCTAACTAATCCTGACTATAATTCTAAAAATTCTCTGTAAAAAATCACTAGTTAAACTATAAATCTGGGAAGCTCTGAAGACCTAATGTTTTGTACTCTTCAATATGCTCTATTTCTTTCAAATGAGTAGCCTCTAACTATTTTATTCTACAAAATTGAATGGGCCACCATTTTCTGACACCAAAATTTCACTTCTACCATTACTACACATGAAAAGGGCTTCAATTTACTAGTCGTAGCTCAAAATATTCAAATTCAATTATTCAGAGATCTGGCGACTGAAGAGAAATCTCATAGTCATTTAATAATATTGGCACCTTTATGAGTTTTATGAGACCTAGCGACTAAGAGGGCTTCTCGTAGTCATGGAAAGATTTTCCACTTTATGAATCCATTCTGAGATTTGGTGATCACAAATTTTTGATCTAGAGACCTAGTGACTATAGTCAATCTCTTTAATTTTTCCATTCGGAGATTACCCGACTATAGTCTAATCCTTAGTTGTGGGTGAAATATTTCTCTTTATGAGATCACGTGACTAAATTCACTTTCAACCTCCATTATGAGATTTGGTGACAATAGGCAAACTCTAAGTTGCAGAACACTATTGACTTTTCAAACTTCCTTTCGAGATATCTTGACCTAGCCATCTGGAGATTTGGTGACTGAAGGAAGGAAATCTTTAATTTATTTCATCTAGAGATTTGGTGACTATAGTCTAGATCTAGTCACAAAATAATAATTTTCCTTTGCGAGATCACGTGACTAAATAGATATATACCTTAATATTTCATTATGAGATTTGGTGACTATAGTTGCACTCATTATCTTAGCAACTTTATTTTGTCTTTAAAACATTCAGTGATCACCCGACCTGGCAATCTAGTGACTAACCTAAAGTCTCTTAATCACTAAAACCTTCTGACTTTTCAACCTTCCTCTCGAGACCTCACAACCACCATTGATCTTCTTCTTCATTTCATCCTACGGTCCACATTAAGTCACGAGAGCCCTTTTCACTTAACTATTTGATTCAAAGACCACGAGACTAACCGTGTCACTGAATCACTAGAGGCTTACCACTTAACTATCAGGAACTTGAGATTTCACAACTACATAGTCACTGGATCACTGAATAAACACATAACCACTAGGCTTTAACCATTACATTGACCTTAACTTAACTCGGGCCAATCTGGAGACTTGGCTACAAAGAGATTCGCTAAGTCTCACAATCCTTCACTCAACTGGGGTTAAGTCTTAAGAATGCATGACTGTGGAAATATCTAAGTCACAAAAACACTTCTTAACTCTAAGTTAGATTTGGAGATTAAATACTAGCCATCGATCAAAACTTTGTCTCATGGTTATCATTAAGTCCTATAATCCTTTATCACTTAACCGCTGCATCTGGAGATCTGGAGACAACTGCATCACTAAATCACTGACCACATAGAAGATAACCACCATTATTGAGAGATAACATGGCTATTGAAAATCCAAGTCACTGAATAGAATGACTAACTATATGAAGACTTAGAGACCTGGAGACAACTACGTCAAAAGACCACTCTTCCATTTAGAGATTTAACGACCAAAGGAAAATCATAATCGCTAAATGAAACACCACTTTAATAAATTATTCTGAGATGTCCCAACCAAAGGTAATTTCCATCTAGAGACCATATGACTATAGTTCTTTTCTTATATCATTTTTCATAGTAGTCACTAGATCTCAAGAAAACATTCTAAGATTTGGAGACTAAAAGGGGAATTACTAAGTTGCCTGCTAATAAAGAATATTCCAAAGTGCTCTTGAGATCAGGTGACAAAGGCTTTGAGACAATCACTAAATATGAGGGAATATTCTCACTTCTTTAGGAGACTAAGTGACTAGGAGAGAATTAAAGCACACATGCTTATACCAACGCTTAAATGACCTGATAAAGTAACAAAAAAATAGAAAGCTAACAAACACAACTAGGGTTTTTGATTTTTTAGGGAAAAGGGTCTGAAACTTAGGGTTACTCACCTAGGGCTTGAAAATTTTGCAAGAGATACCAGACAAAAACTCAAAACTTCAACCAGGAAAAGACTAAAACCAGAAATACTATGAATAGATTACAAGCCTAAGAACTCTAAGGAATGTTATTATATTGGAGATGGAGTTTCAGATGATGAATCAGGTGAAGAACAAATTGGATTCATTTCTATTATAGAGAAAATGAATAATAGGATAAATCATGAAGATAAGAAAGAGGAACAAGAGCTAAAATTGATTTCACAAGCTGACATAAGGATAGAGTGGATTATAGATAGTGGTTGTTCACATCACATGACAGGTGATAAAAATAGATTTTTTCATCTGGACAAATACAATGGTGGCATGGTTATATTTGGAGACAAGAATCCTATACCCATAGTTGGTAGAGGAGCCATCACTTTGGATGGTAAGAATAGTACTGATGATGTTCTATATGTTGATGGTTTGAAACATAACCTTCTCATTGTTGGATAGTTACTTGGAAAAGGCTATTAGTTGGAGTTCAAAGATGACAAATGCATCATTAACAGCAAAGATGGTGTTATGATTGCATCAAGCTCAATGACTAGAAGTAATGTTTTCCAATTCAATTCAAAAGAAAGTTGTTTTGTTGCTAAAGTTGATGATAGTTGGTTGTGGCATAAAAGACTATGTCATATCAATTTTGATAACATAGAAAACATAAGAAATGTAAAGGCAATAAGAGATCTACCTAGCATAGAAAAGCCATTTGATACTATATGCAGGGAATGTGTGATGGGAAAGCATGTGAGAAATTCATTCAGGAGCAAGCACAATTCAATAGAGAACAAGTTGGATCTGATTCATACTGATCTATGTGGTCCAACTCAAACAAGATCTTTATGGTGAAAGGTATTTCATTTTTTTTGTTGATGATTATACTAGGATGATGTGGGTTGCATTCTTGAAAGATAAGTCAGAAGCATTTGAGAAGTTTAAAATATTTAAAGCTAAGGTTGAGAATGAATCTGGACTAAAGATAAAGTTTTTGAGATTGGATAGAGGAGGAGAATTCACCTTTGATAGATTCTATGAGTATTGTGAAGAACATGGCATAAAGAGATAGTTGAGTGCCCTCAGCAAAAAGTAATTGTAGAGAGAAGGAATAGGATCATCATTGATACAGCATGCACCATCATGATTGAAGGAAAAGTTGCACACACCTATTGGAGAGATGTGGTCAATACAATAGTCTACACCATTAATAGAATTCAATTGAGTCCTGGCACTAACAAAACAACTTATGAGCTATGGTTTCATAATGCTCCCATAGTAAAATACTTTAGAATCTTTGGAAGCAAGTGCTACATCAAGAGGGATGAAGCAGTAGGCAAGTTTGATGCAAGAAGCGATGAAGGTATTTTCCTTGGTTACTCTACTAAAAATAAAGCTTATAGATGGTTAAATTTAAGATTGAAAAAGATCATTGAAAGTGCTCATGTTAAGATTGACGAAAAGTTCATGGTTCAAGAAAGATACCATGATTACTCACCCATGATTAAACAAGAACCCAAACCCTCTTCTAGTGAGATAGTTATCGAAGAAATGTTTGATAGTATTAATGTGTTATTCAATGAACCTGAGACAAGTGAAGAAGGAACTCCTAAGGATGATGAGTTAGCATCACCTAAAGTTCCAAAGTTTACATCTAGAAACCATTGCAAGAAATACATCATTGGAGATCAGAGCAGAAAAGTTCTAACAAGATCACAATAAAAGAACTTAGCTAGCAGTGGAGTGGTATGTTTACTATCTTAGATTGAACCCTTAAGTGTTAAAGATGCATGCAAGGATTTTGATTGGCATGATGCTATGAAGGAATAACTAGATCATATTATCAAGAATGATACATGGGAACTAGTCCCAAGACCTAGTGATAAGAATGTGATTGGAACAAAGTGGATATTTAGAGACAAGATGAATGAAAATGGTACAATAGTGAGAAACAAAGAAAGATTGGTATGTGAGGGATATGCACAAAGAGAAGGAATTGATTATTTAGACACATTTGTACATATGAGAAGACTAGAAGCTATTAAGTTGTTTCTAGCTTATGCTACACTAAAAAACATCAAAGTTTATTAGATGGATGTCAAGTTAGCATTCCTAAATGGAGATTTGAAAGAAGAAGTATACATTGAGCAACCAGAAGGATTCACCTTATCAGATAGACCTGATATGGTATGAAAATTGAAGAAGGCCCTCTATGGACTTAAGCAAGTGGTGAAGGATGCTCCCCTTAATACCACAAACACATAACAGAAATAGAGAAACAACAACAATATGCAAGAACAGAAAATTGGCTTCTTATTATATCCACAAATGTGGAATTACAAACTTTCAGAATTACAATATGCAAAGCCACATGGGCATTCCCTTACAATATTATGTAGGACAAAGCCTCGAACTATTACCCAGATCTACTACCCAGAACTATTCTAAACTGCCCAAGACAGTAATATAGCCTTCCTTATATAGGCAATTTTCCACCGCCTGGGAAGGTTCCAGAATTTTAGCCAATAAGGCCGACCAAACTTAGAATTATTTTATTTTACATTTTATTACATCATAGTCGGCTCAAGATAACCTTTGAAACCCAAACAGAAATTTTGAAGAAAATTATTTTTTGCCATTTCAGGTGGCCCAACTTCTGAAGACCATAAGTCATCACCAGTTGACCTGATCGGCTATTATAACCCCATTTCGGAAATGCCACAAAGCGCTCTACAAGCTTGACCAGCACAAGCACTTGTCACCCAAATTTTTGACCTCATTTGGGGCCTCTAAAGCCTTCAAAACTGAGTTCAAAGTTTCTATACCCTGCTGCCAATACCGAAAATCTTCAATATCTTCCAATATACACTTGATCTGGCAATGAAACTTTACTGGCAGACTTATATGACCAAAATGAACCTCCAAGAAAGAAATCAGATCATTCTAAGCACATACAAAAGTTAACAAAAATAATAACTTTCCATAAATAGCAGCTCTGCACAAAATAGCCCTTATTGAATATAAAAATAGAAATTTTTTTTTTTTTTTGGGTGATGCAAGATTGCTCTTACACCCAGGATGCTCCTACATCAGCAAGCCCCTACAACATGGTATGAGAGACTAGATGGATATCTAACAAAGATTAGATTCAAGAAAGGAGTAACAAATTGTAATCTATTCATTAGAGAGATATCTAAAGGTCTACTACTTGTAGCTATATTTTTTTATGACATTATCATTGGAGGTAATGACAAATTGAGTGCAAAATTTTCCAAAGAAATGTAAAATGAGTTTGAGATGAGTATGATTGGTCCTATCAAATACTTTTTGAGACTAAATGTGCAGCAGACAGAAAAAGGAATCTTTATTAATTAGTCCAAGTATGTGAAAGTGATACTGAATAAATTCAAGATGGATGATTGCAAGCTTACAAAAGAAGATGAGTCACTAGTAGTGGATACAACATTGTACAATTCTATGATTGGTAAACTCATATATCTTACTAAGACTAGACTTGATATTTCCAATGCAGTTGGCATAGTTGGAAGATTTGCAGTAGAGCCTAAACAAAGTCACCTCATGGCAGTAAAAAGGATATTCAGATACTTGTAAGGCACTATAGACTATGGTCTATGGTATCCTAATTTTGAAAATGTTGAGCTTCATGTGTATATTGATGCAGATTGGGTAGGATGTGTTTATGATAGGAAGAGTACATTAGGTGGAGCAATGTTTCTTGGTAATAGACTTGTCACTTGAATAAGAAAGAAACAAAATTGTATTTCTTAGTCAACAACAGAAGTGAAGTATGTTGCAGCAGCCTTGAATTGTTCTACAATTGCTTGGATCAAAGAGATGATAAAGGATTTTGGAATTCAGATTGATTATCTTATTGTTATCCACTATGATAACACTAGCATTATCAATATGTCAAAGAACCCTATGATACATGCAAAGAAAAAGCGCATTGAGATCTAGTATCACTTCCTAAGAGAGAAAGTGGTAGAAAAAGAATTCAAGCTGGACTATGTGAGTACTAAAGATCAGCTGGTAGACATATTCACAAAGCCCTTGCCAAAGGATGCCTTTGAGTATCTCAAGGAGAAGTTGGGAGTAATTCCCTTCCCTGATTTTGCTTAGAAGAAAGAAGGAAAGGCATCAGTCCTTAGGGATGGAAGGTTGACTACTCTACCTCAGGAGTAGTACGAGTGCTTAAAATGAATGGCACCCTTTCCGATTGATGTCAAAGGGGGAGTAATATATAGAGTCATGAAAAATAGAAGTAAAAAGGAGGAGTAATATACTAAGGGGGAGCAGTATTCAGTTATGATAGTAGTTTAGTTGAGGAAATGGAGAATGTTGGAAAATATTGTTGTAGATGGAGGATTCATCTTTGGGGGAGTTTTGATGAGGAAATGGAGAATGTTATAAAATAAATTTTCATTTGGGTTGGTGGTGGTTTTTCATTCCACATGTTCCCATCAATGCCAAAGGGGGAGATTGTTGGAGATTTGCCAATAGGCCAGTACTGACTCTATGTTTGTCATTGATGACAACATATGGAAAGTAGCATGTGTGGAAGTCTTATGTAGTAAGATTTTAGTATATGTAGCATGAACATGATATCATGGGCACAAAGGTTAATTGTTAGTAAAGATAGTTATATAGTAGTTTATGTCAACAGTGTTCCTGACAGAGTAATAGGTAGTGTTCTTTTTATGGTTATTTGTACTATTATCATGGAGCCTTGCGTACTTGGATATATGTTGAAGACTTTTTAGTTATGTTTTATTCATGGACACATAGTCTGTTGATCAATAGAAGTGAAGTTATGCAGTCGCTATTCACCAGTAGCAATTTCCTATGTTTATTCAGAAGAGCTGATAGAGATATTATTGGTTTTGAAGTTGCACCTATCTTTTGGGTGTGCACCCTTGGAGTTGAGCTTAGAGAAGAGTTATTGATGTTTAGTTAAGAGCATATGATGTAATTTAGCTTGAGGAGAAAGATCCAGTTGTTTTGGTAGAGCTAACAGTGTGTATCGTGCGTCTACAATTATCTTATTGGATAGGTACCAGAATGTGTTGCATGCATAGTAGAGCCTACATAATGATTATCAAATTTTGATATGGTTTCTCTAATATGATTTCAAGGTGGTTCTAACAGGCCAACTTAATTATATCATTTAGAGGAAAGATATTTATAGATAGTCATTTGTGATTGCTTGAGTGTGGTTCATAGTTGTTCAAAAGAGTAGAGCAGAGTGTGTGAAGTGTTGAGCCATCAAAAGAAGGTCTATGTGACCAAGTAAAGTGTTTATGCTATTCATTAGAACTAATCCAAATAGCAGGTCTAAGTGTAGTTCATCAAGATCCAAATATAGTGTGTATCTATTATTCAGATGGTTGTAGCCTTCACCTCTTTAAGTAGTGAGCTCTCAAATAGTGCGTCCTCTCCCCTAACAGGAACAATTGTAAAAGACTCCTAATAGGGTCTGAACCTTGATCAGGTCTATTGTACTAAATATATTGTAAAGAAACTCCTAACAATGTTAAGGATCTTCTAACAAGGATCATAATATGTTAGTACATAATATTAGTGTGTGTCAATTCCCACCAGGGTTTTTACCTATTTGGGTTTCCCCGTAACCAAAATATTGGTGTTTTGTTCATGTGTTCTTTCATTGTGTTTATGCTTTATGATTAAGTATACTTAATTGGATAAAGAATTGAAACTTGTAGATAACTGATTCACCCCCCCCTCTCAGTTATCTCCTAGGATTTTTCCTAACATACATAAGCACAAAGGAGTAGATAGTAGACATATTTACAAAACCTTTGCCTAAGGATACATTTGAGTATCTAAGAGGTATGCTTGGGGTTATGCTCGAGCCTAATTTTGATAAGTGATGAATATTGTTGCATCCATCTAGTGGTATATGAGCCCTATCTTTATTCTAGACTAGATGGTGGTACTTCCTCTATGGGGGAGTATGTGTATCTGAGCTGAGTCATAAGGACTCTAGTGAATGTATTTTGTGAATAGTGTGTTTTGACATTGAAGTTGTTTTTGACATAATGATGAAACAACTACCATTGATGTCAATGGGGGAGAAGTATACATGAAAAACCATCTAAAACATATGTTGGAGAGAACTTGATGTAGTCAAGGTTGGTGAATCCAATTAAGCCAATATGTAATGGAAATAAAAAATAAGAAACACATATCTGATATGAAATAGGAGTCTTTATTCATCAAATCACCGATTACATACAATGTGCCTTGTTGTAAGGCCTTCCCTATTACAACCAAGTACAAAGCAAGTAACAATTTACAAGATCTCATAGGATCCAAATCTTTTCCACAACATCAGCATTCAGCTAGCCCAGGTTTGCAACACACAACACACTAGTAGGCACCTAGGAAAGATTTAAACTTGTACTCAAACTTCCAAGCAATCTTCTTGTCTCTAAGCTTGCAAGCTACTAACTTCCTTCTTCCCCCCAAAAAAATTGTCCCAAAACACTACCCAAGAATTTACTTAAATACTAAATCCCAGCCACAAGTTGACTCAATAGGATATATGAATATTAAATGCCAAAACATTAGTTAGCTCTCAAATAGCCTTACAAAATAAGTCAACTCTCCAATATGGCCCCAACAGTCATCAAATCCACATAGATGAATGCAACATTCTAGATATAGGTCCCCACATGTCCCATGATAAATCCATAATCTTGGTGTTCAAAATGGATGATTATGCTCTTAGGCTACCAATATACCCTTAGAAAGATTTTAGGATTGGTTAGTTCCAAAATGTAGAAGGATCTTATGGTAACTGGACCAACTATAGGGACAAGACTGCCCTCTTCACTTCTGGCTCTACAAAACCAAGGCAGGTGCACCTAACCTAGTGAAAATTATACTTCACACACCAAAGACTGGGTTTGAATAATAGATTAATAGTAAGAAAGTGCTAAATGCTAACCTCACACTCATTGAATCTCCATTACTATAGGGTAATAACACCACACAACCAACAAATTAAAGCTTGAAAAGGTTATTGATCTTAAGTTTGGGATGTAATAACTTCAACTTGTGTGTGTTAATAAGAGAAATACTCATTTAGGCTAGTGCCTCTTCCATTGGGCAAGACTTCTTGGAAACAAAGATACACAAAGATTTGAATACCTGAGGATTCATAGCCATAAACACATTTATCCTAATCTTTACTACTTATATAACATCCTTACATAGACAAGGGAAAACTCATATCTCACCTAGAGCATAATTTAATCCAATCCTAGATTAGAACTCAAGAATGAAAATACATACATATAACAATATGTAATGAGCTAGAAAACTCAAAGCTTATTGAACTTGACACAAAGGAGAGATAAAGAACCAGATATTTTATATTAAGTATGATGAACCTCCTTTGTGTATACAAATGAATCACAAAGCAATCTGCTTGCAAACTATAGCTTAGACCTACAATTTTCCTCTCTCATTAACAAGAACATTGAATCAAAACAATTACAAAACCTTGGGACTAGAACTAGGGACTGTCTCTGAACTTCGAAACTGGAACCCCCCAAAAATCAACAAAACAAAAACATATACCCCACTGGTTACCTTAGAATCCTAAACAAGTAGGATGCAACAAGCTATGGGTAACTAGGGTTAGGGCTAGCATTTACCACCCACCAAATGATTCAAAAAGATCAAAAATTAATACATTGGAGGGAAAACCAAACAAGCTTGAGCGATCAGACCTAAAAAATTAGTCTTCATTTATGATAATTCTTCTGGACCTGTACTGAAGATCATGAAAATCCATGTTTGTCCATTTTCTTTGACCCCCTACAACATGCCTCAAGAACTATTTATTCATTCCCCCACGGCATAACACTCCTCTGTAATCAATCATCTAACACCTGGACCTCACCACAACAACTACAAATCATTTCTATTAAGTTTGGCCATTGAAACATTCAATTCTAGTCCTTTTTATCGTTGGAAAGCATTCAAATTTCAAATCTACAGAGAATGGCTACTTTTATGGCACTACCAACATATCAACGACCCACATTC
This sequence comes from Chamaecyparis obtusa, assembly GCA_027943335.1. Taxonomy (NCBI): domain Eukaryota; kingdom Viridiplantae; phylum Streptophyta; class Pinopsida; order Cupressales; family Cupressaceae; genus Chamaecyparis; species Chamaecyparis obtusa. The sequence goes on along the minus strand of BSBK01003705.1, from coordinate 1,296,533 downwards.
AAATCTGAACTTGGTTTATATCATGACCATCAGATGCTTTTCCTTTTCCTGGGTTATGTTTTACTTTATAAAAAATCTGGCGAATACGCGACTGAAAAACCTTCACCAATTCGCGAGAACTTTGAGAGCACCGCTAAAAATTTTAGCGATTGTGCAACCACTGTTCACCAAATCACTAAGTCTTTAGACCCTTTATCAAAACATCACACAAACCAAAAAATAAAGGAAGCATTTGTCAGAACCGCCAAAACCTTAGACCCTCACCTGGGCCCGCTTGTGGCACCTATCAACATGTTATTCTCTTCTTAATGCCCAGTCACCACTGATACAAGACCCACAAATCCCTCAGCATCTAATCAGATAGCAGGCACAAGATCGCATGAGAGAAGAATATTCCATGTAATCATACACCGATCGTTGATCCAAAATTTTGACATCAGGCCCCACTGACAAGCTCCAACTCATTACCTCATGGACCAATGAGAAAGTACTGACTAAGCACACTTGGCATGTGGACCCACTGACCTTCATCTACATCTGATTCCAAATCAATGCTCATTGCATGATCGCAAAGGGGAAGAATATTCTTCATGATCATGCGATAACCATAGGATCAAAAGGTGACTAATCCCTTGACCCCACCCTACCACATAAGCCATCTCATCAAATCAAGGATTGCCACATTGCAAAGAACTGACAAGCGGGCCCCTCTAAATTTTCCTCCTTGGCCATGAACATTTTGATAGGACATCCACCCCATTTCTCTACAACCAATAAGAAACTACCAAATGTGTACATGTAGCAACGGACCCACCTGTATTGAAAAGTTATGTCACACAAGAAAATCAATGGTGGGTGCATCTTTTCATACCTCTAACATAGTCTATAAGAACTTACACCCACTGTCAGATTGAGATGGTGTCAGAGATGAGCCCAGGGAAATATAAAGCCGAGAACATAGGAAAGATTAAAGTGCAAGGACTTAGGAAAAATAAAAGAGCTGGGGGAACTTCGGACTTAGGAAAAAATTAAAAGGGACCCCGCCGACACATGAAAACCTAACCGCGAACATGGTAAAGTTGGTCATTTTAAATGACACATGCAAAATATAAACTTTTAAGTGGGTCAAAAAGGTAATGCGAAAATAGAATAGGGCCAGGGCAATTTTAGGGCTTTTCACTACAGTGAGTAGTTTTTCAAAATTTTCACCGAGGGTTTAAACTAGAGACCTAAAAAAAATTGCAGAGACCGATAGAAAAAGGCTAGAGCCATGAAAATTTCATAGGTGCTAATAGTGGCTCATATTCGGGGACATGTATCTCCTATAGATACAATGAGAAACAAAATCTACTGGAAGAGCAGAACACCCAAAATTTTGACCCAAAAACAAAAAAAGATGACTATACAAGAGAAAAGCTAAATGACTACTCATGGAAAAGATACTTCAAGAGAAGTAAAACTTTAGGAATTGTCCATGAATATACCACCAGTTAAATCCTTTAGGATGTAAGAATCTATTCCCCATTTTCTTTCAATAAGATAAGGGGCCAACCAAATTGGATCAAATTTTCCATGCTTCCCCTTATCTTCTAACCTTGCATTCCACATCAAGACAAGGTCATCAACCTCAAAACTCCTCTAAGTAGCTCTTCTATGAAACAAATTCTTACATTGTCTTTGTAATGTCTCATTTCTTTCATGTGCATCTCTCCTTACCTCCTCCAACTAGATCACGTCATCCATTCTTACTCTTATTTCATCATTTAAATCCTCATCTTATGCCTGGATGAACTTATACATCTGCAATAAATTATTTTGAGGCAATCTAGCACTTATTCCATACACTAAATCAAATGGGGCACAACCTATGGCTTTCTTTATAGTTACTCTGTTAGCCCATAGTGCCCACCATAACTTTGAATCCCAGGCTTTCCTATTCTTATCCAACACTCTTTTGAGAATCTTAATCAGACTTTTATTACTAGACTCAGCTTGGCCATTTCCTTGTGGATGATATGGAGAAGAAAATGAAATGTGTATCCCATATTGCTGACAAAAATCACTAAATTCTTATTGTCTAAAACACATTGCATTATCAACCACAATTACCTTTGGGCAACCAAACTTGGTAAGGATATTCTACATCACAAAGTCTATCACCACTTTACTGGTAGCTTTTCTAGTAGGGATAGCCTCAACCCACTTGGTAAAATAGTCTATTGCCACCAATATGTATGAATGTCCACCACTAGATTTTTTTGGAATTTCTCCAATAAAGGCGATACCCCATTTCTGGAAAGGAGCCTAAACTGCAACAGGTTTTAGTGGAAAATTTCCATTAAATTTCAACTTTCCAGCAAATCTTTGACATGCATCACATTTTCTTACAAATTGATGTGCATCCTTAAAAATTGTAGGCCACCAAAATCTAGACCTAAGGATCTTGTGAGCTATAGTCTTTTCCATATAGTGTCCTCCACATACACCTTTATGCATCTCTTCTAATAGAGATTCATACCTCTCATGGTCTATGCACTTTAGCAATACTCCATTGCTTCTCCACCATAACTCACCATGTATAATGGCATACCTTGCAGATTGCAACTTGATAGTTCTCCTTCTACATTCATCCATCTTAGTGGGAAGAAATAATTTCTGCAAATAACCAATGACATCTTTGTACCAATCACAACAATCCATATCATAAATATAGGGCCTTTGCTCTTCTTCTAGCATATTTATGTGATTTGCAACTAAATTACTTTGTGCCATTAATTTTGTAAGACCTAAGCCTCTTATCAAATTTGTGATCTAGATATCAATATTAAATTCTTGGATCCTATTGATCCATCTACATATTTTCCTTGATACTTCTTGTTGCACCAAAATATCCTTAACTGCATCACTAGGAACATAAGCAACCACCTTAGCTCCTACAAGATAACATCTAAAAGCCTTGACTAATTTAACTAAGGCATAAGCTTGTTTCTTAGTAATATCATACTTCAATTTTGATGCTTGTAGGAATTTACTAAAAAATGGTATGGGCTATTCATATCCCTCTGAATTCTTTTGCAATAAAACTGCTGCAATTGTATGACAAGAAGCAAAAGAAAAAATCTTCTTGGGCTTACCATAATTAGGGGTCCTTAAAACTAGAGCATCCTTGATGGCCCTTTTGATACTTTTGAAAGATTCATCTGCTTCTTGATTCCATTCAATCTTTTCCTCTTTCTTCAACATCCTAGAGATAGGAATACTAATTTCTGCAAAGTTTGTAACAAATCTCCTTAGAAAATTAACTTGCCCAAAGAAAGATTGTATGCCTTTAACATTCCTAGGTGGTAAAAGCTTAGCTATAGCTATAACCCTTTCAGGGTTAATTCTCACTCCATCTTTGGACACAATATGTCCCAAGAGCTTTCCTTCTACAACACCAAAAGAACACTTCTTTGGATTCAAAGAAATCCCATACTCCAAAGCCCTGATAAAAATCTTTTCAAGATGTTCACAATGTTGATCTTCCTTATCTGAATATGCTGTGAGATCATCCTAATATACCACTAGGAACTTGTTTATGAAGTCTACAAAGGCCACATCCATAGCTCTCTGAAAAGTAGGTCCTGCATTTGTCAGGCCAAAAGGCATTCTAACATAAACATATGTTCCCCAACAGGTAGTAAATGTAGTCTTAAACTATTCTGATTCCTTGACCATGACCTGATTATACCCAGAGAGGCCATCCATCATGGACATCAACTCTAATCCAGTAACCCTCTGCAGCATATTTTCCATGTTAGGCAAACCATAATTGTCCTTTAGAGAATTAACATTCAAGTTCCTAAAATCAACACATAACCTAATGTCACCATTCTTTTTTCTGACTGGAACCAAGTTTGACACCCAAGTAGAATGTCTGACAAGCTTGATGATCCCAGCATCCATCATCTTTTTGAGTTCATTCTACATTTTTAGTGCCAAGGTAGGATTCACAGGCCTTAATTTTTTCCTAAAAGGTTTGGTTCCTTCTTTCAATGGTATCTCATGCTGGAAAAGATCTTCTCTATAGGCTTTCAAATCATCATAAGACCATGCAAAGACATGTCTAAATTTTTTGAGAAGATTAATCAGATTATTCCTAGTTCTTTGGGATAAACATTTACCAATGTAAACATTTTTAGGTATTTGACTTGTTCCTAAATTCACTTCCTCCAAATCATTGACCTTATTAGCAAATTTAGAAAGACAAGTCCTTTCTTTATCATCAAATGCCCTCTTAAGAGAAACCAATCCCCTTGGGATCCTATTTGACTTTAATTGCAAAACTTCCTTCCCAAGGACATTTTGTTTTCCATTTTTGGTGTCAACATAAGTCCTGAAGTCCATCTTCTAACCATCAAAATGAGAATCACACTGCAAAAACCTTAATATTTCCTGATCATCAGAAAATACCTGCCAATTCTCAATATTGTCTGGTATAGAAGGCCTAGACTTACACTCAATATTAGATATCCCTGCAAAGGTAATATCCCCTAGCCTCAATGCTATGTTTTCCAATAAGTCATCCATCATATTTTGGCTTCTATCCACCCAATCAATCCCAAAGGCACTAAAACTTTCAATTTCATCCCAAACAACATTTCTATATTGTTTCAGCCTTTGACTCTTTGATGCATACTTTGATCTAATCTAAGAAATAATTAACTCAGAATCACCAATCACCCTAAGATGTTTGATTCCATGTTTTGATGCTTGTCTCAAACCAATCAGTAGGGCCTCATATTTAGCAACATTATTTTTGCAAAGGAACAAGAGAGTGAAAGAAAACTTGAAAGTCTTACCACTTGGGGATATCAATAGCACTCCTGATCTAGCACCTTCCTTTGAACTTGCTCCATCAAAATACAGGGTCCAAAAAACATTTCCCTTTTCCATGTTATTTTCATCATCAGTCACAAGGATAAGCCTAACCATCTCTTGCACCTCTCTCTCCTAAACTTGGAAAGAACCAATATCAGTGTCCACAAAACAATTCATATTATCATCTTCATCTTCCTCAATCATATGTGGAGTTATAGCTTCCCTTGAAACTTTCACACTTTCTCCTTCAATGCTAAAAGTAGCAAAAGACAAGTCACATTGAATACTTCCTCCCATAGAAGCACTCCATTTTCTAGATAACAACATTCCATATTGAGGAGGAATATCAACTACAAGAACATTCATAGTTAATTGTTTGTCAGAAAATGCTGCTAATTTATAAGGCAAAGCCTAAATGGTACCAATAACTGGCACTTCTCTTGAGTCCATAGCTTGGCATCTCCCATGAGGTGTATCAACCTTTAGTCCCAATGACTTCATGATCTTTGCACGCATGACAGTGTTTGGTGCTCCAGAATCAATCATGCAATTGTTCAACAATTTTCCATTTATCATAAGGGACAAGAAAAAAGGATCAACTATCCCTGATGCATCATTCAAAACATTTGCATTCAAAAATATTTGAGGGATCTTAGAGACAATTTCTTCATTTTTACTCTCAGGTGTGTCATCTAAAGAAGTCACATGCTTATCACTCCTACTCATTTCTTGGACCTTTATTGAAGAAGCACCATTTACCCAATCCAAGGCCTTCACCTTGTGCTCTTTTATTCTTCTCATTTCCAAAAGTGGAACTTTGATAGTTATTTGTGAAAGCAATTTAGTCATATCAATGGGAACATATGTATGGTTACCCATGTCTTCCTTAATCTCAGTGACATCTTTATCCTCCTTCTAGATAGTCAAGTCAGATTTACCTTTGTGTAGAAATTCATCTTCCTTCTGAAGTATGGGAACAACTATCTCTGCTATCTTTTCTTTACCTTGAGGTATTGTAGCAAGTCCCATCTTCTTTTTTACTTTAACCTTACTGACAACACTAGCACCCTTTTCCTTTTCCTCATGCTTTTGTGTACTCTTTTCTAATTTCTTGATAAACATACTACCTAGTTTACCATTTGTGCTTCCAACTGTCCTGCTTCTCAAATTGTAATTACTCCTAGCTTGAGTGACCATGTCTACAGTGATTTGTGCAATTTCCTCATCAGAGGGTCTCCTTAAGGAAACATGTTCTTCACCCTTCACTGTGACACATCCAACATCATCAAATTCTTCCTCCTCTTCATCAGCAGAGTCAACTTCATCCCATGCATGTGAAGAAGTCATTCCACAACCACTCTTATCATATTGCTCATCTCATTCTTGGTTTTCAGATAAATTCAAGGCAATAACACAATGCTCTGAACTATGAGGAGATTGACAAGTAGTACACTATGGGATATCATCATTCATGTTAACTACATTTCTCTATAAAGGTTCAGGAATCCTATCATCAGGCCTATTGTTTTTAACTAGAAAAATGGGCTTTCCATCCTTCCACTGAGTATTGTATGGGTAGTTTTGCATGTTTGGCTGCTTGCTAAAATTATTAGGAGCCGACCGGTTATTTTTCACAACCCTATTGTTTCTTTTTTCATTAGGCTTTATATCCTCTAAAGAATTTAGGATCTATTTTAGGCTATCCTCCTCTTTTGGCTTAAAGTTTGCAGCCCTTCCCATTTCCTTTTTATTTTTCACTTGAGGCCTACAGTCATCTCTCCTCCCTAACTTTCCTAATATTCTTCTATTACTCTCTATATTTATTGCCAACTTGTAAGCCTCCCCAAGATTTTTAGGGTTTTTATCCCTTAAGAGATATCCCATCTTTGCATCAAAGGCATTTAAGTATGTCACAAGACAGACTCTATCATCTAATCTGATAACTTGCAAGAGCCTATGCATAGCCTTTTGCAATCATATATTAAATTCAAGGACCTCCTCATTCTGATTTTTCTTTATGTTATTGAATTCATTCAAGATAAAACCCTCATTTGTTTTATCTCCATAATGCTCCTTGAAACAATTCTTGAATTCATTCCAAGACCCTATACTAGAATGGGGCAATCCTCTAAACCAATCCCTAGCATCTTTGATCAGAGATTGTACAAATAGCTTCATTATAACATCATCAGGCTCAATATTATAATCATCTATTACATCCATAAAGTTCTTTAGATGTTGCTCACATGTGATGACATTATTTCTAATAAATTTAGGGAGCTTCTTTCTAATTTCATCAGGAATTTCATTGGGATAACCAGGAATACCAAAAAAGATAAGTTGTTTGCACCTTTCATGAATAGGAACTCCATGTGGTGGGTCCATCCCTTGATATATAGATGTCCTTATGTTTGAACCATCAAGAATTTTAGCAGCACCTAGTACACCATTTTCTTGAGTTGCAATGTTACCATGATTTCCACCTTGTCCCAAAAAGGAAGTAGCAACATTTGAAGGTCCTGAAGTATGCTTGAGAAAATCAATCTTTTTTAAAGTTTCTGTAGAAGAAGCCTCCAACTCTGCTTTCTCAAGTTCTTTATCAAATATTTCCTTTTTCCTTCTAGCCATCTCAAGGTCTGCATCTAGTCTCAACCTTTGCTCTAATGGGTTTTCCACATGAACTTGTTCATTGATTTGAACTCCAATAGCCTTTTGTTTTCCTTTATCTCTAGGCCTAACTTCCTCATATGTTCTTTGCACAACAGGTTGTTCCTCTACTCTCTTAGGCACTGGGACAAAATTAATTGCCTCCAAATCTAGCAATTGCCTCCTTAGCTGATCATCCCTTATCATGGCTTGTCTTACTCTATCTTCTTTGTCTCTTTCTCTTTGTTTCCTGATAGCAACTTGTTCATGGACTCTTCTTTCCAATTCATAGACCTCTTCAAAGATCTCTTCTGATTCTGGGAGAGTAGTCTTAGATTCATCATCTCCCACTTGAAATTCGTCCTCATACTGGTTCAATCCCAAATCAACAACCTCTTCATATTCTGAAATATTTTCTTCTTGACCAGGCTTGGTTTGAGCTTCTTGTCTTGTATCTTTTTTACTTTTCCAATTATGAGAAACATTTCTGATGAAGGTGCTCCCCTTAATACCACAAACATATAATAGAAAAAGAGAAACAACAACAATAATATGCAAGAACAGAAAAATTGGCTTCTTATTATCTCCACAAATGTGGAATTACAAACTTTCAGAATTACAATATGCAAAGCCACATGGGCATTCCCTTACAATATTCTGTAGGATAAAGCCTCAAACTATTACCCAGAACTATTCTGAACTACCCAAGACAATAATACAGCCTTCCTTATATAGGCAATTTCCACCGCCCGAGAAGGTTCCAGAAATTTAGCCCTAAGGGCCAACCAAACTTAGAATTATTTTATTTTTCAATTTATTACATCAAAGTCAGCTCAAAATAACTTTTGAAACCCGAACAAAAATTTTGAAGGAAAATTATTTTCTACCATTTCAGGTGACCCGACTTCCGGAGATCATAAGTCATCACCAGTTGACCCGATTGACTATTATAACCCCATTTCAGAAATGCCACGAAGCGCTCTACAGGCTTGACCTATGCAAGTGCCCGTCACCCAAATTTTTGACCTCATCCAGGGCCTCTAAAGCCTTCAAAACTGAGTTCGAAGTTTCTGTACCCTGCTGCCAATACCGAAAATCTTCAATATCTTCAAAACTACACCTGATCTAGCCATGAAACTTTGCTGGCAGACTTATATGACCAAAATGAACCTCCAAGAAAGAAATCAGATCATTCTGAGCACATACAAAAATTACCAAAAATAGTAACTTTCCATAAATAATAGCTCTGCACAAAATAGCCCTTATTGAATATAAAAATAAAAATATTTTTGGGTGATGCAAGATTGCTCTTACACCCAGGATGCTCCTGCATCAGACACCTGGGGTAATTTAAGAAGTGACCCTGTCACAACTTAGGCGTGTAGAGGAAAACCAAGATGGTTAACCTCCTCCTTTGTTAGCCATGATGAATCTTCAATAGGTCATCCTTTCCATTTGACCAAATATTCTTCATATGTCCTATTCCTTGTGCTTCTGCCAACACGACTATCTAGTATGTCTTCAATCTCCTTGATATCTGAACTGGTTGCTGGAATATTCCACTATGCTGCTACAACCAGATCTTCAAAACCTCCTTCATGATACTCTGTCAAATCTGAAATGTTAAACACTGGTGAAATATTCAGCCCAGTAGGCAATTCTACCTCATATGCATTTCCCGAATCATGCTTCTTCAGTATCTTACATGGTCCAAACTTCTTCATTTTCAACTTGTTATATGTACCAACCAGAAACCGCTCCTTCCGCAAATGAACCATGACTTCATCTTCAACCTGAAATTCCTTATGCCTCCTTTTCTCATTTGCCTTAGCCTTATACTGTGCGTTCATCTTGGTAATATGCTTCCCAACCTCCTCATGGATGTTCTTCAAGTGTTCTGCAAAATCCTCAGCTTCAGCACTACTTATTTCTCCTTTATCTATCTTCCTCAATTCAGATGCATTTCTTGGACTACTTCCATATACAATCTGGAATGGTGATTTACCAGTGCTCCTGTTGACAGAATTATTGTATGCAAATTCTGCCTGTGGTAAAATCAAAACCCATCCTGTTGGCTTATCTCCAACCAAACATCTCAGCAAATTTCTCAAACTCCTATTCACCACCTCTATCTGTCCATCAGTCTGTGGATGATGTGATGAATTGAACTTCAAATATGTCTTCAACTTCTTCCACAATGTACACCAGAAATATCCATCAAACTTAGTGTCCAGATCTGAAACTATGGTCTTTGGCAAACCATGAAGTCTCACTACTTCTCTGAAAAATAATTCTGCTACATGAACAGCATCATTAGTCTTCTTGCAGGGAATGAAATGTGCCATCTTCAAAAATTTGTCAACCACCACAAAAATTGAATCATGTCCCCGCTGAGTCCTCGGTAAACCAAGAACAAAGTCCATGCTGATATCCTCCCAAGGCTTCTCTGGTACAGGTAATGGCTGATACAACCCTGTATTCTGCTTCACTCCTTTCACCATCTGACATACTCTGCAACTCTGTACAAACTTCTTTACATCTTGCTGCAATTGTGGCCAATAATAATTTTCACTAACCAAAGAAAGGGTTTTGTCACGACCAAAATGTCCAGCCAATCCTCCGCTATGCTTCTCCTTGATGAGATTCTCCCTCATAGAACTTCGTGGAATGCACAACTGAATTCCTCTGAATAGCATATCATCCTGGATGATGAAATCCAACCATTTCATCCTATCTAGAGTAACAGGTTCTGTACAAGCTTTCGAAGCTTCACCAAAATCAGGATCCTCTGGATACAAATTCTTGAGTTCCTTGAACCCAACCACTTCAATCTACATTTCTGTCAGCAATAGTTGCCTTCTGCTAAGAGCATCTACAACCCTATTAGACTTTCCACTCCTATGTTTCAAAACAAATGTATAACTCTGCAAAAACTCAACCCATTTTAAATGCCTCTGATTCAACTTTCCTTGACTATTCAAATATTGCAAAGCTTGATGATCAGTATACAAAACAAACTCCTTAGGAAGTAGATAATGTCTCCACTTCTTTAATGCCTGAACTATAGCATAAAATTCCTCAGTAGCACTCCTTGGAGTAGGCCATTCAAGGATAGCCTGTACCTTCTCTGGGTCCATTTTTAGACCTTCTCCTGAAACTACAAACCCCAAATACACCAACTCTTTCTTCACAAAACTGCACTTCTTCAAATTAATCAGCAATTTCTCTTCTCTCAACTTCTCAAATACCATACGAATATGCATCATATGCTCATCCAATATCTTACTAAAGATCAAAATATCATCCAGGTAAACAATGACAAACTTACCCAAAAATTCTTTCAGAACCTCATTCATAAGCCGCATGAAAGTGCTCGGTGCATTGGTTAGCCCAAAAGGCATGACTAACCACTCATATAGTCCTTCCTTTGTTTTGAAGGCAGTCTTCCATTCATCTCCTTCTCTGATCTGAATCTGATGATATCCACTCTTCAGATCTATCTTTGAGAAATACACAGCTCCACTCAAATAGTCCATAATATCATCCATTCGTGGCAATGGAAACCTATACTTGATTGTGATCTTGTTTATTGCCCTAGAATCTATACACATCCTCCATTCTCCATTCTTCTTTGGTGCTAATACCACTGGTACAGTACAGGGACTCAGACTCTCACAGATCAAACCTTTCTATAACAGTTCATGTACTTGTCTGTTCAACTCCTCACTTTCTACAGGTGTCATTTTGTGTGCTGCCTTATTCAGCAAACTCACTCCTGGGATCAAGTCCATCTGATGACTAATCTTCCTGACTGGTGGTAAACCATCAGGCATGTTATCGGATACAATATCCTAAAACTCATTCAACAAATCTGTAACTTCTACAGGAACATCTTCTACTTCCTCTTTACCAGCTTTTGGAATTAAAGCAAAACATACATGCTCATGCCTCATACCATCTAGGAATTTCCTTCCATCAACAAATGTTATTCTTGCATTACCACATACCTTTTCTTCGGTCTCCTTCAATGGCTTTAGCTTATGTCACACTCCATCCTTTGTCAGGGAATAGGTATTCGCATGACAATCGTGTACAGCACATCTGTCAAACTACCATGGTCTACCCAATAACATATGACATGCATCCATAGAGAGGATATCACATAGTACCTCATCTTGGTACCCGCTGATCTTGAACTTCACTAGGCATTGTTCATTGACCATGACCTTGTGGTCATCCTGTACCCAGGCAATCCGATATGGATGTGGGTGTTTCTGTCTCTTGAGCTTCAACTTTGTCACCATCTCTTCTGACACCAAATTGTCAGTGCTTCCACTATCAATAATCACATCACAACATTTACCTTCACACTTGCACCTGGTGCGAAACAAGCTCCTCCTTTGCTCAGGTTCATTCTCACCACTCAACAGGACTCTTCTGTTAATCAACATTTCTCCTCTTTCAGCATCTTCAGAATTTGATGATCTGGCATCTTCATCTACATGTGCAACTCTGGCCTAGCCTTCATTTCTCCTGTCCGTTCTACCTTGGTGCTGAGGACATTCAAATGCCCTATGACCTTCTTCTCCACAGTGAAAACATGTTCCACGGAAGCCACCTCTTCCAGATCCTTGTCCTCTTCCTCTTCCTCTCTGATCTCTATTATTCTGATCCTGGAAGCGATTGGAATTATTTCCTCACTGATTTTGACTGCTACTGGCCTCATCCTTCTTTTTCAGATCTTCATTTCGGTCACCATATGACCGTCCACCAGATCATCCACTGCGACCTCTTCCATTTTGTCTGCTCTCGAATTTCTTGTTCAAATTTTCCTCTACTTTTAGGGAAAATTGGTATGCCTCCTCAATACTGTTCATTTGAACCAGATTTAACTCCTCCTGAATGCTTGGCCTTAAGCCATTAAGGTATTGGGCAACTTTCTCCTTATCAGCTTCAGCATGGCCTGTTCTGATGAGGAGTCGATAGAACTCCTCTGTATACTCTTGAACAGATTTTCCTGCTTGCTTCAAACTTTGCATTTTCTTCAGTAGGTCAAGCTCATAATCAACAGGAATGAACTGTCGCTTCAATTTTTCCACCATCCAATCCCATCTTGTGATTTTATCTTTCCCTCTTCTATTTCTCTCCAATTGAATTTCTTGCCACCAGATCTTCGCATGACCTTTCAGTCTGGCCTTCACAAATTTGACCCTATCAGGATCCTCAACATCTTCATACTCAAAATACTCCTCACATTCATTGATCCAGTTGATCAATTCCTTTGGGTTAAGATTTCCAAAAAATGTAGGAACCTCAATCTTAGGTCTTTTCCCAATCTTGGAAATCGCCCGAAAAAGTCTTTCTTCCTCCTGGTTCACAATTTCAGCTTCTCCTTCTTGATATTCTTCTTCGGCTTCATCCTCGCTTTCATCTCTGACATTAAGATTCATTCCTCTGCAAATCTCTTCTTGCAATGCTCACACTTGTCTCTACAGCTCTCTAACCTCAGGTGTTACAACACCAGCTCTTCCGCCACATTCCCTTCGTGGAGGCATTTTCACGATGCACGTTGAAACCCTAGCCACGGTCCTGGTGCAAACTGCCTCACAGTCGATGATCTGTTTACACACTCAAGAACTCCTGCTCTGATACCACTTGATGAAGGTGCTCCCCTTAATACCACAAACATATAACAGAAAAAGAGAAATAACAACAATAATATGCAAGAACAGAAAAATTGGCTTCTTATTATCTCCACAAATGTTGAATTACAAACTTTCAGAATTACAATATGAAAAGCCACATGGGCATTCCCTTACAATATTCTGTAGGACAAAGCCTTGAACTATTACCCAGAACTATTCTGAACTGCCTAAGACAATAATACAGCCTTCCTTATATAGGCAATTTCCACCGCCCGAGAAGGTTCCAGAAATTTAGCCCTAAGGGCCGACCAAACTTAGAATTATTTTATTTTTCAATTTATTACATCAAAGTTGGCTCAAAATAAATTTTGAAACCCGAACAGAAATTTTGAAGGAAAATTATTTTTTGCCATTTCAGGTGACCCGACTTCCGGAGATCATAAGTCATCACCAGTTGACCCGATTGACTATTATAACCCCATTTCGGAAATGCCACGAAGCGCTCTACAGGCTTGACCTACGCAAGCACCCATCACCCAAATTTTTGACCTCATTCGGGGCCTCTAAAGCCTTCAAAACTGAGTTTGAAGTTTCTGTACCCTGCTGCCAATATCGAAAATCTTCAATATCTTCAAAACTACACCTGATCTAGCCATGAAACTTTGCTGGCAGACTTATATGACCAAAATGAACCTCCAAGAAAGAAATCAGATCATTCTAAGCACATACAAAAATTACCAAAAATAGTAACTTTCCATAAATAACAGCTCTGCACAAAATAGCCCTTATTGAATATAAAAACAAAAATATTTTTGGGTGATGCAAGATTGCTCTTACACCCAGGATGCTCCTGCATCAATTTCTTTTCTTCTTTCCTCCCCTTGTCTAACTAGGCCTAGAAGTGCTTCTCAAACCTTCTTCCATTATGTTTTTAGGATGCTCCTTTCTCTGAGACCTAGTAGCTCTGTAACTCATTTTATAAATAATCTACTGACTAGCACTGTTGTAGAGATGTTTGAGTCACCACCCAAAAATATTGGAAATCTTACAATACTATTTCCTCACTAACAAATATCCAAATGAGCTCGACAAGACAAGGGACATGAATAACTCTATTTTTCAATGATGACCTACTAGTTATAATAGACTTGTGTAACATTTCCCTAGTAGAGTCATCATCTTGTTGGTGTTCAAAATGGATGCTTATGCTCTTAGGATGCCAATATACACTCAGAAATATTTTAGGATTGGTTAGTTCCAAAATGTAGAAGGATCTTAGGGTAACTGGACCAACTATAGGGACAAGACTTCCCTCTTCACTTCTGGCTTTGCAAAACCAAGGCACGTGCACCTAACCCAGTGAAAATTATACTTCACACACCAAAGATTGGGTTTGAATAATAGATTGATAGTAAGAAAGTGCTAAATGCTAACCTCACACTCATTGACTCTCCATTACTATAGGGTAATAACACCACACAACCAAAACTTAAAGCTTGAAAAGGTTATTGATCTTAAGTTTGGGATGTAATAACTTCAACCAATGTGTGCTAATAAGAGAAATACTCATTTAGGCCAGTGCCTCATCCATTGGGCAAGACTTCTTGGAAACAAAGATACACAAAGATTTGAATACCTAAGGATTCATAGCCATAAACACATTTATCCTAATCTTTACTGCTTATATAACATCCCTAGATAGACAAGGGAAAACTCATATCTCACCTAGAGCATAATTTAATCCAATCCTAGATCAGAACTCAAGAATGAAAATAAATACATATAACAATATGTAATGAGCTAGAAAACTCAAAGCTTACTGAACTTGACACAAAGGAGAGATAAAGAACTAGATATTTTGTATTAAGTATGATGAACCTCCTTTGTGTATACAAATGAATCACAAAGCAATCTACTTGCAAATTATAGCTTAGACCTACAATTTTCCACTCTCATTAACAAGAACACTAAATCAAAATAATTACAAAACCTTGAGACCAGAACTAGGGACTATCTCTGAACTTCCAAACTGGAACCCCACAAAAATCAATAAAACAACAACATATACCCCACTGGTTACCTTGGAATCCTAAACCAATAGGATGCAACAAGTTATGGGTAACCAGGGTTAGGGCTAGGTTTTACCACCCACCAAATGATTCAAAAAGATTAGAAATTAATACATTGGAGGGAAAACCAAACAATCTTGAGCGATCAGACCTAAAAAATTAGTCTTCATTTATGATAATTCTTCTAGAACTGTACTGAAGATCATGAAAATCCATGTTTGTGCATCTGATTTGACACCCTGCAACATGCCTCAAGAATTGTTTATTCATTCCCCCACAGCATAACACTCCTCTGCAATCAATCATCTAACACTTTGACCTCACCACAACAACTGCAAATCATTTCTATTAACTTTGGCCTTCGAAACGTTCAATTCTGATC
Source organism: Chamaecyparis obtusa (assembly GCA_027943335.1). Lineage (NCBI taxonomy): Eukaryota > Viridiplantae > Streptophyta > Pinopsida > Cupressales > Cupressaceae > Chamaecyparis > Chamaecyparis obtusa. The sequence continues at coordinate 1,280,931 of BSBK01003705.1, read as the reverse complement.
CTTTGTGTCACTGGAAAGAATTCAAATTTCAAATCTACCAAGAACAGCTAATTTTATGGTGCTACCGACATATCAACGGCCCACATTCAAATCTGAACTTGGTTTATATCATGACCGTCAGATGCTTTTCCTTTTCCTAGTTTATGTTTTACTTTATAAAAAATTTGGCAAATATGCGATTGAAAAACTTTCATGAATTCATGAGAACTTTGAGAGCACGGCTAAAACTTTTAGTGATTGCGCGACCACTATTCCTCAAATCACTAAGTCTTTAGAGCCTTCACCAAAACATCACGTGAACCAGCGAACAAAGAAAGCATTTTTCAAAACTGCCAAAACCTTAGACCCCCACCTGGGCTCGCTTATGCCACATGTCACCATGTTATTCACTACTTAATGCTCAGTCACCACTGATACAGGACCCACAAATCCCTTGGCATCTAATTGGATGGTGGGCACAAGATCACATGGGAGAAGAATATTCCATATGATCATACGAAGATCGTTGATCCAAAATTCTGACATCAGGCCCCACTGACAAGCTCCAACTCATTACCTCGTGGACCAATGAGAAAGTGATGACTAAGCACACCTGGCATGTGGACCCACTAACCTTCATCTATGTCTGATTCCAAATCAATGGTCATCACATGATCATAAAGGGGAAGAATATTCTTCATGATCATGTGACAAGCATAGGATCAAAAGGTGACTGACCCCTTGACCCCACTCTGCCGCATAAGCCATCTCATCAAATCAGGGATTACCACGTTGCAAAGAACTGACAAGTGGGCCCCTTTGACTTTTCCTCCTTGGCCATGAACATTCTAGCAAGACATCCACCCCATTTCTCTACAACCAATAAGAAACTATTAAATGTGTACACATAGCAGCGGACCCACCTGTATTGAAAAGTTACGTCACATAAGAAGATCAACAGTGGGTGCATCTTCGCATACCTCTAACACAATCTATAAGAACTTATGCCCACCATCAGATTGAGATGGTGTCAGAGATGGGCCCAGGGAAATATAAAGCTGAGAACATAGGAAATATTAAAGTGTAGGGACTTAGGAAAAATAAAACGGCTGGGGGAGCTTAGGACTTAGGAAAAAATTAAAAGGGACCCTACCGACACATGAAAACCTAACCACGAACATGGTAAAGTTGGTCATTTTAAATGACACATGCAAAATATAAGCTTTTAAGTGGGCCAAAAAGGTAACGCAAAAATAGAACAGGGCCAGGGCAATTACAGGGCTTTTCAATACAACGGCTAGTTTTTTAAAATTTTCACCTAGGGTTTAAACTAGAGACCTAAAAACAATTGCAGAGACCGACAGAAAAATGCTAGAGCCATGAAAATTTCACAGGTTCTAACACATAACTCAACAAGCGTGACCCAAATTAAATGTACCAGTAGGCCAAGCTGATTCATCCAAATAATCTAGTTGGTAAGCAAGAACACCGAGCAATAGAGGAAATAACTGAGTGCCAATTACCTGACCAAGCCTGACCGAGCAACATAGTTATCATTGATGCCTTAGGAAATTGATGTCTTTAGTGACCAAGTATTCCTCAAAGATTGAGCACCCATGAAAACACTAAAACTGAGAAACCAGTCTCCCAAATCAAGCAAGAACTCCATCAAATTGAGATCAAAACCAATAATCTACTATCAAAGAAAAACACATTTTTGGTTGATAAAGGATTGCCAAGAATCCTAGGATGATCTTGCATTAGACACCCTAGGTTAGAAACTTTTTCTCATAAGGAAATCAAGAACACCTCAAGGGAATTAGAACAGGTATGAAAAATCTATTCTTCACCCAGATCTACTCTTTCCCTTCATCCCAAGTAGTCTTAACTTCATTCATTTCTCCCTGTAATAAGTTCTTCTTTCCACTTCTCTTATCTTTTCAGTTGGCAACTGATAGCAACTAAATCTGACCACTTCAGACCATAGCAATGCCTTGGTATGGTTCATCCTCTTTAATCAACTTAGTATCATTTTCATCTCTCTATGTCATAAATTTCATCATCTGCTAAACCATCTCTACCAGCAAAACCATCTACTTCTTGATCTCAACAAACTCTTTAGATATCTCATTCTCCTTCTCCTTCAAACTAGACTCAATAGGAATAGGTTCTTCCACCTTGTGCTCCTAAGGTTTATCACAAGGAAAACACTTGATAACTCCACATCCTTTAACCCCTACCTATTGTAAAGGTATCAACTTATGCTAAGCTCCTTCATATCTAACCACATAAGTGTTAGCATGACCATCAAACAACACATTTCTATCAAACTACCAGGGTCTACCAAGCAACAGATGATAGACATCCAGATGAAACACATCACATAATATCTCATCATGGTAAGATCCAATCTAGAAATTAACTAGGCAGTTCTCTTCAATTCTAACCTTAGAAACATCTTGTATCTAACTAATCTCATAAGGATTAGGATGCTTCCTCCTTTCCAGATTCAATTTACTAACAATTTCTTCTGAAACAAAGTTCTCAAAACTACCACCATCAACTAGAACATTACATACCTTATCTTTGCACTTGCATATGGTCCTGAAAAAATTTCTTCTTTTCACCAGTTCAAAGACACATGCAACTAATCTTCTAGTGACAAGACATTCACCTTTCTCTAGAACATTCTCAATGTCTTCTTCAACAACAAGTGCAACTCTTTTCTTAGGGAACTACCAACTTCTATGACTAGCTTCACCATAGTTATAAAAAGTACCAATGAACTCATTCTTCCACCTTCCTCTCTATCTAGCATTCTTAGTAACTTGACAATTGCTAGATCCAACATCAGGCTTAGAATTCTTTGTCACATTACTTTCAACAATTGTCTCACCAGTCTTACCACCTTAGTTCCTACTATTCTGTCTACCTTCAAACTTCTTATTTAGCTTCTCTTCAATCTTTAATGCCATCTGATAAGCATCACCAATTGTTTTCATCTGTACAATAATCAATTCTTCTTGAATACTAGCTCTCAAACCATAGACATACCTAGAAACCTTCTCTTTATCAGCTTCAAGATGACTAGTTCTAATCAAAAGTCTATAAAACTCCTCGGTATACTCCTGCACCAATTTGTTTGTTTGCTTCAAAGCTTGCATCTTCTTGAACATTTCCAATTCATAATTTACTAGAATGAATTTCTTCTTCAACTTTTAAACCATTCCATTCCACTTAGTGATCTTCTATTTTCCTCCTCTACCTCTTTCCAACTGAACTTCTCTCTACCAAATATTTGCATGACTCTTCAACTTAGTCCTCACAAATCTAACTTTATTAGGATCTTCTATTTCTTCATACTAAAAGTATTCATCAATATCATTGATCCAATCAATCAATTCTTCAGGCTTAAGGTGTCGAACAAATGTAGAAACTTCATTCTTAGGTCTCTTTCCAATCTTAGACATAGCTTTCAAAATTATATTTTCCTCAGGATCTCTAGCTTCTCCTACAACTTCTTCAAAATGATCTTCTTCTTTAGATTCATCATCACTATCCTCTCTCAATGTAAGCTTCTTTTTCTTCATCAATTCCTCTTGTAGGTATTGCAGTTATTTCTACAAAGCCCTAAAATCATCAAGACTGAACTCTCCAATAGTCTCTTCATCTGAGGTCTCATGATTTCTCCTCAGAGGCATCTTCCAATCAATATCTAGATACACAAGATCCACTCAGCCCCAACAGGAACAAACCATGCTCAAACAGGAATACACTTCACTCTTATACCACTTGATGCAATGAATGTTGTGTTAGAAATAGGAAATATGGAGAGGGGAGAGGTGAATTAGTTTTCTACAAACTTTATCTTTTTCCCAATTATGGATATAACATATAATCTTTATACATGCATAACATAAAAATCTAAACAACATGGATAGCAATAAAACTAAAGAACTCATAACACATTATTTGTTCTTGAGGAAACCCTAGCCAAGGGAAAACCCTAGTGGATATGGTACCCACAAAGATCCACTAATCAAAAGTATCATGTTAAGGATGTTGACCCAATTAGGAGTCTATTACAAGCATATAGTGTATTAGTCCTAATTAAGGGACTATAGGCCTTGTTAGAAGCCTCAACCCTATTAGGAGTTGGTAGTACAAAATGTGATTACCAGATGAGCCCATTGCCAAAACAAGTAATGTGAAATTTACATTGATTATAGAAATAGGTTAAGGTACATAACCTTATACTACTTGCATCAATATCTCTTTGTTACTCTTTCACTATCGCTATTACATATGCATCATATACTTCGCATCATATCACTACTTCATTACATCTATTGTCAACTATATCTTATCTTACAATTACAATTAAATTTATAAAAATAAATTTATCCAAGAGTTAACATCTAGGATGTCATCCCTTTATATTGTTAAGTCATTATTTTGATAAACAAAATAATCTCTTAACTCTTTACTTATTCTGTCTCCATATTCTGTCATGTCGGCTTAACATTATCTTCAGTAAAACTATCATAAATCTTTCCGTACTTGCCACACTAACTTGTGCTCTAAGATGGGTGTTCAATAGACATCATAGAGTCTATGTTGAAGTGTGCAAGCATTGAACTTACTCCAATCAACATCACAAACAAAAACTGTGTCCAAGTGCACTGGTGAAAATACTATCTCACACTTAGACAAATTTGCAATGCGCTCTGTCATACTTGCTCTCTAACCTATGCAATCTTCATGTGGATCATATGTTTCCATAATGACAACATCTATGTAATTAAATCAGCCAAATTTCCAACAATCTCCCCCTTTTTCATTGGTGGCAACATATGAGAAAATTGGCTAAGTGTACAACTTCAAAATCTCAAAATTGTGGCCATAGTATAAACTATATACTATCCTTATAACTCCTCAAAAAATATCATCTCTAATATAGTACTCCACATAGGAGTATCAATCCTTATCATATACTATCAATTTTTTTCTATATCCTTATAATTAAATCAGCCAAATTTCCAACAATCTCCCCCTTTTTCATTGGTGGCAACATATGAGAAAATTGGCTAAGTGTACAACTTCAAAATCTCAAAATTGTGGCCATAGTATAAACTATATACTATCCTTATAACTCCTCAAAAAATATCATCTCTAATATAGTACTCCGCATAGGAGTATCAATCCTTATCATATACTATCAATTTTTTTCTATATATCTCTCCCCCTTTGACAACAATGACAAAATAAAGGTAAGGAGGGTTACAAAATTGTATCACAAAAAGATTATACCTTAATTCATTATTGCAAAGCCAATAGGCTTGCAACACAATTTTCAAAATCAATCTTCATAGCTTCTATCTCCTTCTCCCATGATTTCTTAATAGAATATGCCACATTGAGTAGTGCGCTCAGTCCATAAGATGCTATTTGACATGTTTGGAGGTTCTCAAAGTTAAACTTCTGAAAAAGATGTCTCAGCTGAAAGACATTCTTCCAACTGCTTTTCAATAATGCTTAGCTTTATAGAAGTGTGTTCTCTCAAAAGAGTGAGTCTTTTCATTTTTCTATCTCTCTCATCTTGCAAAACTCAAATTTCATCATATAGCCTCTAAAATTTCTTCTCAACATCACATACCTTCACATTGGGGCTAGAAATAAGGTTAGATTATTCTAAATTTTTCCTTCAACTTCATCTTCTGATCTTCTTTTGTTGTCAAGGTCTCTGATTTTGTACACTATATGCACAAAGATTTTCCTATTTCCAAATTCTTCCTCAAGTCCTTGATACATATATCAAGATTATTGATATCATTCTTGATATTTTGGCTGATGTTCAAAAGCATTCCAGCCTCATAGGCTGCTTGTGCTCTCACTTTTGCAATATCAGATAAGTTTGTGAATTCATTGTTTAAAGTTCTCATTACCTTCATTGCTTTCTCCAAAGGGTCTACTTCTAGAATTTGTGTAGTTACAATGCTTTGTAACTTCTCAATTAGTTTCTTCAGACATCCTTCAAGACTTTAAACTTTCTTGTTCTTGCCAATGATTTTATTCAAGGATGTGATCAATTCCAACTGATCATCATCATCTACTTCCTTTGCAAAATGCTCAATCATTGATCCAATCTTATTCTTCTTTTTAGTCTCAGGAGTAAGACTGATGTCTTCTTTGGTGGGAATGGGTACTTGTTTCTCTATTACTTTGGATTCTTCAATAATGGTTTGGGTTTGCTCTGCTTCTTTAGATGTATCTGATTCATCAAGAGCTGAATTGCCAATAATGTTCTCCAAATTCTTGAATACATTTTCATTAGTATCCAAGGTGATCTTTGTTCCTTCTACATTCATGGTTTCATCTTCAATGTTAATGGTTGGAGGAGAGGGAATGTCCTCTTGTTCTATCTCACTTTCTTTCTTTTCTACAACTGATGGTTCTCCAACATTTTCTGCCATAACCTTAAAATTGCTTACTCTGTCTCAAAATTAATTTCTTCATATCTGCCTCCCATAATTTGAATGGTTCTTCTTTTGGTTCTCAGATGGGTGTTTAAGGCCTTGAAGATCTACTTAAGGTGTTCATCATTTATCACCTCACAAAGTTTCCTCACAAGATTTTCTCTGATAGCTGTGTCCTCCTCTGATGCTCTCTTCTTCCTATTTACAATTTTATTGTACAAATCATCAGGTATCTGACCCTGAATTGAATCAAACTTTTTATTAGCCAAAACCATATGCTTCACAACTGCATTTTCTAGATTAAGTCTATTTGTATAATCATAAATATCATAGTACTTGTTCATTCTTGTAAAGCCTCCATCCTCAATGATATTCTCATTATGCTTTTCAACTTTGGGTTTCCAAGCTTTCCTTTTAACAGTAGTGACATCATCTTTTATTTCTACAATTTTTCTTGGAACTGGTTGCACTAAAGTTTTCTATCTCTTTCCTGGTCCAATAGGAATTTCCTTTACACTTTTTCTAGTTGTGGAGGAAGTGGATCTAGTGGATATCTTTTCTTCTTGATCCTTCTCAATATCTTCCATGTTCACCTTCACTTGTGGTTCTTCCTACTGTAAGTACAATTGATGATAAAGGTGGAATAGTCAAAACTTCTTTTTGTCCACTCTCTCTGATTGCTACTACTATTTTCTTTGCTACTAAAAACTCATGCTTTTTCATTCTTATATCTTTTAGGATTTTCTTTATAGTGCTCTCAACTCTCTTCTTAGACTGCTTCTCTTCAATTAAGGTCTTTGTGGAGTTGAAGTTCTCCTCAACGGTTCCAAACCTATTACATTGAGTGTCCAATTTACACTTAAGTAACCTACTAACATACTCTTCTATATCTACCTTAGATATCTCATAGCCAAGAGGGTCTATGAACTTTGTTCTAGGCTCTACTAATTCAATATAAGTAAAGTCAGTATCAACCATCAAAAATATGTCATCTTTATACTTCTCCACAAAAGACTTAGGGATCCTTGATCTGTTAGTTACCAAGTTCTTAAATGTCTTCATTACCAACATTGCACTCTCATTCACTTTATCAGTAACATGCCTCATATACGCTTTATTAATCCTTTCCATTGTAGTTTGTCCATCATTCTAGTCACTTGCAATGGTGTAAGGAAATCTTCTCAATAGATGAAAAAACATGTAAGTGATCAAAGATGAAAATCTAAATCGTGCATACTTTGTCTTCTTAATCTTTTCCAAATTATCAAATAGTTGAATTCTCAAAATTTCACATATATCAACTTGCACTTTATTAACACACATTAAATAAGCTACATGTATCATTCTAGCTGCCATGTCATCCTCTCTCAAATTGGCACAAAACTTAGTGGTTAGGATCTTGCATAGGTATCTCACATCATCTTGTTGAATTTTACTAATCACAATTCCTCTACCATTATAGGATGAGTTTGTGTTATCAATGACTATTTTACTCATGTTTTTCACATTTAAAGGAATAGCTCTAGTTTTAGATAATCTAGTGACTTCATGAATCAAATCAGCTATAATATCTATAACTCTATCTTCTAACCAAAACTTCCCATTATGAATTCTGCTCAAGATAATCTTAGTACATTCTTCATTATCAAATTCATACTGTAATGCATACTTAATGATCTCATTGTCTTTCAAATATTTAAAACATTATTTCAATGTCATATCCTGATTGTAAATCTTCTAATATTCATTTGTGAAATCACTATCACTGACTGTCTCTAATTTGTTAGAAAGTAAAGATCCCCAAGATAACTAAGAGGGGGGGGTGGGTGAATCATTTATCTAATAATTTAACCATTCAACTACTTTAAATAATATAATTAATGTAGTAATCAACCATAGAAAGATAATCATACACAATTGCACAATAACACAAGATATGTTGACTAGGGAACCTCTTGAAAAGAGTAAACCCCAATGGGAATGATGCCCACAAAATGATGCACTAATATGAAAGTTCCTTGTTAGAGGATGGACCCTGTTAGGAGACTTATGAAATACATTCAGTACCTATAAATCCCTGTTAGGAGATTTTGAATCCCTATTAAAAGATTCTAACCCGGTTAAGAGTTTATGGAAGACAGAAGGACCCACTGCCCAAACAACTTCAAGGCAAGATCTCTGAACCCACTATCTAAAAGATCTTAGAATTATTCAATAGAATAATATGAAATATATTACCTCCTTCACACTGTGCCAAAACAACACTCTCTGCTACACAAGATCACAATTCCAGATCTTTGTACTCACTAGTCTTCCTTCATCACTGAATTAGCTCTTTTCTTCACTTCATGCATATATTCACATCTCAACCTTCACAATACATATTGAAACAAGTAAAAAATTCCTTCTTATATATCAAACTCAAATAATTACAAATGAGTCGGTCCTCAATTACAAAATAATAATTTCTACACGCTACACACAAAATTCACATAAAACTGTCAGCTTCTAGATACTGTAACTTTCTCCAAACATATCTTCAAAGTTTGCACTATGAACCACATCATAATTAATGATTCTCCAACATCCCTTTAACTACACAAAATCAGATTCCATCCCGGCTAAGAGATATCCTCTAATTTCTGAAAATCACTTCACAAAAACATTGTCTAAACATTGCTTTCACCAAAATGCTCATAACTCTCATGAATGAATGAATTTATTTTTGGGCTTTTAACCATAGGTTAATAACACACCAAAGAACATTCCATCAATTTCACAAAAGCCAATCTACAATACAACATATGCGCAAAACAAAACTGTACCTACTTTCTTGCTGATATCCAGAATATCACTGTGTTGACATCAATGAAAATCCAAGTCATGAATGCAACAACAAATGCTATAGAATGACTGCCAAAATACTTTTCATTCATTCCTAACAATCTCCCCCATTGGCATTGATGGCAACATAGATGAAAAATATCCAATGTTCCAAAAATCCAATACTGCAACATCACTACAAAATATCAAATTAAATCTTGCTTTGTTTTCCTATTCAGCTCTCTCATACAATCCACAATGTTTTTCATGTATATCTCTCCCCCATTGACATCAATGATAGAAATTCCATCACTAAGTCAACAAAAAATTAATGTCAAAAGACATTTTTTAGAAAAATACAATAACAAGAGTCCTAATGACTCAGCTCATAAACTCCCCCATAGAGGAAGTTCCAACATCCAATCCAGAAGAAAGATAGGGCTCATATACCACTGGACGGATGCAATCATCTGCATCAATTCTCAAAAATAGGTTGGGGCATAACCCCAAGCATACCTCTTAGATACACAAATGTATCCTTAGGTAAAGGTTTTGTAAATATATCTGCTATCTATTCCTTTGTGCTTATCTACTCCAATCTTACTTCTTTTTTTGCAACTTTCTCTCTTACAACATGATACTTGATCTCAATATGTTTAGTCTTAGAAACTAAAATAGGATTTTTTGACATACTCACTGTACTAGTGTTATCACAATGTATAACAACAGGCTCATCAAACTTTATTCCAATATCCTTCAACATCTGCTTCATCCAAATAATCTGATTACAATTGTTTGCTGCTGCAACATATTCTGCTTCTATTGTACTTTGTGAAGTACAATTTTGCTTCTTACTTAACCAAGAGACCAATTTTCCTCCAAGAAAAAGGCTCCACCACTGGTGCTTTTCTTTTCATCAACACTGCCTCCCCAATCTGCATCAGTATAGGCACATAAAGTAAAATCATCAGAATTCTCATACCATAATCCATAATCCATTGTTCCTTTCAGATATCTCAGTATCCTCTTTACTGCTGCATAATGTGATTCTCTAGGTTCTGCTTGAAATCTTGCTACAATCCCAACTGAATGTGCTATATTAGGTCTTATATGTGTCAAGTACTGCAATCCTCCAATCATAGATCTATATTTTTTCTGCTCAACTGCTGGTGTCTCATCTTTGCTAGATAACTTATGTCCAGTTACCATAGGTGTTCCAATAGGTTTAGAATCTTCCATTCCAAATATTTTCAATAAGTCATTCAAATACTTAGTCTGACTTACAAATATACCTTCCTTGCTTTGTGTTATCTGTAATCCCAAAAAAATTTCATTTCTCCAATCATGCTCATCTCAAATTTAGTCTTCATTTCATCTACAAATTTGTCACTAGCTTCATCTTCTCCTCCAAAGATAATATCATCAACAAATATAACTATAACCAACAAACCATTCTCAATTTCTTTTGTGTATAAGTTACTATTTGTTGTTCCTTTTATAAATCCCAATTTCAATAAATACTTATCCAATCTTGCATACCAAGTTCTAGGTGCTTGTTTTAATCCATATAAAGCTTTCTTTAACTTACATACCATATCTCCTTCTTGTGTCAAAGGAAAACCTTCAGGCTGCTCAATGTAGACTTCTTCTTTCAATTCACCATTCAAAAATGCTGACTTCACATCCATCTGATACACTTTGAATTTCTTGTAGGTTGCATATGCTAGATACATTCTCACTGCTTCAAGTCTGGCCACAGGTGCAAAAGTTTCTTCAGTCAATTCCTTCTTGTTGTGAATATCCTTTACATACCAATCTTGCTTTGTTTCTTATCACTTCTCCTTGTTCATTCATCTTGTTTTTGAATACCCACTTTATTCCAATCACATTCTTGTCTTTAGGTCTAGGGACCAATTCCCATGTCTTGTTTTTTTTAGTCTGCTCCAGTTCTTCTTTCATAGCATTAATCCAATGTTCATCTTCACAAGCTTCATTAGTAGTCTTAGGTTCAATTTGAGAAATCAAACATAAATGTACCTTATTTCGAGTCAAAACTCCTCTATATAAACTTCCAATAACTTTCTCAATAGGGTGATGTCTTGAAATATACCTGTTAGGTATCATAGTTACTGATCTTGTTCCAACTGTAGATTCTTCTCTACTTTCTTCTCTATTTTCTTCTTTGTTTTCTTCTCTATTTTCTTCTTTTTTTTCTTCAGTATGACTTTCATTTAGCAAATCACTATTAGTTTCAAAAAATAATTCTGCATTTTCAATGTTAGGCTGAGGTTGTGCTTCTCCATCAGATTCATAATCAAGCATTCTTTCCTAAATTTTAAACTTCTCATCAACTTTTACATTTGCACTTTCAACAATAGTCTTAGTTCTTTTGTTATAACATCTATATGCTTTTCTTTTCAAAGAATATCCAAGAAATATTCCTTCATCACTTCTAGGATCAAACTTTCCTATATCATCATCTCTCTTAATATAACATTTACTTCCAAAAATTCTAAAATACTTAACTGAGGGTGCATGTCCAAACCATAATTCATAAGGTGTCTTGTTTGTATCTTCTCTAATTTGTACTCTGTTCATAGTGTATACTGTTGTGTTCACTGCTTCTCTCCAAAAAGTCTTAGCCAAATCATTTTCAAACAACATAGCTCTTGTTGCTTCAGTTATTGAGCTGTTCCTTCTTTCTGCAATACCATTTTGTTTTGGTGCTCTAGGGGCTGAAAATTGTCTCTTAATATCATTCATTTCACAAAAAGTATTAAAATCTCTAGATGTAAATTCACCACCTCTATCAGATCTTAGACACTTAATCTTCATTCTAGATTCACTCTCAATTTTTCTTTTCACGATCTTAAATTTATCTAATGCTTCAGATTTTTCTTTCAAAAATGCAATCCACATCATCCTTGTAAAATCATCAACAAGAATCATAAAATACCTTTCTCCATAGAATCCTCTAGTCCTAGTAGGACCACTCAAGTATGTATGAACAATCTCTAGCTTCTCTGTCGATGTGAACTTCTTGCTAGGAAATGAACTCCTTTTCTACTTTTCCATCATACATTCTTTGCAAATCATGTTAGTAGGTTTCATAATTCTAGGTAAATCTCTTACTGCAAGTGTAGTGCTCACCTTGACAATATTATCAAAGTTTATATGACAAAACCTTTTATGCCATAACCAACTATCATCAATCTTAGTTATCAAACATGTCATCTCAGTAGGATTCAACTGAAATACATTAACTCTGGTTCTAGATCCTTTTCCAATCAGATTTCCATCTCTATCTTTTATCACACAAGTTTTCTTAGCAAACCAAACTTGATAACCCTTATCAACCAATTGTCCAACGCTTAGTAGATTATGTCTCAATCCATCAACAAAGTAAACATCATCAGTGTTAGTCTTTCCATCAAGAGTAATAGATCCTATACCCTTAATCAAACAAGGTGCATTATTACCAACCCTAACAATTCCTCCATCATAATTATCTAACTTAACAAACTTTCTTTTATCTCCAGTCATATGATGTGAACAACCACTGTCTATAACCCAATCAGATTTGTTTTCAACTTGAGAAACTAATGATTTTTCTTCCCTTTCATCAGATTCAAAACTTTCTTCTTTAATTGCTACAAATCCTATTTCCTCAAAGTTATCATTATCACTGTCACTTAAATGTCTTTCAATTCCTACTTCAAGATCTTCATCATTTTCATAATAACATTCTTTAGATCTCCTAGGTTTAAAGTTTCCTCTATACTTCTTAACTCTTTTAGGATATTTAGATGCAAAATGACCATATTCTTGACAAGTCCAACATTTAAAGATTTTCTTACCATCTAGTTCTCTTTTTACAAGTAATGCAATACCTTCTTCAATCTTCTTATCTTCCTCAGATTTAGATCTTCTACTACTGGCATAATCTCCATTCACACTAGTACTTCTTGTAGGTCTAATGTTAAGAGCATTGAATGTTGTCTCCATTCTAGGTAGCTCTCCTGATAATCTCAAATTCATCCCTGCTATTTCTAATCTTCCAAGAAGAGTCTCTCTTGAAAAGTTTGATGTACAAGGTATCACTTGTTCAATCATCTGTGTTGTCTGCTTGAGTACTGGTGTCAAAGTTCTCAGAATTTTCCATATCACTTCATTCTCTATCTTATCACCTCCATAAGACTTTATTCCTATTACAATCTCAGACATCCTACCAATATAGCTTCTAATAGATTCATCTTCCATCATTCTGATATCTTCAAATGCACAAATCCAATTATGTAATCTAACCTTCTTTGCATGTTCATCACCTTCAAAAGTAGAATGTAAAGGTTTCCAAATTGCATGAGATGTTTTCAAACATCTTACCTGACTATATTCATTCTCTGGTAGTGCTGAAAAAAATGCTTCTCTTGCAAGCATATTACACATGAATAGATCTAGTTCATCTTTAGTTCCTACCTCTAGATTGTCTTCCTCAATGATAGTCTTCTCATTTTTTGTAATCAACCAATAACTTGGTCCTAAAAACAATAGATGTGTCTTCATCTTTTCTTTCCAGCTATCAAAATTTACTCCATCAAACTTAGGGCTTTCTTTCCTGAAATTCACCATGGATCTCCTTAAGTTGTTAAACTTTTCTTTCAAGGACCTACCTCTCTGATACCAATTGTTAGAAAGTAAAGATCCCCAAGATAATTGAGAGGTGGGGGTGAATTAGTTATCTAATAATTTAACCATTCAACTACTTTAAACAATATAATTAATGTAGTAATCAACCATAGAAAGATAACCATACACAATTGCACAATAACACAAGATATGTTGACTATGGAACCTCTTGAAAAGAGTAAACCCTGGTGGGAATGATGCCCACAAAATGATGCACTAATATGAAAGTTCCTTGTTAGAGGATGGACCCTATTAGGAGTCTTATGAAATACATTTAGTTCATATAAATCCTTGTTAAAAGATTCTAACCCGGTTAATAGTTTATGGAAGACAGAAGGACCCACTGCCCAAACAACTTCAAGGCAAGATCTCTGAACCCACTGTCTAAAAGATCTTAGAATTATTCAACAAAATAATATGAAATATATTACCTACTTCACACTATGACAAAACCGCACTCTCTGCTACACAAGATCACAATTCCAAATCTTTGTACTCACAAGTCTTCCTTCATCACTGAATTAGCTCTTTTCTTCACTTCATGCATATATTCACATCTCAACCTTCACAATACATATTGCAACAAGGAAAAAATTCCTTCTTATATACCAAACTCAAATAATTACAAATGAGTCGGTCCTCAATTACAAAATAATAATTTCTACACGCTAAACACAAAATTCACATAAAACTATCAGCTTCCAGATACTATAACTTTCTCCAAACATATCTTCAAAGTTTTTTCTATGAACCACATCATAATTAATGAGTTTCCAACATTGCTTTAACTGCACAAAATCAGATTCCATCCCGGCTAAGAGATATCCTCTGATTTTTGAAAATCACTTCACAGAAACACTATCTAAACACTGCTTTCACCAAAATGCTCATAACTCTCATGAATGAATGAATTTATTTTTGTGCTATTAACCATAGGTTAATAACACACCAAAGAACATACTATCAACTACACAAAATCCAATCTATAATACAACATGGGCACAAAACAAAACTGTACCTACTTTCCTACTGATATGCAGAATATCACTGTGTTGACATCAATGATAATCCA
The DNA here is from genome assembly GCA_027943335.1 of Chamaecyparis obtusa. Lineage (NCBI taxonomy): Eukaryota > Viridiplantae > Streptophyta > Pinopsida > Cupressales > Cupressaceae > Chamaecyparis > Chamaecyparis obtusa. The sequence continues at coordinate 1,265,895 of BSBK01003705.1, read as the reverse complement.
AGTGATGAATGCAACAACAACTACTATAGAATGACTAAAAAAATACTTTTCATTCATTCCTAACATAATTTTCATCCAAGATAGCTTCTAACATTCTCTAGGTGTAAAACTCTGTTGGGTACAGATGATAAAGCTAACCTAGGATCATCTTCCAAGAGTTATACTGGTTCCCTTTTCAATTTAGGTCTATTCTTATCTTTGAAATTGTGTATTAAAGAAACACCCATGATTTCTTGTAATTCCTTCACTGATATAAATTTCTATCAAGTAAAATACCTTGATTTCACAATTTTAGGGCTTGCGTAGGTTCAACACTCAAATCCTTTACCAAATCATTGTAAAATGCTTCCAATCACTGCTCTTAATTCTCCTTAACACTTGAATTCACTTCAATGATCAAATAATACCAATCATGACCTTTTATTAATTCAATCTCACTTATATCTGACATCACATTCAATTCTTTTGCCACTTCTTTCCAAAAAGTTGTTTTAGTTAACCTACAAAACTTAAAACTACTTGTGATCTCACAAAACATAATATTTTTCTTTGTGCTCCTAACCATAGCATTAGAACATCGTAAACTACCTTGCATTAACTGTGCAAGACTCAATTCATCATACATCTACTTCTACACTAATCTAAGTTCCTAATCTACTGTAATTTTCATAAATTAAGTGCTTTGAGATAGGTTAGGTAAGGATTCATTCTTACCACTTGATACTTCACCATTTTTATTACCTTCAGTGCTGAATATGTCTCCTTCATCTATGTTTTTAACAAACTTCACTTCATCTAAATTACTACAACATCCTTTCTATCTGCTACTTGCATCTTCATTTCTTCTTGCATGATTTCTAGGGTTAGGGTTAGGATGAAAAACTCCATTGTTCATTTTGCAAAACCTTGCTATATGTCCAATCTTGTTGCATATCTGACAAACAATTCCATTGTTTCCATATCTTGGTCTAGGTGGATTGATATATGATTTGCAATTTCTAGCAATGTGTCCAACCTTGTTGCATCTATAACATATTACTCCATTTCTTCTATTCATATCTTTAGTAGGTTTCTTATCTGCATGGTTAGTATTCCTAAACATTCTGCTATTATTGTTATTCTCAACAAATTTAAGTTTCTTGCATTCAGTAGCTCTATGTCCAAAACCATGACAATTATAACAATAACCATTAAGAGGTTTGAATTTATTACCTATGCAATGTCTCTTCATATGACCAATAGTATTAAAAGCAAAAAATATACCTTTGAATTCTCTTTGCATACCTTTGGGTGATTCCTCTTGCTTCGGTGATTCTTCTCCTTTAGGTGTATCTTCAGATTTGTTGATCTCATCAGACTTCTTCTCATCTATACTTTCAAATATTTTCAGATCTGGTTCCTTGCTTTCATCATTTTCTTTAGGAGTGTTGAATCCAAGACCAATCTTATCATAGAATGGTTTCTAAAAAGATATTTGTTCATCAATCTAGTCACTAGTTGAATATAGCCTTTCAAGTAGTTGTTTGGATTGAGTTAGTCCACCTTTCACAATTGTATTGTATTTCTCAAGTTCAGCATACTGCAAGTTCAAATTTCAGATTTTCTTCATTCTTTCCATTTCTATCTTTCAAACTAAGCTTCAAATTTTCTATCTTCAGTTCATGCTTAAGGATCTCATTTTCTTTTTCTAAATTGTCATCACAATCTTCAATAAGAACTTCAGATTCCTTTTCAAATTTTAGATCTTCCAACTTGTTTTTTAGTTTCACAATGAGGTTCTTTGCATCATCATATTTCCCTTTCAAAGTGTCTCTTTCATTAGTAAGCATATCAATATGTTCAAGAGCTTCTTCAAGATTCATCTGTAGTTGATCCATATCCATAGAGATCTTACTCAAGTTGCTAGGCTTTCCTTGAATGATTCTTTTCCGAGTAACTAAGCTCTGATACCAATTGTTAGAAATAGGGAATACTAAGAGGGGGGGGTGAATCAGTATTCTACAAATTTTATCTTTTTCCCAATTATGGATATAACAGATTATCTTTATACATCCATAACATAACAAGCTAAACAACATGAATAGCAATAAAACTAAAGAACTCATAACACATTATTTGTTCTCGAGGAAACCCTAGCCAAGGGAAAACCCCAATGGGGGTGGTACCCACAAAGATCCACTAATCAAAAGTATCTTGTTAAGGATGTTGACCCTATTAGGAGTCTATTACAAGCATATAGTGTATCAGTCCCGATTAAGGGACTATAGGCCTTGTTAGAAGCCTCAACCCTGTTAGGAGTTGGTAGTACAAAATGTGATTACTAGATGAGCCCACTACCCAAACAAGTAATGTACAATATACACTAATTACAAAAATAGGTTAAGGTACATAACCTTATACTGCTTGCATCAATATCTCTTCACTACTCTTTCACTATCACTATTACATATGCATCATATATTTCGCACCATATCACTGCTTCATTAAATCTATTGTCAACTATATCTTATCTTACAATTACAATTACATTTATAAAAATAAATTTATCCAAGATTTAAAATCTAGGATGTTGTTCCTTTATATTGTTAAGTCATTATTTTGATAAACAAAATAATCTCTTAACTCTTTACTTATTCTATCTCCATATTCTATCTTGTCGGCTTAACACTGTCTTCAGTAAAACTGTCATAACTCTTTCTGTACATGTTGTACTAACTTGTGCTCTAAGATGTGTGTTCAATAGACATAATAGAGTCTATTTTCAAGAGTGAAAACATTGAACTTACTCCAATCAACATCTCAAACAAAAACTATGTCCAGGTGCACTAGTGAAAATATTATCTCACACTTCAACAAATTTGCAATGTGCTCTATCATAATTGCTCTTTGACCTATGCAATATTCATGTGGATCATATGTTTCCATAATGAAAACATCTATGGAATCAACTCAGCCAAATTGCCAATAGCTTGGTGAATCCAATTAAGGATGACTGATCTTGTAGCCAAACCAATATGCAGCAAAAATACATAATAAGAAACACAGATCTAATATGAAATAGAAGTCTTTATTCATCAAATCACCAATTACATGCAATGTGTTGATCTATAAGGCCTTCCTAGTTATGGCCAAGTACAAAGAAAGTAACAATATACAAGATCTCACAAGATCTGAATCTTTTCCACAACATCAGCATTCAGCTAGCCCAGGTCTACAACACACAACACACTGGTAGGCACCCAGGAAAGATCTAAACTTCTCCTCAAAATTCCAAGCAATCTTCATGTTCCTAAGCTCCCAGGCTACTAACTTCCTCCTTCCCCCCCAAAAAAAATTCCTAACAACTACCCAAGCATTTACTTATATACTAAATCCCAGCCACAAGTCTGCTCAATGGGATATACAAATATTAAATGGAAAAACATCATTCGGCTCTCAAATATCCTTACAAAATAAATAAACTCTCCAAGATGGCCCCAATGGTCATTAGATCTACATAGAAGAATGAAACATGCTAGATCTAGGTCTCCACACATCCAATAGTCAATCCATAACTCAAGGAGCACGACCCAAATTAAATGCACCAATCAGCCAAGCCGATTCATCCAAACAATCTAGTCAGTAAGTAAGAAGACCGAGCAATAGAGGAAATAATAGAGTGCTAGTTAGTTGACCAAGCCTAACTGAGCAACATAGTTATCACTGATGCCTTAGGAAACCAACACCTTTAGTGATCGAGCATTACTCAGAGACTGAGCACCCAAGAAAATACTGAAATCGAGCAACCTGTCTCCCAAACCGAGCAAGAACTCCATCAAACTAAGATCAAAACCAATAATCTACTATCAAAGACAAACATATTTTTGGTTGATATAGGATTCCCAAGAATCCTAGGATGCTCTTGCATTAGAACTAAATAGGAAAATGAAGCAAGATTTGTTTGACAAAAAGGTCTTGAAAACATTTTTCTGAGCAACAATGTTGCAGTGTTGGATTTATGGAACTTGGATGTTTTTGCATCTATGTTGCTATCAATGCCAATTGGGGATATTGTTAGGAATGGATGCTAAATATATCCTATGGGGGAGTATTAGTAGCCACTCTATAGCAGTTATTGTTGCATTCATGATTGTGATGTCATTGATGTCAACACAGTGATATACTAAAGATTAGGAGAGAAGTAGATAGTATTTGAGTTAGCACACTTGGAATATTGAAGATGAAGCTATGAGATGTTGAGGACTTACTTTATGATGTGTTATAAGATCATGGTTAAGAGCGTAGACAATAATTCATTTATTCATGACATTTATGAGGAAATAAGTGGAAGCAGTATTCCTGAGTAGCGATTTGTGGAAATCGGATGATATCTCCTAATCGAGATGGAATCTTCTTATACATAGTTAGAGAGAAGTTGAGGATATGTTGATAGTGATGTGGTTGATAGTGTAAGATTCGAGGTAGCATGAGTGAAGAATTATATTGATTGGAAGCTGACAGTTTTGTGTAATTTTGATGTAATGTGTCGAAACATTTATTTTGTAATTTGTATGCCGACTCATTTTTAATTACTTGAGTGTGGTATAAAGGAAGGAATGTTTTCCTTCTTATAATATGTAGTGTGTAATGAATGGAAGTGTATGAAGGAATAGTGAAAGCAAAATTGTTGAAAGAGGATATGCAAAGTACTGAGATCTGGTATTGAGATCTAAAAAAGCAGTTGGTATGGTTTGGCAGAGTTAGAGAAGGAGTATTGAATTGTTGAGATCAATAATATTTTGGTATTATTCTATTAAGTAATACAAAGATCAGTTGGACAATGAGTTCAGTGATCTTACTCTAAAGTTGTTTGGGTACTGGGTCCTTCTGTCTTCCATAACTCCTAACAGAGTTAGAATCTTTTAACAGGGAATCAAAATCTCCTAATAGGGATTCATATGTACTAAATGTATTTCATAAGACTCCTAATAGAGTCCATCCTCTCACAAGGAACTTTCATATTAGTGCATCTTTTATGGGCATCATTCCCACTGGGGTTTACTCTTTGATCAAGAGGTTCCCTAGTTCACTTATCTTGTGTCATTGTGTTATTGTGTATGAATATGTTTGTATGGTTGTTGGTTACATTGCTTACATGGTTAAAATCTATTGAAGTTGATAAAATTTATACTTTTATGTTAATTGATTCACCCCTCCCCCCCCCTCTTAGTTATCTTGGTGGACTTGACTTTATAAAATAAAGAAGTAAGACCTTTCAATGGTTACCATTATTCATGTAATAATTTTGGACATAGAGCTATGAATTGTAGAGAAAACAAAATAAATCAGAATCAGAAAAATCAAAGAAGTCATCCAAAGTAGAATGTATGAAGTCCTCATAATATTACATGTCAGATATGTAACTATAATTGTCATATAACTAGATAATGCAAAATGGTAACTCACATTAATGCACCGAAGAATATAAGGCCTTCACTCATTTTTCACTCATGCAGCAAGGTTAGACATGTCTCAAAGTTATGTAGATCAAAAGTGCATAGATAGGAAAGCCGTAAAAAGTTTGAAGGATCAATATTGGATGAAGTAGGAGAAGTCAAGTTTTTGAAAGCTATAGAAGATGTGAGCTTGATTTGGAAGGATGAAAAGTCAAACAATGATGGTAAAATAGTTGAGGATGCATCCATAATGGATGCACCTCTTATTTATGGTTAAATAACCTTCATGGTCATAGGGGGAGCTAGATTATCTCTAGACCCTTGCATGGCCAGCATACTCATCCTCAGAGTATGTACCTTTGGATATAATTGTTTGAAGTCTAGTTGATGTTGTATGCAAAAGTGCACTACCTAATTGTTAGTAGAAATAAATAATGAATTTTACAGTTGCATTCTTTGTTTACATGACAAGAATTAATGGTAGAAAATATTATTTATAGATATCAGAGATTCACTATTCATACATTGCATTCTAAGTTGAGTGTTTGGAGATCACAAAAGATCAAGCAATTGAGTTAAGAAGTGTTATAGTTGAATTTATCAGTAAATAAGAAAGATTGATTGTTGGAAGCCCTAATTCAGATGTGATGATTCAAAACCCTCAGTAACCTCTCTAAAGTGTTAAAACAAGTAAGTCATGGCTACACCATTTTTCCTTGATGTTGTAGAAAGGAAAATATATGTGTTTAAGAAGCATCCATTCAAGTCCACCCTAGATGACCTAGAAGGAGCCTTTTCTAGAACCCCAATGAGTGTTATGCATGTAGAAGACATACACACATATGTGTATTGCAAGAAGGAACTGATTGGTTTGGATAAGATTAGGTCACACCTAAAAACCATGATGAATCTAGACAAAACATTTACTGAAGAGTTTATGCACCTTGAGAATGACCTAATCATTGAATATGCTACTACATATAAATTTTATGAATCAGAATGGATTAAGATCATGTTGAGTAGGATACATGATGAGCTATTATGGATAGGTGAAGTTCCAGTTAGAATCACAGTTGATCTCATTTATGAGATAACAGATCTATCAAAGATAGGTGCCATTCTTTCAATTGGTAAGGATTTTAGAAAATGGTTGAGCAAGCCTATAAATCCTGGAGTGATAATCATGGGATGATAATTGAACCAATTGAGGAGAAAGACATCAAATTGATGTCTATAATACTTGGTTATAGATTTCAACATGTAAACAGGGTCAATAGCGTGTCTGTAGCCACTATTCTTGTAGCCATCAAATTAGTGAGAGAAAATGGAGAATTCAACATGTGAGATCTTGCGCACATAGTTGTTAGACAACATCTAGGAAATCAAGCATGAGAAGACCAAGATATTCAAGTTTGGGTCCTTGATAATCTATATGTACTTTCATATAGTTGGAAAAGTATCAGAATTATACCTAGACAAAAGTTTACCTACAATGCCACAAATATCTCTTAAGGCATCAACTGAGAATACACTAAAGGACTATATTGAGTTAGAGTTAAAAATATTCAGGATAAAGATGGAGATGAGGTATAGGATACTTGAAAGCATTGTTGAGAAATACAAGGATAGTATTTGTTTTATGGTGGAAACATACATTACTTGTCTAGAGACTATTTAGCCTAGAACCAAGTTGATTCATCCACTTGGCTATAAAGTCGAGGAGAAAGTTCTAGAAGCCTATGAAAAAGTCCTACTATTAGTTCAAAAAGATCACAATGAGCCTAGATGGGGAACATATGAGGAGAAAACTAGACAGGTAGATCATGCAGTCCTAAACAGTGTTACAACCAAGAGGAAAGCCACCAAAATCACCTCTGAGATTTTGAAGATCAATGGCATGACCCAACAAGACCTGGTTAAAGCTAGAGAAGAAAAGATAGGTCTACAAGACTTAGCACCCATAGTGACATCACCCACAGAGGTAATGGCATCTGTGCCCATGCCTGAAACCAAGAAAGACACAATAATGATTGATAATGTGGAGATATCCATGGTGGCCATAGATAAAGACTTGGACAAGTTTGAAGAGGCATTCATAAGCACTAAGGAAGCATAAACTCTTTGTGGTAATAATTCACCTAAGCAACAAGAATAAATTCAAATTGAGGACTTGATAGGAAAAGAGGAAGAAGAGGAGAAAGAAGAAGAAAAAGAAAAAGAAAATGAAGAGGAAAAGGAAGAAGAAAAAGAGAAAGAGGATACATAAAAGAAATCTGAATATGTGATTATAAAAACTAAGGTAATGGATGACAGTCAAAGTTTGACTCCTAACACTACAAGCTTGGACTCTTGGGGAGAAGAAGACCTAATCAAGATCAGTGTTCTTGCTATGGAGAAGGTCAAGGAGAAACAAGTGATGAGAAATCCTTTATTTGTGGAGTCAGTAAATATCTTGAATAGTCTACTACTAGTAGAGAAGAAGGTAATAAAAGTGCATTATGAGGATGATGTCAGTACCATCCTAACAAGCTTCAAAGAAAACTTTTCTAGTTTAGAAGAATCAGCAGCTAAGGTAGCAGAAGGGAAATATCTCAAGAAGAGATTGAATGAGCTAACTAAAAATTTTGCACTTGACCTTCACTCTCTAAAGGTTAGTCAAGATTCATTGAAAGAAATTACAGAAAAAGGAAGAAAAATCATAGAAGATTGCATGAACTAAGACAAGTTGACTGTAGATTTCTATAAGAGAATCCATGAAGTAGAAGCTATGATAGATGAAATGAAGAAATTACTAGAAGATCCTTCCTCTGATGTAAATATGTGTAACAGTATATACCAAGGAAAAGTGGAAAAAAAAGAGAAGGCATAGAAAGAAATGTCCAAGATAAGGGCAAGGCAAACATAGCTGAGAAATGCTCTTACACCCTCATTAGATGTATTAAATTAGAACATCAAGGAGATCAATGCCACTATGATGACATATCATCAAGGTCCTAGTTTAGATTTGGAGAATATGGAAATATGCTTTGTGTGCACATCTCTAGACAATAGACACATTGAAGAAGTTTTAGAAGAATGAGATTGCAAACCTTCAGATAGCCTACCCAAATGTATTAACAATGTATGCACTTGTGGATATATTTATTTGAGCACCTTTGTCATTAATCTCAAAGGGGGAGTATAGAATATAGAAGAGAGAATATGGATTTTTTTATATGATGTAAAGGGGAGTATAGTATATTTTGAAAGGGGAGATATAAGTTAGAGTGTGTATTAAGAAAATTTTGTACAAGGATACAGTTCGTGACTTGGCCATATTCCTTTGTTGCCATTAATGAAAAAGGGGGAGATTGTTGCCAAGTTGACTATAATGATATATATGTCTATGATTTAGTGTTTTCATTGTGGAAACAAATTCATATGATGTCATGGAGTCAGTGCAAGTAGTTAGAACATCAGAATCTGGCTAAGTATGGAAGACTAGACAGTTAGTAGAGCACCAGGTAAACAAAGCATCAGCGCACATCTGTATGATAGATTTATGACATGTGCCCTTGAAGATAAGCTATTTAGTATGTATTCATGCTAAGTCTAAGAGAGCATGATCCAATTAAGTCAGTATGATGAAGATACAACCAGTTGAAGAGTCACAGTCAGTGGGCGGTAGAACAAAATAGAGTATGGAGCCAGCTGTTTGTATTTTGGTTAGTGATCATAATATTGTTTTGTAAAGGCTATGTACCTATTATATTTGGGTCATAGATATGTTAATTTTATTATAGATAAACATGCTTGAGCCAATTCATTTGGAAGTGTTCTATATAGTTAGTTATAGGCCGACTTGATGAATAGTTTTGTATGCGCATATAAATAAGACATGCGCCCTTGTAATTATGTATGTGATGTGATAGAGAGATGATAGGAGTAGAGTAGAAGTATGTGAAGAGTAGTTAGAATGTTGTAGAGCTTTAAAAGAGGATAAATCATTAGTGCATCATAGGAACTGATCTAACAAGTAGTGTCACAACAACAATTCACCTTGTAGATATTGTGTGTATCTGAGATCCAAAAGGTTGTAGCCTTGACCACTTGAGAAGTGAGCTCTAGGATAGTGTGTCCCCACCCTTAACATGGTTATTGTAAAATAATCCTAACATATTGCAACCTTTGATGAGGTCACTATACTAAAATCATTGTAAAGAACAACTCCTAACATGGTTGCAAGATCTTCTAAAAGGGATCATAAAACACTAGTGCGGTTCTTAGTCTGTGTCAATTCCCACCAGGGTTTTAACCTATTTGGGTTTCCCAATAATCATATTGGGTGTTATGTATTGTGTATGTTTATCTTACTTGAATTGATATTTAGTTAAGTACTTAAGCAATAAGTTAAGATTCAAGAGTTTAGAAAAAAGTAATATTATATAGAACAATGATTCACCCCACCTAGTGTTCCCATTCCTAACAAACCTTGCATGTCTTTTTTGTGTTAGTCCTATGCAACACTGGTGACAAGGCCTTGTGATCCCAGTATCTTTAGTAGGTCTCTTATGTTTCTCTATCAAACTAGGTTGTGCTCTCCACATTTACACTTGGAGCTCCCCAAAATCCCCAGCATCCTGCATCATATAGGTTAAATCTTGCATCTTTCATGTAGCTACATCTACATTCTGCATTCCATCTTCATCTTGCATTCCTCAATCTTTTCTCTTAGAAGCTTGGTTATTTATCCTCCCTTCTTCCTTCATTTTCCTTTCCCCTCCCTCCTGTGTTTTTTTTGAGAAAATTCCACAACATTTCCTTTTTGTGTTATTTTCTCGAGAGGGAACAACCCCTTATTCCTCTAAATTCTAGCCTAGGGCATCTTATTTTATTTTCTTTGATGCCACACCACTTGTGGCATCGCATCAAAGGGGAAAAAATGTAGACACCTAAAAATCCTTTAGAAAATAAAAGTATTTTTATTTTTCTAAAAACCCCTAATGACATCATCATTTACTAATTAATTAATTATTTAATTAATTAATATATTTTTATGCCATTAAATCTCTTTATTTTAATTAAACATATTTAATTAAAGAATCCCTCCCCAAAGAATTTAAATCAAATTTGAATGATTTTCCTCTCTTTATTGAATCAATATTCAATAAATGATGTCACATTCCCTAAATAAATTTTATATTTATCTAAAACTTAAAAAACTAAGAATCTTCTAGCCTTTCCTAAACCCTTCCAATCTTCCCTAAACCTATTTAGGATATGTTTCCTACATTTATTAGCCTAATCTAAGTCTCATTGACTTTTAGTCAAACCCTCCCCTTAATGAGCCTTACACACTCATTATAGCCTCTTACACACTCTTTAAAGGCTTCTTACAACTTGATAAAGAGACCCATGTCTCTTCTTCCACACTTGTTCCCTTTGCACAATTCCTTAGTGTTTCTCACATATGTTTGAGAAACCCTAACTTAAGGTAAACCTTACCATACATCTAACTCATCTTCCTAACCCAAGCCCTTCCCAAATCCTATAAATACCCTCCTCTTCCAAGAGAAAAACAACAATTCACATCTTTTATATTAAGTAGAGTTATAATGATAGAATAATCTTAGCTCATAAAGCTTTCAATTGTATTTTTTAGAATAGCTCTAGTTCATACTTCTTAACACATCTTAGAATATCTTTTAATGGATCGAACTAGTTTCTTTCAAGATTTTCTTAGCATTCATGCATCATATCATAATCCCTTAGAATGCATTAGAAGCAAGATCCAAGTTCTTAGAGAGCACACCCACATCCCTTGTTAGGAATGAATGTTGAATATATCCTATGGGGGAGTATTCACATCCATTATGTAGCAGTTGTTGTTGCATTCATGATTATGATTGTCATTGATGTCAACACAGTGATCTACTAAAGATTAGCACAGAAGTAAAAAGTGTTTTTATTATCACACATGGGATATTGAAGATCAAGATATGCTAAGTTTATGACTTAATCTATGATGTTTCCTAAGATCATGGTTAAGAGTGCATATGAAAATTCATCTCTTCATGATAGTTATGTGTAATTCAATAGAAGCAGTATTCAGGCAGTGTTCCTGAGAAGTGGTTTGTGGAAATCAGATGATATCTCCTAATCAAGATAGAATCTGAGCATAAGAGGTTTCACATATGATGAAGAAATGATGATTGTGATCTAGACATGAAAGAAAGGTGAGAGGTTGCATGAGGGAATAATTATCTTAATTGGAAGCTGATAGTTTTATGTAATTGTGAAAAATTGTGTAACTAATGGAAGATTCTATTTTGTAATTGTATGCTAACTCATTTGTAATTATTTGAGTGTGGTATAAAGGAAGGATTATTTTCCTTATTTTAATGTAGTAAGAATTTGTAATAGTATGTGAAAGTGAATTGCGGATTTTAGAAATACTTGTTGTAAGAGGATATGTAAGTATAGAGATCTAGTATTAAGATCTGATGAAGAAGTTGGTGCAGTTTGGCACAGTCAGAGGAGAAGTGATAACTTGTTGAAATTAGTAATATTTTTGTATTATTCTATTGACTAATACAAAGATCAGATGGATAGTGTGTTTAGTGATCTTGTCCTTGAAGCTATTTGGACAGTGGGTCCTTCTGTCTTCCATAAGTCCTAACAGGGTTAGAATCTTGTAACTGGGATTCAAAGTCTCCTAACATAGATTCATATGTACTGAATGTATTTCATAGGCCTCCTAACAGAGTCCATCCTCTCAAAAGTAACTTTCATATTAGTGCATCTTTTGTGGGCATCATTCCCACCAAGGTTTACTCTTTGCTCAGGAGGTTCCCTAGTTAACATATCTCATGTTATTATGTTGTTGTGTATGTATATCTTTCAATGGTTGTTGATTACATTTCTTAAATGGTTGAAATCTATTAAAAGAGATAAAATTTGTATTTATCTGATAATTGATTCACCCCCCCTCTCAATTATCTTGGAGGAATTACTTTCTAACAATTGATATTAGAGCAGAAGGTCCTTGAAGGAAAAATTTAACAATTTAATGAGATCCATGTTGAAACATTTTAAGAAAGAAAGCCCTAAGTTTGATGGAGTAAACTTTGATAGCTAGAAAGAAAAGATGAAGAAATTTTTTCTATTTTTAGGACTAGGATATTGGTTAATCGCAAAGAACAAGAAGACTATCATTGATGAAGACAAAATTGAAAAATGTACTAATGAGGCAAGAAATCTATTTATGTGTAACATACTTGCTAGAGAAGCACTCTTGTCAGCCCTTCCAAAAAATGAGTATAGTCAGGTAAAATATCTAAAAAAATCTCATAACATTTGGTTAGCTTTACAATCTACTTTTGAATGTGATGAACATGTAAAGAAAGTTAGATTACATAATTGGATATGTGCATTTGAAGATATAAGAATGATGGAAGATGAATCTGTTAGAAGCTACATTGGTAGAATGTGAGAAATTGTTGTAGGTATAAAATATTGTGAAGGAATGAAGATAGAGAATGAATATATATGGAAAATTATAAGGACATTGAATCTTGCATTTAAGTAGAAAACACAGATGATTTAGCAAGTTATATAGTGTACTAAGAATTTCACAAGAGAAACTCTTCTTGGAAGACTGGAAGCAATAGACATGAGCTTGAGACAATCAGGAGATCTACCTAGAATGGATACAACATTCAACACACTTAGTATTTTCCCTACTTTGTCAATAAGCATTAGTGTAAGAGGATATTATGCTAGTAGAAACATATGCAAGAATGAAGAAGATAGAAAGATTTAAGAAGGAATTGCCTTGATTGTGAAAAGAGAACTAGGTGGTAAGAAATTATTTTAATGTTGAACTTGTCAAGAATATGGTCATTTTGTATCTAAATGCCCTAAGAGAGTAAATAAGTATAGAAAGAACTTTAAACCTAGAAGATATAAAGAATGTTATTGTGCTAATGATGAAGAATTTGAAGCTAGTATGAAGAAAAATTTAAGTGAAAGTGATAATAATAATGATGATATAGGATTTGTAGCAATAAAAGAACAAAACCCTGAAACAAAAGTTAAGGAAGAAAAAGATTTAGTTTCTTAAGTAGAAAAGAAATCTAATTGGATTATAGATAGTGGTTTTTCACATCATATGATTGGAGATATGAATAAATTCATAAATTTTAACAATTATGATGAAGGAATTGTTAGATTTGGAAACAATGCACCTTATTTGATAAAAGGAATAGGATCTATTACTCTTGATGAAAAGACTAACACTGATGATGTTTACTTTGTCGATGGATTGAAACATAATCTTTTGAGTTTTGAAAAGCTATTTGATAAGGGATATCAAGTTTGGTTTACTGAGAAAACTTGTTTAATCAAAGATTGGGATGGTAATTTGACTGGAACTAGATCAAGAACTAGAGGTAATGTATTTCAGTTGAATCCTACTGAGATGACATTCTTGATTACTAAGATTGATGATAGTTGGTTATGGCACATAAGATTTTTTGATATAAACTTTGATAACATTGTGAAAGTGAGTACTACACTTGTAGTAAGAGATTTGCCTAAAATTATGAGACCTAGTAGCATGATTTGCAAGGAATGTGCTATGGCTAAATAGAAGAGAAGCTCATTTCCTAGCAAGAAGTTTACAACAACAAAGAAGTTGGAAATTTTTCATATAGACTTGAGTGGTCTCACAAGGACTAGAGGATTCTATAGTGAAAGGTATGTTATGATTCTTATTGATGATTTTACAAGGATGATGTGGATTGAATTTCTTAAAGAAAAGCCTGAGGCATTTGATAAGTTTAGAGTAATTAAGAACAAAGTTGAGAATGAATCTAGAATAAAGATTAAATTTTTGAGATCAGATAGAGGTGGAGAATTTACTTAAAAATAATTTAATGCTTTTTGTGAAGTGAATGGCATTAAGAGATAATTTTCAGCCCCTAGAACACCTGAAAAAAATGGTATTGCAGAAAGAAGAAACAAATCAATAACTGAAGCTGCAAGAGCTATTCTATTTGAAAATGATTTGGTGAAGATATTCTTGAGAGAAATAGTTAACATAAAAGTATATAGCATGAACAGAGTATAGATCAGAGCAGACATAGACAAGACACCTTATGAATTATGGTTTGGACATGCACCATTAGTTAAGTATTTTAGAATTTTTAGAAGTAAATGTTATATTAAGAGAGATGATGAAATTGGAAATTTTGACCCTAGAAGTGATGAAGGTATATTTCTTGATTATTCATTGAAAAAAAATCTTATAGATGTTTCAATAAAAAAATAAAACTATTGTTGAGAGCATAAATGTTAAAGTTGATGAAAAGTTCAAAATTCAGGAAAGAATGCTTGATTTTGAGTCAGATGACGGAACTCATCCTAGAACTAATCTAGAAAATGTTGAATTATTCTATGAAACTAACATTGAACTGTAGAATTGAATCTACATTGAAGAAATCATAGAAGAATCTACAGTTGAAGCAAGAACTGAGATAGAGACACCTAACATGAATCTAAGAATAAATCATCCTGTTGAGTAGATTATTGGAAGCATAGACATAGGAGTTCTAACACAAAATAAGGTACAAGAAAAATTGTGTTTAATTTCTCAAGTTGAACCTAAATCTACTAGTGAAGCTTGTGAAGATGAAAATTAGATTAAAGCTATGAAGGAAGAAATAGATCAAATTAAAAAGAACAAGACTTGGGAATTTGTCCCTAGACCTAAAGATAAGAATGTTAAAGAAACTAAATGGGTATTCTGGAACAAGATGAATGAACAAGGAGAAGTTATAAGGAATAAAAAAATATTGGTATGTAAAGGATACTCACAACAAGAAGGAATTGACTATGATGAAACTTTTGCACCTGTAGCAAGAATTGAAGAAGTAAGAATGTTTTTGGCTTATGCAACATATAAGAAATTTAAAGTATATCATATTGATGTGAAGTCAACATTTATGAATGGAGAGTTAGAAGAACAACTTTACATTGAGAAAACTGAAGGTTTTCCCTTAACTCATGAAGGATACATGGTATGTAACTAAAGAAAGCTTTACATCGACTTAAACAAGCACCTAGAACTTGGTATGCAAGACTGGATAAGTGTTTAATAAAATTACGATTTACTAAATGAACAACAGAAAATAACTTGTATGTGAAAGAAATTGAAAATGATTTGTTGGTTGTAGTTATTTTTGTTGATGATATTATCTTTGGAGGAGAAGATGAAGCTAGTGATAAATTTTCAAATTAAATGAAGACTGAATTTGGAATGAGTATGATTGGTGAAATGAAATATTTTTTAGGATTGTAGATAACATAGAAAAGTGATGGCATCTTCTTATGTCAAAAAAATTACTTGAATGACTTATTCAAGAGATTTGGAATGGAGAACTATAAACCAGTTGGAACACCTATGGTAACTGGACACAAGTTATCTAGCACAGATGAGACTCGTGTAGTTGAATAGAAAAAGTACAGATCTATAATTGGAGGATTGCAATATTTAAATCATACAAGACCAAACATATCACATGCGGTTGGAATTGTTGCAAGATTTCAAGTTGATCCTAGAGAATCACATTATGTAGTAGTGAAAAGGATACTGAGGTATCTAAGAGGCACAATTGAATATGGCCTATGATATGAAAAATATGATGACTTTAGCCTATGTGCATATACAGATGCAAATTGGGGAGGCAGTGTTGATGACAAAAAGAGTACAAGTGGTGGAGCATTTTTTCTTGGAGGAAGATTGGTTTCTTGGCTAAGAAAGAAACAAAATTTGATTTCACAGAGCACAACAAAAGTAGAATATGTAGTAGTAGAAAAAAATTGTAACTAGATAATATGGATGGAAAAAATGTTGAAGGATATTGGAAAAAAATTGAATGAGCCTATTGTTATATACTGTGATAACACCAGTATAGTTAGTATGTCTAAAAATCTTGTACTACATTCTAAGGCAAAACATATAGAGATAAAGGATCATGTAGCAAGAGAGAAAGTTGTAGAGAAAGAAGTCAGACTTGAGTACATAAGTACAAAAGATCAACTTGTAGATATATTTACAAAGCCTTTTCCTAAAGATACATTTGAGTATCTGAGAGGTATACTTGGAGTTATGCCCTAGCCTACTTTTGAGAAGTGATGCAGATTGTTGCATCAATCTAGTGGTATATGAGCCTTATTCTTTTCTCAACTAGATGTTGGCACTTCCTCTATGAGGGAGTATGTGTTTTCTGAGCTGAGTCATGAGGACTCTAGTGAATTTATTTTCTAAAAAGTGTCTTTTGACATTGAAGTTGTTGTTGACATAGTCATGTAGCATTTGTCATTGATGTCAATGGGGGAGAAGGATACATGAAAAACCATCTATTGAAGAGAATTTGAGTGAGAGGGATACAAGAAATATAAAATGGAAAACTATTGAATAGGAAAATGAAGCAAGATTTATTTGATGAAGATGATTAGAAACATTTCATAACACTAGTGTTGCAGTGTTAGTATTCATGGAACATACATGTTTTTTCATCTATGTTGCAATCAATGCCAATGGGGGAGATTGTTAGGAATGAATGTTGAATATATCCTATCGGGGAGTATTCACAACCATTCTATAGTAGTTGTTGTTGCATTCATGACTATGATTGTCATTGATGTCAATAAAGTGATCTATTAAAGATTAGCAGAGAAGCAAATAGTATTTGTATTAGTGCACATGGGATATTAAAGATCAAGCTATGAGGATTTGAGGACTTTATCTCTTATGTTTCCTAAGATCATGGTTAAGAGTGCATATGGAAATTCATCTATTCATGATAGTTATGTGTAATTCAGTGGAAGCAACATTTAGGTAGTGTTCCTAAGAAGCGGTTTGTGGAAATAAGATGATATCTCCTAATCAAGATAGAATCTAAGCATGTGAGGTTGAAAAAATGATGAATACATGATGATTGTGATGTGGACATGATAGAAAGGTCAGAGGTCACATGAGTGAAGAATTATCTTATTTAGAAGCTGACAAGTTTTATGTAATTGTGAAATATTGTGTAACGTATGGAAAATTTTATTTTGTAATTGTATACTGACTCATTTGTAATTATTTGAATATGGTATAAAAGAAGGATTATTTTCCTTATTGTAATGTAGTAATTGTTGGAAAAATGGTCATCCCTCCCCTCAAGATTTGTGACATGGATTAACCACCTCCTGTGTCTTCTATAAGTCTAGTGGTTGTATCGAGCATTAACAAGTCGATCTTTTGGTGCAACGACAACCAATACTTGTAACAAGTGGTATCAGAGCTTGGTCATAGGTTTGAATCCCCTCAAGTAATGCTGAGGGGAGATTGTTGGAAAAATCATCATCGCTCCCCTTAGGATTCGTGACATGGATTAACCACCTCCTGTGTCTTCTATAAGTCTAGTGGTTGTATCACGCATTAATAGGTCGATCTTTTGGTGCAACGACAACCACTACTTGTAATAGTAATAATTTGTAATGGTATGTGAAAGTGAATTGTAGATTTGAGCAATACTTGTTGTAAGAGGATATGCAAAGTATAGAGATCTGGTATTGAGATCTGATGAAGCAGTTGGTGCAGTTTGGCATAGCTAGAGGAGAAGTGATAAGTTGTTGAAATCAATAATATTTTTTTATTATTATGTTGACTAATATAGAGATTAGTTGGATAGTATGTTCAGCGATCTTTCCCTTGAAGTTATTTGGACAGTGGGTCCTTTTTTCTTCCATAATACCTAACAGGGTTAGAATCTTGTAACTAGGACTCAAAGTCTCCTAACAGAGATTCATATCTATTGAATGTATTTTATAAGGCTCCTAGTAGATTCAATCCTCTCACAAGGAACTTTCATATTAGTGCATTTTTTATGGGCATCATTCCCACCGGGGTTTACTCCTTAATCAAGAGGTTCCCTAGTTAACATTTCTTGTGTTATTGTATTATTGTGTATGTATATATTTCTATGGTTGTTGATTACATTGATTACATGGTTGAAATATATTAAAGGAGATAAAATTTGTATTTATCTTTAATAACTAATTCACCCCCCCTCTCAGTTACCTTGGTGGACTTTAATTTCTAACAATCCCTCTCATTGAAGTAAATCAAATAGTGCTTTATAACACCTATTTTGGCAACAATCTTGAGGTGGCTTGGTTTTGTTTTATGTCTTTAATTTGAATTCATGAACATCTTTTAATCTAAAGTTTGAGTGTTTAAGCCTTTCAAGATAGGAAATGGATTTGAAACCATAGCCTACACCAATGATATATAATTTTCCCAAAATGGAGTTTGGATGCACAAGATAGAGCTCCCAAAGTGTAGAACTAAAGATCTGGCTTTGATGTTAAAAAACAACATCAAAAAAGAAAAACCTCTAGATGAGATAGAGCTCAGAATTATCATTCTAATGATATCTTGTTTGCCAAATTTCCACACTGTATGCTCAAGATATGAGAAAAAACCAACACCTGCACTGGAGGGACCAAAGAAGATGTCTAGAAGGATTTGAGGATGGGTGATGTCAAAAAAAGGAAAAAAAATCACACATGAAACCATCAGATTTGAAAATATCCTAGAAAGAAATTTTTGACAATATCTTATCTTTTGAAAATGGATCCCAGATGCAAGTGAAACAAATCCCAAAATGTAGTAGGTCTGAAACACCAAGAGCCTAGAAAACATCTAACTTTGACAGAAAAAAAAAAAGCATCAAAATAGAAAAATCATGAAACCATACCAAAAAAAATGGATAGGGCCCGAAACCATCTTTCTGATGGTATATCACACTCCCAATTTCGATTCCAAATCCCTGACATATGCATAAAAATTGAATGTCCTATCTGAATTGCACTTCAAATCATGTAACAAGCCAAAAACAATAGGCTAATCAACAGTTAGCCATGACCACCGGCGGTTAAACCTGACGGTCACGATGGTAGTTACACTGGGCTAGCTGCTAGTGGAGCCACCTATAGGGGCACCTAGGTGGCCACTAGGTGGCACCTATAGTTCAAATATTTTTTAAATTTTTCTTTTGAAAATCATACTATCTCAGGATGCATGCAAGGTCATATGGCCTGGTACGCAAAATTGTTTTGCGTCTGAGGCCAAGTTGTCTAAAATTGATAAGTTTTATATGGACTGGGTATTTGAGATGCTCCAAATGTAACAGTCAAGTCCTTTTGGGCTAGAAGTGCTCCAAAAAATAGTTATTACCTTATGATCTGTTAGTTCCCCTTCTCTTTCTACTTGTAGGTTTACACTATGATTGATAATTTAATGTCACTGACTCTATCACCACTCCAAAGTCATCAAGGAAAAGGGCCAATTAACAAGGATCAATAAGGATCCTCCTACACTTTGAGCCTAGATGCTTAGGCAGGTGTACCCTTGATTCACTTCTTGAAAGGAATTACTAAATATTATACATTTATACACTTTACTAACTGATTTAAAGCTTTTATTATTTAATTTTTATGATTGATGATGATGAACTGCTTCTAGAGAATGGATCAGTCCCTTACCCTAGGGCATAGAGTCACTCAATAACATATATCAACTGAAAACCCTAACTCAAACACTCTTGAATTTAGAATAAGTGCTTTTCCTATTATCCCTCTCACTCCCAAACCTAATCATCAAATTCCTATCCAACCATGAACTCACTGAAACTACCTTAAATACTTTAATCCTAACTTTTTCAGGAACTCAAAGATAATCCCACAATATACTTTTTATAGCATATGCTAACTCACTTTGTGACATTAACATATATGAACCCAAGATCAAAACAAGAAGACAAACATAAATCTAAGATTGGAATTCAAGTGTATCCTCATTAAGATTTGCAGAATCAATACATTATCAAAACAAAAAAATACTAGGAAACAAACCCTAAATCTAGGCTCTCCTTGTTCAGTCTTTTACATTGACTATCAACATAACACCATCAAAAACCTAAAAAATCAAACTTCTTTCAATATATACCAATATTCATCTTGGAATCCCAAAAATTCAAGATGCAACAAGCTTTGGATGACTAGGGAAAAGGTTAGGGTTTCCACCCACCAAACCAACTAGATTTAATCAAGAATTTATTATAGTGTAGAAAACCCAAGCAACCTCGAGAGATCAGATCCTAGATTGATCTTCATTTATGATAATTCTTCTAACTTGTGTACCAAAGATCATGTATTCACCATGTTTATCAATCTAATCACTCACCTGTAACATGCCTTGAAAAACTCTTTACCCATTCCTTCATGGTACAAACCCTCTGTAATCAGTCATCAAACTCTCTGGACCACTCTGTAGCAGTTGACAAAATCATATCTACCAAATCTAGCCACTCAAGCATTGAATAGAAGTCCTTTTGTTTCTAAAACCCTTAAAATATTTAAATCAAGAAGAAATGGCTACTTTCATGGCATGAGATAGTAAATCAATCACCAGCATTCAAATTTGGATCAACCTTATATCACGACTGTCAGATCTCTTCACTTTTGTCAGGCTCCAGCTTAACTCTATAGGAATCATGGTTTACATTTTTCCCTAGTCATGAGATCACATAGTCATATTCTTAACCTTGGTCACTTTTAGAGACTCAATGACTGTAGTCTCATGATCTCATAGTTATCTCTTTAACTGCTACATTTTCCTGAGATCACGTGACTGAAGAAATTCTAACTGCTCGCTAGGTCGCGAAACAAAATCACTAACTATGTTTCTGATCCAGAGATTATCCAACTGAGGGAGAGCTAACTATCTTGAATCCCTTTAACATTCTATCTATAGATTACATGACTAGGGCCCCACCACATAGTTGTTGAACATATTTTCTTCTTTCCCCGATTTGGTGATGTTAGTGTTTGAACCTGCAGATTAATCAAATACTCAAATAATCCCAATGGCTGTAACCTAGCAAGTTACAAACTACTAAGGTGTTAAGGTTAAAACCTTCTTCACTTCGAGTAATACATACTCAGGTGGGTGTACCTCTATCAATTCAACGTTCAGCTGAGCTATGAATTGAGAATTAGCTCTTTCACTGCTCTGTTACTGCCTTCAAAATCCAAATCAATAAGTGGCTAAAACTCTGAGTATAGCCCAAATCATCCTGATACACAACATCATGATATAGACTATAAAAATAGCAACACGATACAATGGCTTAAGGATATTCATCCTTCTTCCTTTTAGAGTTAAACTCAGGGAAGGGTTAACCTCGTTTATTGCTTCTACAAAGCACTGAAATACATATTTATGAACTTGTCATAATATGACTCAAGTCTGGAAATTATGCATATAAAGTAAAATTTTAATCAATTATATATCTGGATGGTAAATGAATGTAAGTGGATCTAAAACCAGTCCCTTATCCGCTGGGCATCAGAGTCGAACTCTACCTTCACATATATCTATTAAAATGAATACAATGAAACTCCAATAACATGCCTAACATATCATCGTTTCCATTCCTAAACCTGTCATCAAATCTACATGTAGATATTCAATTCCCAGAGACCTCCCCTAAGATTCTACTCTTTCCTTGAAAGATACTTAAGCTCAACCCCTACATTCACCTTGTGAAAGATGTATTTAAACTGTCTTACAATTTAAATGCATAAAGAAACTAAAACATTCCACATGCAAAGACAATCAGATTGTAGTAACAGAACTTCAGTGTATTTGTATTAATTGACAAAATGCATTCGTACAATTTTCCTTGATTTCACAGAAAATCAGGTTCTATATTTCAGACCTCTCCTTTACAAAAATTTTCCAACCTCGATCAACAATAGGAACTGACTATTTATACTAATCAACCATCCTGGAATCCTCGAAAGGATGCAACAAGCTTTGGATGGCTGATAGAAAATTGCGCTAGAAAACAAAAGAAAATACAAACAGAAAGATATTTAATCAAAGACAGCAAGGCGTATTTTCAGTTCTGAACGACTTCCGCAGCTGGCACCTTTGTTTGTAGATATTTTCAGAGTAGTTACCAAGTTTGTCATATGAATGATGACCGCCATTACAGGCTAACTTACATCATTCTCTATTTGAACACGCTCTCCCTCAAATTCTGGATCAGGTGCCAAGTGCGATCTATTCTTCTTCCTCCTCCGTCAGCTGGATGACCGGTTTCTTCTTCTTCTTTGTGATTAGCTTTTCCCAAGCTGCCACATCATCATCAGATGGCCAATTGTAGCTCTGCAGCTCCTGTAACAAGTTGACTTGCCGTTCCCATGTAGAATCAGTTACATTTTTAACTTCTGATATAAACTTGATACAATCACTTTCAACTTTGAATAAACTATCAATTATATTGTTAGTTCCTTCTACGTCCAAAGCCTTATTGTCTTTTAGGAAGGCATCTTGATTGATGACCAACTGACCCATTGACAGCTTCCAATCTTCCAGCTTAACCACATTTCCATTGTCATCATATACTGGGGGCAGATACTTGTTGTAATCTTTATCAAACATAGCTAACTTAGCCTTTATTTGGTTTGATTTTCCTTTAAAAAACTTTGACGCTGCACTTATCAGGCCAATCCTTTCAAACACATCAGTTACTACGCTTGGGATATCAGGCCTGTGTTCTTGTAAACTGTCAAGCTTATCAAACAATAAATTCCTCCCAGACCAAATACTATAGAGTGGTTCCAAGGTGGCCAAATAGTCATTCACCTTTTGATTGGTCTGATGTAACAGGCTGACTGATTTATGAACTGCATCCATCATGTCATTTATTTTGTCCCGCCTGTACTGCACTATTTTGGCTATAGTGTCCAGGGATGCATCCAATTTTACCTTTTCCAAGTCTTCAGCAGGTCCCTCAATTGCCTCCAAATTTACCTGAACAGGTACCTCAACTTGCAAAGGAGGAGGGGGAATTATTTTTGAGGCTTCCTCAAGTTTGGCATTTATTTCTGCCAGCTCATCTTCCAACTGTTTGATCCTCATCATTTTCAGATCTCTGTCCTTGGCTACCATGCTTGAACTCTCAAACAATTTGGCATATCTTTTTGACAGCTGAGCTGTCTTGGCTTCATTTAGATTAGCCCAATGAGTTACTGCCTTGGAGACCTCAAGGTCTGTTGTATTTTGTACAGTCCATATAATCTTATTCCCCTCCATCTTATCCTCTATACTCAATAGAGATGGCTTCTGAGTTTTGGGAGCCATGGACCACATTGCAATAGCCTGGGACTTAGGGTCATAGCCACTTCCTCTAATCATGTCACCAATGTGAACTTCATATGAGAGGCTACCCTCTGGTTGCTTTCTCAGTTGGTCAATGAGGAATGCAGAAGTCAGATCCCATCCTGGGGTTAACAACATTCCACTTGATTTAACCAAATCTCTGGCTTCGTCCACTGTGATGGGATCAAGGCTAGGATCATATGAAGCAAGAGCTCTAAAAGTTTCTTCACTTGGCTCCATACCTTCAGGCAGAGCTTTCTTCACTTCTTTCTGCTTGTTCCAAATGAGAAAACTCTTGAACTCATCAGTCTTAATGAACTGATCATCACTCAAGAATTCCTCTTGATAGACTTCTCTAATATCCTTCTCTAACCATAAGGATTTTTCTCTGTCTTCTTGCTCAGTGGCTATCTTCTTGCCTGCTCTTATTGCTTTCCTCAATTGATGATGATAGGGCCTATCACCTGGTACATGAGTAGATGCCCTGTCAATTTCCCTTCTTTGCCTCACATGCCTTGAAGGTTCACCTTCCTCAAGCCTCTATCTCTTCAATGGTGGCTCTGAGATATCCTGCATCTCTGGTTGATCTTGAGTAAGATCAACAACTGGTGGTCTCTCAACCTGTGGAGGACTATCTTCTTCTTGTGACTCATCAGTGAATTCTTCCTCATCAAAAGATGAATAATCTTTCTTCTTCTTCTTCTCTGGCTCATTCTGATCAATCAAGCCTTCCAATTGATTTTCCAAGGTGTCATACTTTTCAATCATCCCATCAATCCTCTTCAAATAAGGAAGATCAGGGAAAAAACCCTCAAAAGGAATCTGAGAGGCCTTCAACTGGTTGGACAAATCTACTAAATCAAAGAATCTGTACCATCTCCTTTTAACTTCATCTTCATCTAAGATGTTTCTGATCACATCTTCTTCATCCAAACCTTCATGCTCTTTAATCACACCAATGTTTGGGATGTAAGTCATCCTGGCAGTCTTGATGAAATCCTCAGGATCTATGTGCCTACAAGCACCAGTAACCATTTTGAATTGTTGTAGCCAGGCACTGATTTGAGGAAAAGCCCTCTTTCCTATCAGGAAATCACCTACCTTGAATTGCCTAGGTGTGAATGTACCCTTTCTGTGAGGGGCCAGGAGCTCTTTATCTGTACACATAAGCTGCCAAACAAATTCCAAACAAGCCAACCTCGGAGGCACATATTTTGGCAATAAATGTGGGGGTTGGGGACAGCCATAAACTCTGATGATTGTGGAATTATCTCCCAAGTAGAAATCACCCCAATTGTGATTTCCATCCCACTTATCCACATACTGCAGTGGTCTTAAAAGCCTGAGGACTCTAGGAGATAACCTAGTGACATTGATACCCAACATCCTGATAATAGGATAAACAATGAAATTCTGAAAAACACAAAAATCTGCCTCATTAGATGTAGAATTCCATATTCTCACCCACAACTGCACTGGGTTGTGCTGATCCTTGAAACTGAACCTTGGTTTCAACATGTTTGCATCAAAACTATTGATGTTGAAAAACAGAATCAAATGCATTAATAGAGAATAATGCATGAACTCAATAGGGCTTTTACTTTCCTGGACAGACATTAGCCCCTAATGCATCCTATCGATCACATACTGGATGTAATCATAATCAGTGTTTACCAAAGGATTTTGAATATCCAGGATGATCATCAGCAAGTCAGCTGGTAAAAATTCTGCATTCCCATCCATTCCTAAAACTCTACATAATGCATAACAAGTATATCTCATATAATGATGAAGGGATTTGAACTGGTATGGGGCATTCATGTTAGCAGGAAGGGGGGCTATATATTTGTCCTGTTTTGGCATATGCTTAACCAATTGGTCTTTTACTGACCCTACATTGCTTCTGTATCTTGCCTTTTCTTTGTTCAAATCAATCTCAGTGGAAAAGGACGTGTAAAGACCAAAAGCTTTCATAAAGGATCCCCTATCAAGAGTAACTAAGGGTGATTGGTCTTCTTTTCTGATTGTCCTTGAGATAGGGTCATATCTTCTGGCTAGGGCAACAATTAAATCAATATCAAGGAAAACGTCAGGGACAACCATTTTTCCTAGTCCTAGCACCCAACCATTACATACAGGAACATGCTTATTTCTATTGCTGTAAAAGAAATTGAAAATGGTGTAACCTGTGAATTCCGGAGTGATTGGGTCTCTACACCGTTCCAAAAGATCTTGAAACATGTCATCAGCAGCCCTCTTGTTCTGACTGGAGCCCGGCAACAGTTTCAGGAATTCATCTGAAAAATTAGGCTTATTCTTGTCCTCACCAGCTTTGGACTTGGCTTCACCACTGGAAGACGCTGCACTCTTCTCAGGTTGACTCATCTTTGCTACAGGAACACCTTCAATTCTCTGTATCTCAAATGCTTTTATGCTCGGAAATGCTCTGGATAGATAGAAACTCTCAATGACTGAAACTTGGACAAATAACAACGAGCTTCCACTTATTTATCGATATGAATCCAAGGTGTGCAACTACCACAGTTAATGCAAATCTCCTTAATGGATCCCATATTCAATTTCATGTACCCCTAGATTTCAAATTTCGAGCTCGCCATGTCCGGATGTTGACAGATAGATTAAACTACTTGAAAACAAGGTGAAGAGGGAATGATCAGGATTCTGTACTTTTAAACTATTTGCGTCATGCAATCTTTCTTCTTGAAGCTGATTTGATGGCTTACTGGTTTTATGTCCATATCAACAAAGTACTTTATCTATGTGGCAACGGTCCTTTTTTCTTTTTCCTTTATGACCTTTTTCATCTGAGCTCATTTAGCGAACCAGCGACTGATGGCTTCTCTTGATTGCTGAATAGAATGCTAACCCTAGCTATCAACCGGAGAACTGGCGACTGCTGGCTTCGCTAGTTCTCTGAATTTTTGTTTGACCCTGGTTCACATCTGGAGAACTAGCGACTATTAGCTTCGCGGGTTCTCAGAATCCTATCCTTAACCATCCAAGCATTTTGCGAATCAGCGAACAAAGGATTCCCACTTACACAGTTAACCTGCAATTACCATTTGGCGAACTAGCGAAGAAAACTATCTCCCATTCTCTTAATGTTATGACTGACGGTCAATTTTCCTGGAGATCTAGCGAACAAAGGGTTCGTGCATTCGCTGAGAGATATACTTAACCACTTGATTGTCTGGAGAACTGGCGAACACCGCCTTCGCTGAGTCGCTAAATCATTTAACTTAAACATCACCTTATACCAGGATTCCAGATTGACCGTTGATCTTCATCAATCGAATGGCTATCGCTAGTTCTCTGAATAACAAAACCCTTGACCATTTTATTCCGAGAATCAGCGAACAAAGGCATTTGCTAGTTCTCCAAATACTCTATATCAGTGACAATTTCATTTCGAGAATAAGCGACTGAAGCCTTACAACTTATCATCCATTGATTCGCTTATTCGCTAGATTGCTTTAACCTTTACCTTTTTATTAAGAGAACTAGCGACCAAAGGCTTCGCTGAATCGCTGAATGGTTTAGCATATCACCAACTTATTCTGAGAATCAGCGAACAAAGAAAACTTATCTCCGCTGAAATCCTTTTGGGCCAACCATCAGAACCGCCAAACTTAGAGGCTAGCATTATTTTCATTTAGTCGCTCATTCGCTAGATCAAATATGCAGGACCCACAGATATCTTGAGATTAAAACAGGGCCGTTGATCTTGAAAGCAATCCACGGTATTCGCTAATTCTCTGAAAATCACAACCCTTGACCACCAGATTCTGAGAACAAGTGAACAAAGAGCATTCGCTGAATCGCTAGATTGTTTCAAAAGACCGCCAAGTATTGCGAGAACTGGAGATAACCGCCATTCGCTAGTTCTCGGAAAAGAAAATGAAACCGCCAAAACACTTGGAGACTTAGCAAACAAAGGGTTAGATGCTTGGCTTTAATGCATTCGCCAATTCGCTGGATGTTTGGGATAACCGCTAGAGGATCTAGAGAACTGGCGACTGATATTAATAATGAACATGAACATGACTCATTCGCCAAATCGCTAAGTGGTTTTGACCTTTGATAATACATTTCCCGATTCAGCGAACACTAGGGGCAAATACGCATGTGCACAAATAGCAACTTAAGTGATTTAAAGGTAACCAAGAAAAAGAAACTAGAAAGCCACATGAAGTTTGGAAACGAAAGGAAACATTTTGGAAGACAAAACCTAGGGTAAGGGTTTTCCTGAACATGTCAAGACCATTTTCACGACACTTTACAAACCCTAGTCCAGGAGAAACACTGGCATGGAGACCTAAACCATGAATTTGACTTCAAACCTCGAAAAATTTTAGGATACCCAACAGTGGCTCCATCTGAGGATGCTTGATTGTAAGATCAAGGCAAGAAACCATGAATCTCTGGGAGGCAGACCACAAAACCTGAACCTAAAACAATAAGCAAACACACCTATACATATAATACAAGCCTACTGTGCATGGAAAAAGAACTTTCAACTGAAGAAAAATTTCAAGAATTGTCCATGCACTGGCAATTCTTGCTCTTCACCATCCATACCTTGCAAAAAATAGGAATCTTTGCCATGAATCTGACAAACAATGAAGGGACCCATCCATAAGGACTCAAATTTTTTATGCTTCCCTTTGTCTTCAAATCTGGCATTCCATTGAAGAACCATGTCACCAGGCTGAAAGTTTCTTACAGTAGCCCTTTTATCGAAAAGATACTTCATTTTTTGCTGCAGTTTAATGTTGCTTTTCTGCCCTTCCCTTCTCATCTCATCCAACTCAATCAGCTGAACCATCCTATCTTGCAGTGGGTTGCTGATTTCAATATCTTCTTCTTGCATAAACTTGTAGATGGGAAGGAAATTATTAATTGGCAATCTTGTCTTTGCACCATAGACCATTTCAAAAGGGGATTTCCCTGTGGCCTTTTTCTCAGAAATTCTATCAGCCCATAGTGCTAACTTTAATTTCTCATGCCAACCTCTTTTGTTCTTTTCCAAGGTCTTCTTGAGAATTTACAATATGCTCTTATTGCTAGACTCAGCTTGTCCATTGGCCTGTGGGTGATATGGGCTTGAATAAGACAAGATAACTCCCATTTCATCACAAAAATTAGTAATTTCCTGAGACCTAAAACTCATTGCATTGTCTACAACCAATTTGATTGGGACACCAAATCTTGTGATTATGTTGTTCATCAGGAAATCAATCACCACAGCACTTGTTGCTCCTCTAGTGGGAATAGCTTCTATCCACTTGGTGAAGTAATCAGTAGCCACCAAAATGTGACTATGTCTTCCACTGGACTTTTCAGAGAACTCTCCAATAAAATCCATACCCCACATTGCAAAAGGGGCTTCTGCAACAACTGGATTTAACAACAATGCACCTGAAAATTTTAGTTTCTTTGAGAACCTTTGACAAGGTTCACACTTTCTAACATAAGAGTGGGTGTCTTTAAACAATACAGGCCAATAATATCCTACCCTCAAAATTTTATGAGCTGTTGATCGAGCAGAATAATGCCCTCCACACATTCCAGAATGCATTTCTTTTAGCACCTTCTCTGATTGATGTTTATCCAAACAGAAGAGTAAAATGCCATCATTGTCTTTCCAGTATAAATCACCTTGAATGAGGACATATCTTTGAGCCTGTAATCTCAAGCTTCTTCTCTGATTATCATTCAATTCAGGTGGACATTTAGCATTTTTAATAAAATAAACAAGATCCTTGTACCAGGGTTGCATCTCAATACTAGTAACTGTATCAACATTAGCAGCAACATTATTGATCTGGACAAGGTCCATGTTTTCCTCAGTCATCAACTTAGCTAGTCCCAATCCTCTTACCAATTTGGTAATGTGAATCTCAAGGTCAAACTCTTGAATCCTGTTTATCCATTTACATCTTTTTCCTGTAACTTCACTCTGTATCAAAATATCCTTTACTGTAGCATGGGGTACATAAGCATTAACCTTTGCACAAACCAAATACGGTCTGAAAGCCTTGACTGCTTTCACAAGTGCATAAGCTTTCTTTTCCATTATTTCATAATTTAATTCAGCAGATTGTAAAGACTTGCTGAAAAAAGCTATAGGATGTTCATATCCTTCTTGATCTTTCTGTAGAAGGACAGCTGCAATAGTATGGAAAGATGCAAAAGAAAACAGGGAAAAAGGTTTCAAATAGTCCGGTGATACCAAAATAGGAGCTTCTTGAATTGTTTGTTTGATTTTTTCAAAAGCTTGCTGAGCTTCCAGGTTCCATTCAAATTTCATTCCCTTTTTGAGGAACTTAACTATTGGCTTGACCAACTCAGCAAAGTTGGCAATGAATCTTCTCACAAAATTTATTTGCCCCAAAAATGATTGTACACCCTTTATGTTCTTTGGTGGGGGGACCCTTTTTATGGCTTCCACTCTTTCAGGATCAATCCTGACTCCTTCTTTTGATACTATGTGTCCCAGTAGTTTTCCTTCTGTCACTGCAAATTGACATTTTCTGGGATTCAAGGACACACCAAACTCTAAGGCCTTGAGAAAAATCCTTTCTAAATGAGAACAATGATCATCAGCCCTTTTGGAAAAAGCAGTGAGATCATCTTGATACACTACCATTAAGACATTGATCATTTCTTTGAAAGCAACATCCATGGCTCTCTGAAAAGTTGCCCCAGCATTTTTTAGACCAAAAGGCATGTGAACATATACATAAGTTCCCCAAGGAGTTGTAAAGGTTGTCTTGAATTGTTCTGATTCTTTGACCAGCACTTGGTTATACCCTGAGAAACCATCCATCATTGATAGGATTTCACATCCAGTCACCCTATGCAGCATGGCCTCCATATTAGGCAATCCATAATTATCCTTGAGTGATGCCACATTTAGGTTCCTAAAATCAACACAAAGCCGAATGTCACCATTCTTCTTCCTCACTGGTACAAGGTTTGAAACCCAAGTTGAGTGCCTAATTGGTTCAATGATACCAGCATCTCTCAGTTTTGTCAACTCAACTTGCATTTTGGTGGCCAGTAAAGGATTAATGGGTCTCTGCTTTTGTCTAAAGGGTGTGGTTTCCTCCTTTAGAGGAACTTCATGCTGGAATAAATCAGCCCTATAAGCTTTGAGGTCATCATATGACCAGGAAAACACATGTTTGTACTTTTTCAACAATCTGATCAAGTTGCCTCTGATCTCCCTACTCAATTTCTTTCCAATGTATACCATTTGTGGGGAATTTTCTGATCCTAGGTTTATCTCCTCTAAGTCTTCCAATTTTGCATTAGACTTTTGGGACAGACAACCATCATTTATTTTAAACATTCCCTCCAATTCTAGTAGTCCTTTGGGTATATGATTAGAAAGTAATTGGACTATTTCATTTCCCATGATGCATTCTTTTCCTTCAATACATTCCTGCACCTCATTGAAATCTATCTGTTGACCATCATATTGATCCAGGCCTTGAAGGAATCTAAGGATATCAAGATCATCCTCAAAAACTTGCCAATTGTACACATTGTCAGGAACTGCAGGCCTAGTTTTAGTTTCCAACATGGAAACACCAGAGAGGGTGATATCATTGTTTTTTAAAGCAACATTAGCAAGAAAGTCTGCCATGATGTTATTTGACCTTTCTACCCAGAGCAGATTAAAAGCTTCAAAAAATTCTAATCTATCCCAGACAGCATGCTTATATAACTTGAGTTTCTCATCCTTAGAAGCATATTGGGATCTTACTTGGGCTACAATCAATTGGGAATCACCATGAACTTTTAAACATTTAATACCATGCTTTATGGCTACATCTAATCCTAAGATCAGGGCCTCATATTCAGCAGTATTATTTGTACAACTGAAAGTCAACAAGAAGGAGTACTTGAAAGTATTACCTGATGGGGAAATGAAAACAACACCAGCTCCTGATCCTTCTTTGGAGCATCCACCATCAAAAAACATTTGCCACAAGCTATCTTGTTGCATCATCAATTCTTCCACAATTGGGTTTGTGTTCTTCAACTGAGGTAACACTTCTTCAATGACAAAATTGTTCATGTCAATATCTACAAAACAATTAAGGGCCTCCAGAGCAACCATTTCCACCATAACTGAGGAACGGGGCTCCCTGTACAACTTTACTTCTGTCCCATTCACTGGAATAGTGGCATAAGATAGATCTAGTTCCAGCTTTCCACCCACTGCTGTAGCCCATTGTCTTGACAATAACATGCCATAGTGAGGCTCTGTATCTACAACAACTACATCCATTTTGTATGTAGCCTCTGGGAATGCAGCAATTTTTACCTCAATTCCAATCAAAGTCCCCACAACAGGCACTGCCCTATTATCCATTGCATAACACCTACCATTAGAAGTGTCAACTTGCAATCCTAATTCTTTCATCACATGATATGGCATCATAGTTGTGGCAGCACCAGAGTCTATCATACAATTTTTTAACAATAAGTCATTCACAATTAAAGTGACATAAAAGGGGTTGATGGAAGAAGGTTCTTGTGTTACAATTGTCCCAACACATACATATGAGATGGGAATAGGCCTTTTCATAGAACTCCCTTCTTCTTGTTTGGTAGGAGCAAATCTCTGCTCATTTATAAGAGCCAAGGCTGCTGTCTTGTGCTCCTCTATTTTCAACATTTCAAGTAGAGGGATGGACACTTTCATCTGAGACAACACATGTCTCATATCAAATGCAGGGGAATCAGCAGGAGAATCAGATTGATCCTTTGTCCTACCAGTTTTCTTTTTGATCTTGTCAGCACTAACTTCCTCCCCTTTCTTCTTTTCACCCACAAGTTCTTGATCCTTACCATCTATAACATTGGGCTTTGGGAAACCCTTATCCTGAGGACTACCTTTGATGAATACTGATCTAGGAATTCCCTGTTCATTATCCACCTTTCTGTTCCTCAAATTGTATGAGGATCTTGCTTGTGTTATGGCAGCCACAGTTAAGCTTTTGATTTCCTCTTCACTGGGCTTCCTCCATTGCTTCTCATCTGATCTGGATCCCACCATATGAGTTTTATAATCATTATTATCAAATTCTTCAGGATCAGATTGAGTAAATATTTGTTGCTCATAATCAGAGAAAATCTTTCTCTTATGATCAACATCTGGACAACTTGCTTCATCATCTGAGGACACAAAATCCTCTATTGGATCTATAGTAAACATGTTAATGGCAGGCTTTTCAGATTCTTCATAATCTCCTGCACATGAGTTATCAGCCTCTTCTCCTAAGGCTTGGGCCACAGCACACTGGAAAGGTGAATGAGGTATATTACAAGCAACACACCAAGGAGTGTTTTCTACATTGTGTGTTGTATTCTTCTTTAAGGGATCTGGGGTATCTCTCCCTTTTTGTACCTCATTACTGTCAAGAACAGGTCTCCCATCCTTCCAATTAGTTTTGTAAGGCATATCTCTTAAATTAGGGGCCTTGTCCTGCCTTTGATAAGGGGGTCTTGCATCTTGAAAGTTTCTACCACCTTTATCAAACCTTGTTGGGAACTCCTTGTTAGCACCCGGTCCTTTATCCTCCTCTTTAAAAGGCCTTGCATGTTGTGGTCTGGTCTCTTTCCACAATTTACCCTCATCCCTTTTGTACATTTGGCCAGATGCCTTTCGGTTACTCTCAATATTTATGGCCAGTTTAAATGCATCCCTAAGGGTGCGGGGGTTTTTATCTCTTAGGAGATAAGACATCTTACCATCCATGGAATTGAAATAAGTGGTCATGCAAACTGCATCATCCAACCTCAAAACCTGGAATAATTTGTACATAGCCTTTTGAAACCGGCTATTGAATTCTGACATGCTCTCATTATAATTTTTCTTGATATTATTGAATTCATTGAGCATGTAACTAGAATTCACATGTTCAGCATACTGCTCCTTAAAACTCCTGACAAATTCATCCCATGAAGCAATACTGTTCTCAGGTAACCCTCTGTACCAATCCCTAGTATCTTCAATCAATGATGGAACAAAAATTTTCATAATGACATCTTCATGCTCAATCTCATAGTCATTAACTTTATCTGTGAAAAACTTCAAATGCTCTTCACAAGTAACAACATTATTCCCAGTGAATAATGGGATCTTCTTCCTGATTTCATTAGGGATGGCATTAGGTTGGCCAGGAATACCATCAAAAAACAAGGGCCTATATCTATCCAAATGAACTGATCGTCTTTGGATAATTGGCTGATTTGAAGGGGTAATTGCAATATTTTGACAAGGTATAGTTCCCACTGTACCCTGAGAAACCAAAGGAACTTGACTAGGAAATTGTCCAGAATGAAAGGCTGGATGATTTGGAATTGAAATGTTAGGCTGACTGGATGAAGTTGTTCCTATGGTAGTAGGGACAGAACTACTAGCAGATGTATTCATGTTAGCATGTAGGAAGGCAATCTTCCTTTTCATTTCATCTGCAGCAGCCTCCAACTCAAGTTTCTCAAGTTGCATAGCCAAATCCTCCTTTGCTTTCCTAGCTCTGTCTAAATCTGCACTAGCTTGAGTAGGCACATTAGGAATGGGCACAACCTTCTTCGGTTCATTTATAGCAACACCCACCACCCTTTGTTTTCCCTTATCAGGGATTTCCTTGGGAGCAATTTTAATCTCCTTGTTTATTTTGATTTCAAAGGGATTCAGTTGTCTTAAGACATGACCTGTTCCCTCAAATTCACTTTGTTTGGGCCTGGTATCCTGAGCTTGCTTTCTCAAAGCTTGCATATCACCAAACAATTCTTTATCCAAACCTTGTACATCCTGGTTTAGATCAGTCACATGGGTCTCATTTCTCCTGGTTCTTTTGAGGAGTTCTTCCCTTTCCAGAAGCAATTCACGAAGCTGCTGTTCCCTTATCTTCGTTCTATTAGCAATTTCTGCTAATTGCTCACATTCCTTTTCTCTCAAAGCAATCACTTCCTCTCTTAACTTCTCAGAATCATAAGAAGTTGTTTCAGCAGTAGAGGTTTCATCAGGTTGTTCTAGGGTTTCTCTAGCAGGGAAAAAACCTACTTCTGTGACTACTTCTTTCTGCATATAGACCTCTGGCGCGACCCTTTTGACATGCTCAGGATCGCTAGAAGACGAAGAAGTTTCATGAGGAAGTGGGACACGAAATCTTTCTCGAGAATGAGCCTAGGAACTAGCATTGTTTTGGCCTCTCCTAGACCATTGCTTTCTGCTTGGTGTGTGAAGTTCATCCCCTATATTATCTTCTGGATGATCCCTATAATACGACCTAGTGTTCCTTGGTCGACTCATTGTAAATGAAAATAATGTTTACAAAATTTTGCAAATGACAGCAACTGGTAACACAGATTTCTTTAGAGTCGCCACCCACTACTCAAGCGGGAATGAAAAAATATTTTTACTGGTCTACAAACATACAATAGACAAGATTCACACTAACCTATTGCAGGCTATCAAAATAACTCCCCAGTAGAGTCGCCAATTTTGTTAGTGTTTGAACCTGCAGATTAATCAAATACTCAAATAATCCCAATGGCTGTAACCTAGCAAGTTACAAACTACTAAGGTGTTAAGGTTAAAACCTTCTTCACTTCGAGTAATACATACTCAGGTGGGTGTACCTCTATCAATTCGACGTTCAGCTGAGCTATGAATTGAGAATTAGCTCTTTCACTGCTCTGTTACTGCCTTCAAAATCCAAATCAATAAGTGGCTAAAACTCTGAGTATAGCCCAAATCATCCTGATACACAACATCATGATATAGACTATAAAAACAGTAACACGATACAATGGCTTAAGGATATTCATCCTTCTTCCTTTTAGAGTTAAACTCAGGGAAGGGTTAACCTTGTTTATTGCTTCTACAAAGCACTGAAATACATATTTATGAACTTGTCATAATATGAATCAAGTCTGGAAATTATGCATATAAAGTAAAATTTTAATCAATTATATATCTGGATGGTAAACGAATGTAAGTGGATCTAAAACCAGTCCCTTATCCGCTGGGCATCAGAGTCGAACTCTACCTTCACATATATCTATTAAAATGAATACAATGAAACTCCAATAACATGCCTAACATATCATCATTTCCATTCCTAAACCTGTCATCAAATCTACATGTAGATATTCAATTCCCAGAGACCTCCCCTAAGATTCTACTCTTTCCTTGAAAGATACTTAAGCTCAACCCCTACATTCACCTTGTGAAAGATGTATTTAAACTGTCTTACAATTTAAATGCATAAAGAAACTAAAACATTCCACATGCAAAGACAATCAGATTGTAGTAACAGAACTTCAGTGTATTTGTATTAATTGACAAAATGCATTCGTACAATTTTCCTTGATTTCACAGAAAATCAGGTTCTATATTTCAGACCTCTCCTTTACAAAAATTTTCCAACCTCGATCAACAATAGGAACCGACTATTTATACTAATCAACCATCCTGGAATCCTCGAAAGGATGCAACAAGCTTTGGATGGCTGATAGAAAATTGCGCTAGAAAACAAAAGAAAATACAAACAGAAAGATATTTAATCAAAGACAGCAAGGCGTATTTTCAGTTCTGAACGACTTTCGCAGCTGGCACCTTTGTTTGTAGATATTTTCAGAGCAGTTACCAAGTTTGTCATATGAATGATGACCGCCATTATAGGCTAACTTACATCATTCTCTGTTTGAACACGCTCTCCCTCAAATTCTGGATCAGGTGCCAAGTGCGATCTATTCTTCTTCCTCCTCCGTCAGCTGGATGACCGGTTTCTTCTTCTTCTTTGTGATTAGCTTTTCCCAAGCTGCCACATCATCATCAGATGGCCAATTGTAGCTCTGCAGCTCCTGTAACAAGTTGACTTGCCGTTCCCATGTAGAATCAGTTACATTTTTAACTTCTGATATAAACTTGATACAATCACTTTCAACTTTGAATAAACTATCAATTATATTGTTAGTTCCTTCTACGTCCAAAGCCTTATTATCTTTTAGGAAGGCATCTTGATTGATGACCAACTAACCCATTGACAGCTTCCAATCTTCCAGCTTAACCACATTTCCATTGTCATCATATACTGGGGGCAGATACTTGCTGTAATCTTTATCAAACATAGCTAACTTAGCCTTTATTTGGTTTGATTTTCCTTTAAAAAACTTTGACGCTGCACTTATCAGGCCAATCCTTTCAAACACATCAGTTACTACGCTTGGGATATCAGGCCTGTGTTCTTGTAAACTGTCAAGCTTATCAAACAATAAATTCCTCCCAGACCAAATACTATAGAGTGGTTCCAAGGTGGCCAAATAGTCATTCACCTTTTGATTGGTCTGATGTAACAGGCTGACTGATTTATGAACTGCATCCATCCTGTCCTTTATTTTGTCCCACCTGTACTGCACTATTTTGGCTATAGTGTCCAGGGATGCATCCAATTTTACCTTTTCCAAGTCTTCAACAGGTCCCTCAATTGCCTCCAAATTTACCTGAACAGGTACCTCAACTTTCAAAGGAGGAGGAGGAATTAGTTTTGAGGCTTCCTCAAGTTTGGCATTTATTTCTGCCAGCTCATCTTCCAACTGTTTGATCCTCATCATTTTCAGATCTCTGTCCTTGGCTACCATGCTTGAACTCTCAAACAATTTGGCATATCTTTCTGACAGCTGAGCTGTCTTGGCTTCATTCAGATTAGCCCAATGAGTTACTGCCTTGGAGACCTCAAGGTCTGTTGTATTTTGTATAGTCCATATAATCTTATTCCCCTCCATCTTATCCTCTATACTCAATAGAGATGGCTTCTGAGTTTTGGGAGCCATGGACCACATTGCAACAGCCTGGGACTTAGGGTCATAGCCACTTCCTCTATTCATGTCACCAATGTGAACTTCATATGAGAGGCTACCCTCTGGTTGCTTTCTCAGTTGATCAATGAGGAATGCAGAAGTCAGATCCCATCCTGGGGTTAACAACATTCCACTTGATTTAACCAAATCTCTGGCTTCGTCCACTGTGATGGGATCAAGGCTAGGATCATATGAAGCAAGAGCTCTAAAAGTTTCTTCACTTGGCTCCATACCTTCAGGCAGAGCTTTCTTCACTTCTTTCTGCTTGTTCCAAATGAGAAAACTCTTGAACTCATCAGTCTTAATGAACTGATCATCACTCAAGAATTCCTCTTGATAGACTTCTCTAATATCCTTCTCTAACCATAAGGATTTTTCTCTGTCTTCTTGCTCAGTGGCTATCTTCTTGCCTGCTCTTATTGCTTTCCTCAATTGATGATGATAGGGCCTATCACCTGGTACAAGAGCAGATGCCCTGTCAATTTCCCTTCTTTGCCTCACATGCCTTGAAGGTTCACCTTCCTCAAGCCTCTGTCTCTTCAATGGTGGCTCTGAGATATCCTGCATCTCTAGTTGATCTTGAGTAAGATCAACAACTGGTGGTCTCTCAACCTGTGGAGGACTATCTTCTTCTTGTGACTCATCAGTGAATTCTTCCTCATCAAAAGATGAATAATCTTTCTTCTTCTTCTTCTCTGGCTCATTCTGATCAATCAAGCCTTCCAATTGATTTGACAAGGTGTCATACTTTTCAATCATCCCATCAATCC
Source organism: Chamaecyparis obtusa (assembly GCA_027943335.1). Classification (NCBI taxonomy): domain Eukaryota; kingdom Viridiplantae; phylum Streptophyta; class Pinopsida; order Cupressales; family Cupressaceae; genus Chamaecyparis; species Chamaecyparis obtusa. Next base: position 1,227,523 of record BSBK01003705.1, on the reverse strand, counting down.
TCTTCAAATAAGGAAGATCAGGGAAAAAACCCTCAAAAGGAATCTGAGAGGCCTTCAACTGGTTGGACAAATCTACTAAATCAAAGAATCTGTACCATCTCCTTTTAACTTCATCTTCATCTAAGATGTTTCTGATCACATCTTCTTCATCCAAACCTTCATGCTCTTTAATCACACCAATGTTTGGGATGTAAGTCATCCTGGCAGTCTTGATGAAATCCTCAGGATCTATGTGCCTACAAGCACCAGTAACCATTTTGAATTGTTGTAGCCAGGCACTGATTTGAGGAAAAGCCCTCTTTCCTATCAGGAAATCACCTACCTTGAATTGCCTAGGTGTGAATGTACCCTTTCTGTGAGGGGCCAGGAGCTCTTTATCTGTACACATAAGCTGCCAAACAAATTCCAAACAAGCCAACCTCGGAGGCACATATTTTGGCAATAAATGTGGGGGTTGGGGACAGCCATAAACTTTGATGATTGTGGAATTATCTCCCAAGTAGAAATCACCCCAATTGTGATTTCCATCCCACTTATCCACATACTGCAATGGTCTTAAAAGCCTGAGGACTCTAGGAGATAACCTAGTGACATTGATACCCAACATCCTGATAATAGGATAAACAATGAAATTCTGAAAAACACAAAAATCTGCCTCATTAGATGTAGAATTCCATATTCTCACCCACAACTGCACTGGGTTGTGCTGATCCTTGAAACTAAACCTTGGTTTCAACATGTTTGCATCAAAACTGTTGATGTTGAAAAACAGAATCAAATGCATTAATAGAGAATAATGCATGAACTCAATAGGGCTTTTACTTTCCTGGACAGACATTAGCCCCTGATGCATCCTATTGATCACATACTGGATGTAATCATAATCAATGTTTACCAAAGGATTTTGAATATCCAGGATGATCATCAGCAAGTCAGCTGGTAAAAATTTTGTATTCCCATCCATTCCCAAAACTCTACATAATGCATAACAAGTATATCTCATATAATGATGAAGGGATTTGAACTGGTATGGGGCATTCATGTTAGCAGGAAGGGGGGCTATATATTTGTCCTGTTTTGGCATATGCTTAACCAATTGGTCTTTTACTGACCCTACATTGCTTCTGTATCTTGCCTTTTCTTTGTTCAAATCAATCTCAGTGGAAAAGGATGTGTAAAGACCAAAAGCTTTCATAAAGGATCCCCTATCAAGAGTAACTAAGGGTGATTGGTCTTCTTTTCTGATTGTCCTTGAGATAGGGTCATATCTTCTGGCTAGGGCAACAATTAAATCAATATCTAGGAAAATGTCAGGGACAACCATTTTTCCTAGTCCTAGCACCCAACCATTACATACAGGAACATGCTTATTTCTATTGCTGTAAAAGAAATTGAAAATGGTGTAACCTATGAATTCTGGAGTGATTGGGTCTCTACACCGTTCCAAAAGATCTTGAAACACGTCATCAGCAGCCCTCTTGTTCTGACTGGAGCCCGGCAACAGTTTCAGGAATTCATCTGAAAAATTAGGCTTATTCTTGTCCTCACCAGCTTTGGACTTGGCTTCACCACTGGAAGACGCTGCACTCTTCTCAGGTTGACTCATCTTTCCTACAGGAACACCTTCAATTCTCTGTATCTCAAATGATTTTATGCTCAGAAATGCTCTGGATAGATAGAAACTCTCAATGACTGAAACTTGGACAAATAACAACGAGCTTCCACTTATTTATCGATATGAATCCAAGGTGTGCAACTACCACAGTTAATGCAAATCTCCTTAATGGATCCCATATTCAATTTCATGTACCCCCAGATTTCAAATTTCGAGCTCGCCATGTCCGGATGTTGACAGATAGATTAAACTACTTGAAAACAAGGTGAAGAGGGAATGATCAGGATTCTGTACTTTTAAACTGTTTGCATCATGCAATCTTTCTTCTTGAAGCTGATTTGATGGCTTACTGGTTTTATGTCCATATCAACAAAGTACTTTATCTATGTGGCAACGGTCCTTTTTTCTTTTTCCTTTATGACATTTTTCATCTGAGCTCATTTAGCGAACCAGCGACTGATGGCTTCTCTTGATCGCTGAATAGAATGCTAACCCTAGCTATCAACCGGAGAACTGGTGACTGCTGGCTTCGCTAGTTCTCTGAATTTTTGTTTGACCCTGGTTCACATCTGGAGAACTAGCGACTATTAGCTTCGCGAGTTCTCAGAATCCTATCCTTAACCATCCAAGCATTTCGCGAATCAGCGAACAAAGGATTCCCACTTACACAGTTAACCTGCAATTACCATTTGGCGAACTAGCAAACAAAACTATCTCCCATTCTCTTAATGTTATCACTGACGGTCAATTTTCCTGGAGATCTAGCGAACAAAGGGTTCGCGCATTCGCTGAGAGATATACTTAACCGCTTGATTGTCTAGAGAACTGGTGAACACCGCATTCGCTGAGTTGCTAAATCATTTAACTTAAACATCACCTTATACCAGGATTCCAGATTGACCGTTGATCTTCATCAATTGAATGGCTATCGCTAGTTCTCTGAATAACAAAACCCTTGACCATTTTATTCCGAGAATCAGCGAACAAAGGCATTCGCTAGTTCTCCAAATACTCTATATCAGTGACAATTTCATTTCGAGAATAAGCGACTGAAGCCTTACAACTTATCATCCATTGATTCGCTTATTCGCTAGATTGCTTTAACCTTTACCTTTTTATTAAGAGAACTAGCGACCAAAGGCTTCGCTGAATCGCTGAATGGTTTAGCATATCACCAACTTATTCCGAGAATCAGTGAACAAAGAAAACTTATCTCCGCTGAAATCCTTTTGGACCAACCATCAGAACCGCCAAATTTAGAGGCTAGCATTATTTTCATTTAGTCGCTCATTCACCAGATCAAATATGCAGGACCCACAGATATCTTGAGATTAAAACAGGGCCGTTGATCTTGAAAGCAATCCACGGTATTCGCTGATTCTCTGAAAATCACAACCCTTGACCGCCAGATTCTGAGGACAAGCGAACAAAGAGCATTCACTGAATCGCTAGATTGTTTCAAAAGACCGCCAAGTATTGCGAGAACTCGAGATAACCGCCATTCGCTAGTTCTCGGAAAAGAAAATGAAACCACCGAAACACTTGGAGACTTAGCGAACAAAGGGTTAGATGCTTGGCTTTAATGCATTCGCCAATTCGCTAGATGTTTGGGATAACCGCTGGAGGATCTAGAGAACTGGCGACTGATATTAATAATGAACATGAACATGACTCATTCGCCGAATCGCTAAGTGGTTTTGACCTTTGATAATACATTTCCCGATTCAGCGAACACTAGGGGCAAATACGCATGTGCACAAATAGCAACTTAAGTGATTTAAAGGTAACCAAGAAAAAGAAACTAGAAAGCCACATGAAGTTTGGAAACGAAAGGAAACATTTTGGAAGACAAAACCTAGGGTAAGGGTTTTCCTGAACATGTCAAGACCATTTTCACGACACTTTACAAACCCTAGTCCAGGAGAAACACTGGCATGGAGACCTAAACCATGAATTTGACTTCAAACCTCGAAAAATTTTAGGATACCCAACAGTTGACTAGAAGCTAACTGAGGTTGTTGGATGTTAACTTTAACCGCCATGACTTGGCGATAAACTACCTACCAAGTCTCTGAATACCATCCCTAACTACTAAGAACACATGACTAACCATATCTCACAATCACCAGTCAAAAAGGAATATTCCAATATCATTGGGAGATCACCCGACTAAGGCAAAAGCTCAGTCGCTTAATAGAAAGGAATATTCGGTCTTCATTACGCAACTTCAAGATTGAGCTTAGAGAACTTGGGTCTACTAGACACATGGCACCTTTTGATTTGTCTATCGATCCACTTCATCACCAAGCTATACCCTTTGGACACCTCTCTACCACTTGTCATATTCTAATTGATCCCACAAATTGGCTGCTCCAACTTATTTCTAACCTCAGCCAATCTGGAGATCTAGTGACTGTGTGAAATTTCCAAGTCACAGAACATGGTTGACTATTCAAACTTCTTCTTGAGATCTCCTGACCAAGCCATTTGGAGATTTAGCGACTGAAGAGAGGAGTCCCTAATTTATCTTATTTAGAGATCTAGTGACTATAGTCTATCTCATAGTCGTAGCAACTTTATTAACCCTTTAAAAAAATTCAACGATTACCTGACTAAGAAAAATTAGAGATTCAATAGCCAAAGGAAGTCTTTTAATCACTACAACCTTTTGACTTTTCAAATTTCTTCTAGAGACCTTGAGACAAATCGTGTCACTAAATCACTGGAATTTAAACACTTAACTATCAAGAACAAGAGATCACACGACCACATAGTCATTGTATCACTGAATAAAAACATAACCACTGATCCCAAACATAACATTAACCTTAACTAAACCTGGACAAATCTAGAGACTACACAACAAAGATATTCGTTGAGTCTCACAATCATTTTCTTAACTAGGGTTAAGTCCTAAGAACACGTGACTGAGGTAATATCAAAGTCATGGAAACATTTCTTGACTTTGGGTTGAAACCAGAGATTAAATGCCTATCATTGATCCTCATATCCATTGATGATCCTCACTCAATCTCATAAAGTTAAAGGTTATGACCACCAAATCATGAGATCGAGTGATTGAAGGAAAGAATAACTGTTTGCTAAGTCACTGAAGGCTAACAGGAAACTACGAGGAGCTTGGAGATCTGATGACCACACAGTCATGAGATCGCTGAATGAAAATATAATAGCTTGATGATTTAGAGATCTGGTGACTACAAAGAATACACCACCACTTGATATCTTGAGATCTGGTGACCAAAGGGAAATTGTTAAATCTCAAAAGGATATAAAATATTCTTCAAAAATTGAGAGATTGCGCGACAAAAGAATTTCTCATAGTCGCAGGAAGGAAAAGAATATTCCATTTTGGTAAGGAGATCAAGCAACTAACTGGGAGGATAAAATGTGCACATGCATTATAAATCACTTAAGTGGCCTAATAAAGTAATAACAAATTACAACAAGGCCTTTGACAACTTAGGGATTTAACCTCCAATGACTAGAAATATGAAATAAGACCTAGGGTTTAAGCCAGAAACATAGAAAATACTTCAGAGGCCAAAGAAAAATATATAGCCATGAAAAATATTTCAAGTGCTAATAGTGGCTTTGTCTGGGGATGTATGCCTCTTGCAAGAAACAATTCAAAATTTCTAGGTGAAGCAGACCACCTACTAGATAAAACTTGAACAGCAAAGAGCAATAGGAAAAAACCCTACAAACTAACCAAAAAGAACACACACTTATGTAGAAACCTAGCTACTATTCATGGAAAGAATGATACCTTCAACTAGAGTATTTATTCAAGAATTGTCCATGAACTAGCAATTCCTAAATGTCACCATTTAGTTCTTTTACAATGTATGAATCATGGCCCCATTTTTCATGAATTAGATATGGCCCAAACCAGACTGGATCAAATTTTCCATGTTTCCCTTTATCTTCCAATCTACCATTCCAAATTAATACCAAGTCATTTGGTTCAAACTTCCTTTCAACAACTTTCTTGTCATACAAATTCTTAACTTGTAACTACAACTTGTCATTTTTTGAAGCTAATTCTCTTATAGTTTCATCCAGCTTGATAAGATCTTCAATTCTCAATTGCATTGCATGATCTATATCACCATCATATAACTGAACAAACTTATATATTGCCAATAAGTTGTTTTGAGGCATCCTTGCATGTATCCCATACACTAAATCAAATGGTGCACAACCAATTGCTTTCTTCATAGTTACCCTGTCAGCCCATACAGCTAATGGTAACTTTGAATTCCATGCTCTTTTATTCTTATCAAGGATCCTCTTGAGGATTTTCATTAAAATTTTGTTACATGATTTTGCCTATCCATTTCCCTGTGGATGATAGGGTGAGGAGTATGACATCTAGATTCCTAGACCTTTACAAAAATCTTTGTACTCAGCAGACCTAAAGCACATTGTGTTATCACTGACTATCCTTTTAGGACAACCAAACCTTATAACAATATTATTCAATAAGAAATTAGTTACCACCTTACTATTTTCATTTCTTGTAGGGATAGCCTCTACCCACTTAGTGAAATAATTAGTAGCAACTAATATCCACGAATGTCCTCCACTAGACTTGTTTGCTATTTCCCCTATGAAATCTATTCCCCATTATTGGAATGGAGCTTGCACTTCCACTAGCTTCAAAGGTACATTTCCAAAAAATTTGAGCTTACCAGAGAATCTTTGACAAGCATCACACCTTCTTACCAGTTGCTCTGCATCCTTGAAGATTGTGGGCCACCAGAATCCTACTCTCAAGATTTTTTGAGTAGTGGTCTCACCCATGTAATGTCCTCCAAAAACTCCCTCATGCATTTATTTAAACAACTTGCCAGCTTGATCTTCATCAACACATTTCAAAAGTATGCAATCTAAATTTTTCCTATACAATTTACATTTTACTATCACATACTTGATGGCCTATAACTTTAATGTCCTCTTCTTATTATCATCCATTTTTGTTGGACACTTCATATTTCTTAGGTAGTAGACAATATCTTGATACCAAATATAATCATCCCTATCACAAGTATAATCAATCTCAGTTTGGTTTATCTGATTTGCTTCAAGATTGGATTGAGCCATCAATTTTGCCAATCCTTATCCTCTAACCAATTCAGTAATTTGGATATCAATATTGAATTCTTGAATTCTATTTATCCACCTACGTCTTCTCCCAGATGCCTCTTGTTGTGAGAAAATATCCTTAACCGCTACACTTGGTACAAAAGTAATCAAAATTGCTCCCATCAGATAGCATCTAAAAGCCTTGATAGCCTTCACTAGTGCATATGCTTGTTTTTCATTGATATCATATTTTAGTTCAGTAGCCTGCAAAGACTTACTGAAAAATGCAATAGGCTGCTCATAGCCTTCATTATTTTTTTGCAACAATACTGCAACAATAGTATGAAAAGATGCAAAGGAAAAGATATGCATTGGGATATTGTAATTAGGTTCCTTGAGCATAGGTGCATCTTTAACATCCTACATGATATTCTTGAAAGCTTCATCAGGCTCACCTTCCCATTTGATAATAGATCCTTTCTTTAACATCTTAGATATAGGCCTAGTGACTTCAGCAAAGTTTGTTACAAATATTCTTAAGAAATTTACTTGACCAAAGAAAGACTGAATTCCTTTAATATTCTTTGGTTTTTGAATCTTATCAATGGCTGTCACCCTCTTAGGATCAATTCTAACTCCTTTCTTTCCAACCAAGTGGCCAAGCAATTTACCCTCAGTGACACCAAATGCACATTTCCTTAGATTTAATGAAATGCCATATTCCAAAGCCCTCACAAATATTTTTTCTAAATGAGTACTATGATCTTCTTCCTTCTTGGAATAGGTAGTTAAATCATCTTGATAGACAAGAAGGAATCATCTATGTAATCTAAAAAGGCAACATCCATTTCCCTCTGAAAAGTTGCACCATCATTTGTGAGACCAAAAGGCATTCTCACATAAACATAAGTTCCCCAAGGTGTAGTAAAAGTTGTCTTAAATTATTCTGATTCTTTCACAATTACTTGATTATAACTAGAGAAACCATCCATCACAGACATTAATTTAGATTCGGTCACTATTTGCAACATAGCTTCCATGTTAGGAAGACAATAGTTATCTTTAAAAGAAGAAACATTTAGATTTCTAAAATCCACACATAGTCTGATGTCTCCATTCTTCTTCCTGATAGGAACCAAATTTGACATGCAAGAAGAATGCCTAATAGGCTTTATAATTCCAGCATCTCTTAGCTTCATTAATTTTTCCTGCATTTTAGGTGCTAAGGTAGGATTTATATGCCTTTGTTTTTTCCTAAAGGGTTTGGTATCTTCTTTCAAAGGAATAATATGTTGAAACAAATCTTCTCTATAAACCTTTAGGTCATGATATGACCATGCAAAAACATGCCTAAATTTTCTTAGTAATTCAATTAATGACTTCCTTACTTTATGAGACATATGTTTACCAATATACACCTTCTTAGGTGCCTCTTGTGTTCCAAGATTTATCTCTTCCAAATCCATATGATCTTCCTTTTTAATATCCTTCTAAACTCTATCCTAGTTATCAAATATAGTTTCTAGAACAACAAGTCCCTTGGGAACCTTGCTAGTTTTAAGTTGAATGACTTCATTACAAAGGACAACTTCTTTTCCTTCTATAGTTTCAATCAAGTCTGAACATTCTAATTCTTTACCATGATAGTGATCTTCACAATTCATAAATCTCAAAATTTCATTATCATCTTCAAAAATTTGCCAATTCTCAACATTGTTTGGTATACTAGGCCTAGTCTGAATTTCAACTTTAGAGAGGCTAGCAAAAGTAATGTCACTGGGATTGATTTCTATATTGGCAAACAAATCGGCCATCTTATTATTACTCATGTCCTTCCACTCAATATTGAAAGCATCAAAACACTCAATCAAATCCCATACGGTATTTTTATATTGTTTTAGCCTTTTGTTCTTGGAAGCATATATTTCCCTAACTTGAGACACCACTAATTCAAAATCTCCAACAAACCTTATGCATTCAATTCCATTCTTTTGTGCCAATTTTAGTCCTAACAACAATGTTTCATATTCTACTATATTATTGGTACAAAAGAAACTCAATGTGAAAGAGAATTTATAGGTATTTCCATTAGGAGAAATGAGTAGAATACCCATCCCTGCTCCATCTTTACAACTACCACCATCAAAGTACATCACCCACAAATCACCCTTCAGAGATTTAGAAATTACTTCCTCAGCAATGCAAGATAAGGTAGATTCTCCTTCAAGTACATTGACCTCAGCTCTAAAAGCATTGATATTAGTGTCTACAAAACAAGAACTTTATTATCAATATTATTTTCAATCATATAAGTTACTCTTGGTTCTCTTTCAATCCTAATAAATTGATCATCAATCTTGAAAGTTGCAAAAGAAAGATCACACTGCAAACATCCACCCATGGTAGCACTCCATCTTATAGATAATAGAATCCCATAATGAGGAGGGATATCCACTACCAAAACACTCACGGTTAATTCTTTCTCTAGAAAAGCTGCCAGTCTATAAGGCATTACATTTATAGTCCCTATGACTGGTACCTCTCTTTGATCCATTGCACAACATATGCCTTGAGTCGCATCAACTTTGAGGCCTAATTTTTCCATAATCCTAAAAGGCATGACAATATTGGAAGCACCTGAATCAATCATACAATTTCTTAATTTCATTCCTTTCACAAGGATACTGAAGAAGAATGGATCTATATTTTCAAGGCTAGCATTGATAAAATTATCCAAGTATATAGGTGGTATCTGAGATACCAATCCCTGGACCTCCACTTCTATTAAAAATTTAGCTTGAGGTTCATTACATGCAACATCACTATTATGAATATTATCTACCCATGCAATAGCCCTATCTTTGTGTTCAAAAATCTTCAATAATTCTGACAAAGGAACCTTAACAGTTATATGAGATAGTACAACCAACATATCAACAGGAGTAGAGGGAGGAATCTCAATCTGCATTGCTTTAGTGTCCTTTTGTTTATTTGATATATTAGTTGTATTGGTGACTCTCATCTTTTCATCTTTAGCCATTATGTTAACTAGCTTCTCTATTTCATTAGATATTTTTTCAACTCCAACTCCCCTAGATTCCCATTTCTTACCTTTTACATTCTTGAATCTTTCCATATGATTGTTTTTTGACTTATTCTCACAAGGTTCCCTAGATTTGGTGTTCTTTATAAACATTCCTGCAACTTTCCCATCCATATCCCTTGCCACCATGCCTCTAGTTTGCACTTGAGCTATCTTTTCTGTAGTAATTCTATCCATTTCTTCCTTTGAAGGTCTTCTCAATTTTACTATTTTTGAGGAGGAGTTCATGTTACATATCTTTTCATCAATGTCATCATTATCAAAAAAAACCTCCTAATGGAAAAGTGCCCTATTGTGTCTCTTTAAACATACATCTGATTCTTCATCAATATCAGAATCATCTTCATATCCTAAATATGAAGTTTCCATATTACATCCAATGTCATCATGATTTTCTTCCTGATCTAACTCCTTATTATTATCATCTTGATATGCTGACATGGATCGTGCAACCACACAATGCTCTATAGAATGAGGGGACTGGCATGCTATGCACCATGGTGTATCCTCTATAACATTTACAAAAGACTTTTGCAAAGGATCAGGGACAACTTTATCATTATTTCCTCTTGCAATAGGGACAATAGGCTTGCCATCCTTCCATTGGGTGTTGTAGGGATAATTATGCAATCTATTTTGCCTACTAAAATTATTGTTGAATTGAGGCTTTTCATTGGTAGGAGCATTATTAATTTTATTAGTAGGTTCTTTTAAATCCTTCAATACATTCAGTACCTTATCCAATTCATCTTCCTCTTGTTTCTTGTTTCCAACATTTCTCTCATTATCCCACTTATACTTGTCTCCAAATAGCTTTGGATCATCTCTTTTCCCACCCAATTTTCCTAATATTTTCATATTGTTTTCAATATTGAAAGAAATCCTAAAAGCATCTCTAAGATTTCTTGGTTCCTTGTCCCTCAACAAGTATCCCATTTTTCAATCAAAGGCATTGAAGTATGTTGTTAAACAAACATTGTCATCTAATCTCATAACTTGAAACAATTTATGCATACCCTTCTAAAATCTCATATTGAATTCGGTTGTAGATTTGTTCTAATTTTTTCTTATGGTGTTGAGCTCATTCAACATGAAACTAGCATTAGGCCTATCACCATACTGTTCTTTGAAATATTTCTCAAAAGAATCCCATGTGTCAATACATCAGTCATGGAGTCTCTTGAACCAATCTCTAGCATCTTCCATCAAGGATTGAAGAAAAAATAATTTCATGACTACATCCTCATGCTCAACCTCATAATCATTTAGTACATCAACAAATAACCTAAGGTGTTCTTCACAACTAATGGCATTGTTGACAAAAAATTTAAGTGTCTTATCTCTTATATCAGTTGGAAAAGCATTTGGATAGCCAGGTATTCCATCAAAACTAATTTGCCTATAGCCTTCTAATTGCATAGGTTTCCTTTGAAAATTTGAACTAGTATTCCAACTAGGATTAACATTTTTATCTACATTCCAACCTATTAGCACATTTTCCTATAATAGCAAGAAATCCTCAGAAAATGGTCTATCTCTAAAAAAAATTCATGGTTGTATAAATTTTACCTGGTCTCTACAAATATTTTCCATGTTTCTGGCTCAAACCCTAGGTAAAAATTCATATTTCTAGTTGTTACATGGAAAAACCCTAGTTTACCCTAGCCTTGTTCTATTCCTTCATTACCTTTTCAGGCCACTTAAACTTTCCTTTCTACACGTGGTTATTTCCCTCTTCATCTTTGCTAAATTGTTTAACATTTGTTTCATATCCCTTTATCATTCAACAAACTGGTGAATACTATTTGTCATGTGTTCTCCAAGTTCTGGTGGTTTCATCTTTTTAATTGGTGAATACTTGATTGTAGTGTTTGCATAGTCCCTTAATATCTGGCGGTTATGTCTTAACATTTAGTGACTCTACTAGCAGCCTATATTTTCTTTAGTCACTGAATCGCTTAATGGTGGTCCACGTCAAATGAATGGTACATGTGGACCTGATGCCAGAGTGGGTGCTGATGTGTCAGATGTTTATTGGTCGAAGGGTAATGAGTTGGCTATGCTGTAAGCGGGGCCTGATATCTCAGTCTCTATTTAATCTTATTGTTAGAGCATGATCTCATGGAATCTTTCCAAGCTATGAGATTATGCACTGACTGTCTAATCCTCCAACTTGTTTTGGCTGATAGCATGTGGGTCCTCGATTGCTAGGTCATGCTCAAGTGGTGGTTTCTCATTAGTTAAAATTAAGACAACATGGCAGGTTTTGATTTGATGGTTTGGCTTACACAGTAGGGTGGGATTGAGCTTCAATGATGTCGATAATAGATTTAGGATCAATGGCTGGCATAAAAGTGCATTGAATCTTTTCAGCCTATGAGATCATGTGCTAGGCATCTGATCTTCCTCGTGTTCAGATAAAATATTATGGGTCCATTGCCATGCATGCACATATGGTAGTTTTTAATTGGTTGTTGAGTGGTTATTTGGTAGTTGTCAGTGGGACCAGGGTTTCTAGTGTGTCTTTGAGGGCTCTAACATCTATAGAAGATCTATGGTTGGCATAAGTTCTCATGGGTTTTGTCAGAGTTATGAGATCTTATGCCAGCTATCGATTTTACTTTTTCCTCAGGAAAAAAATGAAGGTGGGTCCTCTGACAGTTGGAGCTGATGTGTGCAATTTTTATTGGTGAAAAGGATAACGATGCAGTGGGACCATTGGCCATGTGTTTCCAAATTGTGATGTTTTGATTGGTCAATGTGGATAGTGACTTGGAGCCTATCAGTGGGGCCTGATGTTAGAGATTTAGATCAACAGTCGACGTATGTTTGCATGGAATATTCCTTCCCCATGCAATCATACACCAACCATCTAATTAGATGTTGATGGGCTTGTTTGCAGTGGGTCCTTTGTCAGGTGACTGGGTAGTAAGCAATGAATGGTTTGGTGATAGGTGGCACAAAGTGGGCCCATGTAGGTCTTGTATAAAGTATTTAGCGATTTGGCAACTGAGTATTTGTTAGTGTCCTCTAATTTAGTAGCTTTGATAAGTTTCACTTTTGTTCACTTATTCTTGTGATAAAATGGTGATGTTCCAAATGTTTTAGTGAATAGGCTAATACAGTGGTCACTAAATCTCTAAATAAACTAGCAGTAACATGAAACATTCAGCGAGTAGGAGATAGCCTTCAGTCACTCATTCTCCAAATGGTCACTAGGGGTTAGTTTATTTGTTTGTTCACTTATTCACTGAGTTAAGCTTGAGTTAAGGATTGCTTTTTGAGAATGAGTGAAGCATTTCTCACGTGTTCGCCAAATGTAAACTAGGATTACTATTGAGTTAGGTCGTGAAGGGCCCAGGAAAGATGAGGATCTGATAGTTGTGTTTTAAAGTTGATCTTAGTTTGATTTCCAACTGCTGATTCACTACTGGCACCATGAAAGTAGTCATTTCCCTATAGATTTGAATATTTTAAGGGTTTCCAGCGACAAAAAGGATAGAAATTGAATGTTTTAACGACTAGATCTTGTAGCTTTGATCTTGCCAACTCTCATGGTATGGTTTAGAGGGTTCCATGATTAATTGCAGAGGTCTGTACTATGAAAGAATGAACAAAGATGTGCTCAAGGCATGTTACAGGTGAATAATCAGACTGATAAGAATGGTAAATTCATGGTTTTTGGTACAATTTTAGAGATTCATCATAAATGAAGATCAATTTGGGGTCTAATCCAATCAAGTTGCCTAGTTTTCATCCATTGTAATAAATTTTTGGTTGATTTAGTAGGTTTGGTGGGTGGAAACCCTAACCCTAGTCATCCGAGGATTGTTGCATCCTGATTTTGAGGATCCCAAGATGATTGGTGATATATATTGTAGGAGTTTTTCTGTCATAGGTTGCTGATGGTTTCATGTTGATAGCCAATGTAAATGACTAAACAAGGAAGGCCTGGATTTAGGGTTTGTCTCCTAGCATTTTGTGGTCTTGATAATGTATTGATTCTGCTGATTGTAATGAGAATACATTTGAATTCCAATCTTAGCTTTATGTTTGTCTTCCTATTTTGATCTTGGGCTCATATATGTTAATGTCACAAAGTGAGTTAGCATATGGTAAACAAAGAGTATTGTGGGATTATCTTAGAGTTCCTAACAAAGTTAGGATTAAAATCTTTAAGGTAGTTTTAGTGAGTTCATGGTTGGATAAGAATTTGATGATCGGGTTTGGGAGTGAGAGGGATAATAGGCAAAGCACTTATTCTGAGTTCAAGTGTGTTTGAGTTAGGGTTTTTAGTTGATATATGTTATTAAGTGACTTTATGCCCTGGATTGAGGTACTAGTCCATTCTCTGGAAGTAGTCCATCATCATCAATCACACACACACACACACACACACACACACACACACATATAAATGATAAAATCTTTAAATCAATTATTAAGGGGTAAAAATAAATAATATTTGGTGATTCCTTTAAAGAAGTGAATCAAGGGGACACCTGCCTGAGCATTTTGCTCAAAGTGTAGGAGGATCTCTTTGATCCTTGTTAATTGGCCCTTTTCGTTGGAGACTCTGGAGTGGTGATAGAGTCAGTGACATTTAGTTGTCAATCATAGTGTAAACCTACAAGTAGAAAGAGAAGGGGAACCAACAAATTGGTGACTATGCTCAGGAGAACAACAATGAAGAACTACATCTGTTAGAATCTCTAGTTGTGGTTATATTGTAAAGTTTAAATCTTATTGACTAGATTGATTTTCCCATTCAAGTCACCAATAGAATGGTGACTCTGCTGGGGAGGCCATAGAAAATAGTCAAAAAAATAAAATAAAGCATTTGCTAACATCTTCTCACTATGTGCTGAGTGGTGACTCTGAGTTCTCTATTTAATTAGTGTAGTCCCTGATAAATAGTGTGCAAATCCTGGTGAGGTTTTGGTTCATTAGAAGAAGATACAAAAAACATTGCAGTATTTACCTCTTCAAGGAGGTGGTGAATCTACATATCAAAGAACCTAATGGAGCTGCATTGATGAGCTCTACATCTACCTTGCTTTCTAGTAAACAAGTTTCTACTGCAAAACTTTTAGGTATTCTTTTGTTGAAAATGTTTCCATATCAAGTGTTAAGAACTAGTGTAAAGGGATAAGTAGTAGTGGGCAGTTCCTTATGCAGGAATATAGGCCCTTTTGTTTTGATGGCATTGAAGGTGCCCCTAATGAGTTCTCTATTGAGGATGGGGAGTGCTTGCCTAGATTCATGGCTGATGGATCTATTTCATCAAGCCAGCATATATATAATGTCATGGGTCTTTTTGGTGAAATAGATGTTGAACATGAATATGTTGCCATGAGTTTATTTGTGCAAACTTTATCACATGGTGCAAGGGATTGTTTTGTGTCCTTGCCTTCATGTTCAATCCCTTCTTGGGATGTATTGAGAGAAAAATTTATTGAGTACTTTGATGAAGGAGCAGACATGGATGGGTATGAAGAGAATAATGAAGACCAAGCACAAGAAATTAGTGTCTCTATTGATCCCATCATGAGTGATACTGACTATGAAAATTTCTCATCAAGATTGGTACTCTCAAGAAGATAATTGCAAAGAGAAAAGATGAGATCTAGTAGTTAGAGGAGGACGTAAGATTGCAAAGACTGGTGGCTCCTTATGATGATCATGAAGAGACCAGTGTTTCTGATGTTTATTCTCATCATGTAGAAAGTGTTGACTATGAAGATGATATTGAGGTCAGTGCATATGAGAGTGCTGAAGATGAATCTAAGGTTGATAATATTTCCATTTTTTCTACAGATTTTTCTTTTTATCAACATGAGAAGGCAGTTTTTTTGTCCCGGTGTGATGATGTTTTGTGTGAAGGAAAGAATATTGGATATGATGCAAATGATGATTCCTGCATAGATTGCTTCACACAAAATGATCTTAGGCCAGAGATGTCCATTCTTGTCTTGGAAAAGAATGTTGTTTTAGTAGTAGGGGTGAGGCTGATGAAGTTGAAAACAAGGCCCAAAGTCCATTAAGTAGTGAAGAGATTTCAGTACTCTTAGCTGAAGAATTCTAGAGTTATGCACTTGGTGTGAACTTTGATTTGTAGATCTCCTGTGATATATCCTTTGACACTAATAATGAAGCCAGTGTTTAAAGTGATCAAGATGACCCATGTGTACCAAAGATCCCCTCTTGTAGTGACCCTACAAAAGAAGAAGTAGATGGACATGACAGTGTGTTTTCCTACCATAGAGATTGTAGTGATGAACAAGTTTCTTATTCAACCCCTTTTCCTTCTTTTGCTAAATATGATAGTGATGGTGATAGTGTTGAAGACTTTGTCTTCAATAGTTGGGACAAAAGCTCTTTTGATGAAAATGATGATGCAGATCAGTTGTCCCACAATCATAGTATTTGTGAAGAAGACCTTCACTTGGTTCATGATCTAGTTCATGAAGATATCATGGAGGAACCAAGTTGCTCAGTGGCTGAGGCAATGCATGAAGGCAAATCAAAGGATTCAAGTGCTTCTCAATGAGGTATTTTTGTAGTAATGCATGATGCTCCATATGTTTTATTTTCTGATGCATTAATAAATATATTTTTCTTTCCCAGTCATCAAGAAGTAAGTGATGTTCCTTGCTTCTTGGAGTATGAGTATGAAAATGGTTATGACTTGAAGAACATGGGTAGTGATAATTATAGTTTCATTTTTTCGCCCATGAATATTCACATATGTTGGCAGCAAGTTGGTCATGATAATTCTAGGTATTTGGTCACATATGTGGATGAAAATCAAACCTTTGATTTAGGAGGGTCACTAATTTTCTTTTGGTGGCCTAGGGCCACTAAATAAAAATTGTAAAAATTTTGTAAATATTTGTAAATATTTTTCCCCTTTCTATTATTTTTTTCCCTTTCTGTTTTGTTTTTCCCTTTCTATTTTCCTGGTTCGGTTACTAGTTTTTGAGGTCCCTTTTTTTGTCCTGTGGGTGGTCAGCTCTCCTAGAGATCTATGGTTCTTGTTTAAACTTGTGTTTCAACATCCTCAGATAGATCCACTGTTAGCCCATTTTCTTGTAATAGCAAGAAATCCTTAGAAAATGGTCTATCACTAAAAAAATTTCATGGTTGTATAAATTTTCCTTGGTCTCTACAAATATTTTCCATGTTTGTCGCTCACACCCTAGGTTAAAATTCATATTTCTAGCTGTTACATGGAAAAACCCTAGTTTTCCCTGGCCTTGTTCTATTCCTTCATTACCTTTTTAGGCCACTTAATCTTTCCTTTCTGCACATGGTTATTTCCCTCTTCATCTTCACTAAATTGCTTAACATTTGTTTCATATCCCTTTATCATTCAGTGAATCAGTGAATATTGTTTGTCGCGTGTTCTCCAATTTTTGGCGGTTACATCTTTTTAATCGGTGAATAGCTAACTGCAGTGTTTGCATAGTCTCTTAATATCTGGTGGTTAAGTCTTAACATTCAGTGACTCTGCTAGTGGCCTATATTTACTTCAATCACTGAATCGCTTGATGGTGGCCCATGTCAAATGAATGGTACATGTGGACCTGATGCCAAAGCGGGTGTTAATGTGTCAGATGTTTATTGGTCGAAGGACAGTGAGTTGGCTATGCTATTAGTGGTGCCTAGTATCTCAGTCTTTATTTAATCCTATGACTGGTGCATGATCTCATGGAATCTTTTTGAGCTATGAGATTATGCAGCAACCATCTGATCCTCTGGCTTGTTTTTGCTGACATCGGGTGGGTCCTTGATTGCCAGGTCACACTCAAGTGGTGGTTTCTCATTGGTTGAAATTAAGACAATGTGGAAGGTTCTGATTCGACGGTTTGGCTTACACAGTAGGGTGGGGTTGAGCTTCAGTGATGTTGGCAATAGATTCAAGATCAATGGTTCGCATAAAAACACATGGAATCTTTTGAGCCTATGAGATCATGTGCTAGCTGTCCGATCTTCCAGGTGTTCAAATAAACTGTTGTGGTTCCGTTGCCACGTATGCACATATGGAAGTTTCTAATTGGTTGTTGAGTAGTTATTTGGTATTTGTCAATGGGACCAAGGTTTTTAGCATGTCTTTGAGGGCTCTGACATCTGTAGAAGTTCTACGGTTGGTGTAAGTTCTCATGGGTTTTGTCAGAGTTATGAGATCTTATGCCAGCCGTCAATTTTACTTTTTCCTCAGGCAACAAATGAAGGTGGGTCCTCTAATAGTTGGAGCTAATGTGTGCAATTTTCCTTGGTGGAAAGGATAATGATGTAGTGCGACCATTGGCTAGGTGTTGCTGAATTGTGATGTTCTGATTGGTCAATGTGGATAGTGACTTGGAGCCTATTAGTGGGGCCTGATGTCAGAGATTTAGATCAACGGTTGACATATGTTTGCATGGTATATTCCTTCCCCATGCGATCATATGCCAACCATCTGATTAGATGCCGATGGGCTTGTTTGTAGTGGGTCCTTTGTCAGGTGACCGAGGAGTATGCAGTGAATGGTTTGGTGATAGGTGGCACAAAGTGGGCTTGTGTAGGTCTTGCATAAAGTATTCAGTGATTTGGCGATCGAGTATTTGTCAGTATCCTCTAATTTGGTGGCTCAGATAAGTTTCCCTTTTGTTCTCTTATTCTCATGATAAGTTGGCGATGTTCCAAATGTTTTAGTGAATAGGAAAATACAGTGGTCACTTAATCTAATGAAGGGTGCTTCCCTTAATACCATAAACACATAAAAAAAATAGAGAAACAACAACAATTTGCAAGAACAAAAAATGGGCTTCTTATTATCTCCACAAGTGTGGAATTCCAAATTTTAGAATTACAATATGCAAAGCCACATGGGTAATTCCTTTACAAAATTCTATAGGACAAAGCCTCAAATCATTACCTAGATCTACCCTAGAACTACCTAAGACAACACTACGGGCCTTCTTTATATAGGCAATTTCCACCACCCGAGAAGGTTCCAGAAATTTAACCCTTAAGGCCAACTATACATAGAATTAGTTTATTTTCACAATTTTTACAATAGGGTCAGCTCAAAAGAAATACAAAATATGATTTTAGGTAACCCAACTTTCAGAGGCTATAACTTTCTAACTGTAGCTCTATTTTTCTATTGTAACCACTTTTTAGAAACACCGTGATGAGATCTATAGTGTCTGACACACACAAGTGCCAGTCAATCGGGGGTCGATCACGATCCGAAGCCTCTAAGGCCTTCAAAATTGACCTGAAAGATTTCATACCCAAAAACCTCAATAACTTCACCAATACTGATGATGTGGTAATGAAACTCAACAAGAAGGCTGATATGACTAGGATGAATCTCCAACTATGAAATCAAAATATTCTGAGATCATATGACCAACTTACTAAAAATAGTAAGTTTCCATAAATAGTAGCTTTGCATAAGATAACCCTTATTGAAAAGAAAACATAAATATTTTTGGGTGATGCAAGATTGCTCTTACACCTAGGATGCTCCTGCATCAGACACCCAGGGTAATTTGAGAAGTGACCCTGTCATGACTCAAGTGTGCAGAGGAAAACTAAGATGGTTAACCTCCTTCTTTGTTAGCCATGATGAATCTTCAATACGTCATCCTTTCCATTTGACCAAATACTCTTCATATGTCTTGTTCCTTGTGCTTCTGCCAACATGGCTATCCAATATGTCTTCAATCTCCTTGATATCTGAATTGGTTGCTGGAATACTCCACTGTGCTGCTGTAACCTCATCTTCAACACCTCCTTCCACATACTCTGTCAGATCTGAAACATTAAATACTGGTGAAATATTCAGCTCAGTAGGCAACTTGACCTCATATGAATTTCCTGAATTATGCTTCTTTAGTATCTTACATGGCCCAAACTTCTTCATTTTCAACTTGTTATATGTACCAACTAGAAATCTTTCCTTTCACAAATGAACCATGACTTCATCTCCAACCTAAAATTCTTTATGCCTCATTTTCTCATCTGCCTTAGCCTTATATTGTGTATTCATCTTGGTAATGTGCTTCCTCACCTCTTCATGGATGTTCTTCAAATGTTCTACAAAATCCTCAGCTTTAGCACTACTTATTTCTCCTTTATTTATCTTTCTCAATTCAGATGCATTTTTTGGACTACTCACATATACAATCTGGAATGGTGATTTACCAGTGCTCCTATTGACAAAATTATTTTATGTAAATTTTTCCTATGGTAAAATCAAATCTCATCCTCTTGGCTTGTCTCCAACCAAACATCTCAGCAAATTTCCCAAACTCCTATTCACCGCTTCTGTCTGTCCATCAGTCTATGGATGATGTGATGAACTGAACTTCAAATATGTCTTCAGCTTCTTCTACAATGTATGCCAAAAATATAGAACAAACTTAGTGTCCCAATCTGAAACTATGGTCTTTGGCAAACCATGTAGTCTCACTACCTCTCTAAAAAATAATTCTACTACATGAACAACATCATTAGTCTTCTTGCAGGGAATGAAATGTGCCATCTTTGAAAATTTGTCAACCACCACAAAAATTGAATCATGTCCCTACTGAGTCCTTGGTAAACCAAGAACAAAGTCCATGCTGATATCCTCCCAAAGCTTCTCTGGTACAGGTAATGGCCGATACAACCCTATATTTTTCTTCACTCCTTTCACCATCTGACATACTCTGCAACTCTGTACAAACTTCTTCACATCTTACTGCAACTGTGGCCAATAATAATTCTCACTAACCAAAGCAAGAGTTTTATCACAACCAAAATGTCCAGCCAATCCTCCTCTATGCTTCTCCTTGATGAGATTCTCCCTCATAGAACTTCTTGGAATGCACACTTGACTCCCTCTAAATAGCAGATCATCCTGAATGATGAAATCTAGCCACTTCATTCTGTCTAGAGTAATAGGTTCTTCACAAGCTTTCTAAGCTTCACCAAAATCAAGATCCTCTGGATACAAATTCTTGAGTTCCTTGAACCCATCCACCTCAATTTGGATTTTTGTCAGCAATAGTTTCCTTCTACTAAGAGCATCTGCAACCCTATTAGACTTTCCACTCTTGTGTTTCAAAACAAATGTATAACTTTACAAAAACTCAACCCATTTCAAATGCTTTTGATTCAACTTTCCTTGACTATTCAAATATTGCAAAGCTTGATGATCAGTATACAAAACAAAATCCTTAGGAAGTAGATAGTGTCTCCACTTCTTCAATCCCTGAACTATAACATAAAATTCCTGATCATAAACAAAATATTTTCTCTTGGCATCATTCAACTTCTCACTGAAATAAGCAATAGGTTTACCTTCTTGGCTCATAATAGCTCCTATTACAGTACCACTAGAATCATAGTCTACTTGAAACACCTTATTAAAATCTAGAAGTGCTAAAATAGGTTGTTCTATAAATTTATGTTTCAACAATTTAAAACTCTTATCTACCCCATTAGTCCACTTCAACTCTTTTCTATCCCCTCTCATTGTTTCAGTCAGGGTCCACAAATACTGCTAATTTTTTTGATAAACTTTCTGTAAAAGCTAGCTAGACCATGAAAAGATCTTACCTCAGTGGCACTCCTTGGAGTAGACCATTCAAGGATAGCTTGTACCTTCTCTGGGTCCATTTTTAGACCTTCTGTTGAAACTACAAAGCCCAAATACACTAACTCTTTCTTCACAAAACTGCACTTCTTCAAATTAATCAACAATTTCTCTTCTCTCAGCTTCTCAAACACCATATAAATATGCATCATATGCTCCTCCAATGTCTTACTAAAGATTAAAATATCATCTAGGTAAACAATGACAAACTTACCCAGAAATTCTTTCAGAACCTCGTTCATGAGCCGCATGAAAGTGCTCGGTGCATTGGTTAACCCAAAAGGCATGACTAACCACTCATACAGTCCTTCCTTTGTCTTGAAGGAAGTCTTCCATTCATCTCCTTCTCTAATCCAAATCTGATGATATCCACTCTTCAGATCTATTTTTGAGAAATACACAGCTCCACTCAAACAGTCCATAATATCATCCATTTGTGGTAGTGGAAACCTGTAATGATTGTGATCTTGTTTATTGCTCTGGAATCTATACACATCTTCCACTCTCCATTCTTCTTTGGTTCTAATATTGCTAGTACAACACAGGGACTCAAACTCTCACGAATCAATCCTTTATGTAACAACTCATGTACTTGCCTATTCAACTCCTCACTTTTTGCAGGTGTCATTCTGTGTGCTGCCTTATACAGAAAACTCGCTCCTGGGATCAAATCCATCTAATGACTGATCTTCCTGACTGGTGGTAATCCATCAAGCACATTATCAACTACAATATCCTGGAACTCATTCAACAAATCTGCAACTTCTACAGGAACATCTTCTACTTCCTCTTTACCAGCTTTTGGAATTAAAGAAAAATATACATGCTTATGCCTCATACCATCTAAAAAATTTCTTCCATCAACTAAAGTTATTCTTGCACTACCACATACCTTTTCTTCTATGTCATTCAATGGTTTTAGCTTATGTCACACTCCATCCCTTGTCAGGGAATAGGTGTTTGCATGACCATCATGTACAACACATTTGTCAAACTGTCATGGTCTACCTAACAACATATGACATACATCCATAGATATGATATCACACCATACCTCATCATGATATCCACTAATCTTGAACTTCACTAGGCATTGTTCATTGACCATGACCTTGTGGTCATCCTGTACCTAGGCAATCCGATATGGATGTGGATGTTTCTATCTCTTGAGCTTCAAC
The DNA here is from genome assembly GCA_027943335.1 of Chamaecyparis obtusa. Classification (NCBI taxonomy): domain Eukaryota; kingdom Viridiplantae; phylum Streptophyta; class Pinopsida; order Cupressales; family Cupressaceae; genus Chamaecyparis; species Chamaecyparis obtusa. The sequence goes on along the minus strand of BSBK01003705.1, from coordinate 1,204,889 downwards.
TTTGTCACCATCTCTTCTCACACCAAATTATCAATGCTTCCACTATCAATAATCACATCACAACACTTACCCTTACATTTGCACCTGGTGCGAAATAGGCTCCTCCTTTGTTCAGGTTCATTCTCACCACTCAATGGGACTCTTCTATTAATCAGTGTTTCTCCTTTTTCAGCATCTTCAGAATTTGATGATCTAGCATCTTTATCTACATGTGCAACTTTAGCATGGCCTTCATTTCTCCTATCTGTTCTACCTTGGCACTAAGGACATTCAAATGCCCTATGACCTTCTTCTCCACAATGAAAATATGTTCCATGGAAGCCTCATCTTCCAGATCCTTGTCCTCTTCCTCTTCCTCTCTGATCTCTATTATTTTAATCTTGGGAAGGATTGAAATTATTTCCTCGCTGATTCTAACTACTACTGGCCTCATCCTTCTTTTTTGAATCTTCATTTTGGCCGCTATATGACCGTCCACCAAATCTTCCACCACAACCTCTTCCATTTTGTCTGCTCTCAAATTTCTTGTTCAGCTTTTCCTCTACTTTTAGGGCAAACTAGTATGCCTCCTCAGTATTGTTCATTCGAACCAGATTCAACTCCTCCTAAATGTTTGGCTTTAACCCATTAAGGTATTGGGCAACTTTCTCCTTATCAGCTTCTACATGGCCCATTCTAATGAGGAGTCGATAAAACTCCTCTCTATACTCCTGAACAGATCTTCTTGCTTGCTTCAAACTTTGCATTTTCTTCAGTAGGTCAAGCTCATAATCAACAGGAATAAACTGTCGCTTCAATTTATCCACCATCTAATCCCACCTTGTGATTTTATCTTTCCCTCTTCTATTTCACTCCAATTGAATCTCTTGCCACTAGATCTTCGCATGACCTTTTAGTCTGGCCTTTGCAAATTTGACCCTATCAGGATCCTCAACATCTTCATACTCAAAATATTCCTCACATTCATTGATCCAGTTGATCAATTCTTCTAGGTTAAGATTTCCAGAAAATGTAGGAACCTCAATCTTAGGTCTTTTCCCAATCTTGGGAATGGCCCGAAAAAGTCTTTCTTCCTCCTGGTTCACAATTTTGACTTCTCCTTCTTGATATTCTTTTTCAGCTTCATCCTTGCTTTTCTCTCTAACATTAAGATTCATTCCTCTACGAATCTTTTCTTGCAATGCTCGCACTTATCTCTATAGCTCTCTAACCTCAGGTGACACAGCACCATCTCTTCTACCATATTCCCTTCATGGAGGCATTTTCACAATGCGCACTGAAACCCTAACCACGGTCCTCATGCAAACTACCTCACAGTCGGTGATCTGTTTACACACTCAGGAACTCCTGCTCTGATACCACTTGATGAAGCGTGCTTCCCTTAATACCACAAACACATAATAAAAATAGAGAAACATAAAAATTTGCAAGAACAGAAAATGGGCTTCTTATTATCTCCATAAGTGTGGAATTCCAAATTTAAGAATTATAATATACAAAGCCACATAGAAATTTCCTTTACAAAATTTTGTAGGACAAAGCCTCGAATCATTACCCAGCTCTACCCTAGAACTACCTAAGACAACACTACAGGCCTTCTTTATATAAGCAATATCCACTGCCCGAGAAGGTTCTAGAAATTTAGCCCTTAAGGCCGACTATACATAGAATTAGTTTATTTTCACAATTTTTACAATAGGGTTGGCTCAAAAGAAATACAAAATATGATTTTAGGTAACCCAACTTCCAGAGGCCATAACTTTCTAACCGTAGCTCCATTTTTCTATTGTAACCACTTTTCAGAAATGCCATGATGAGATCTACAATGCTTGACATGCGCAAGTACGAGTCAGCTAGGGGTCGTGTTAGTCCATTTTCCTGCCAATGCAAAATCTTGTGAAAATGGCCTGTTCCCTGCAATTGCTTTATTATGTTGTCCTGCCACCCTGCTACACAGTTTTAACTTGCAAAGAAAATCCATAATGTTTCATGGTGTGCACCCTTGGCCATGTGTTCTTCATGTTGTCACCTTGCTCCAGCTCTGATTACACATGCTGAATCGCAGAATGCAAGAAGTTATTTGGGTTTTAAGGTCTATAGGAAACAAATTTTAAAATCTTCCTAAGTGTTGAAAACCCACAGTATTTTTGAAAATCCATGATGTTTTCGGTCTGTGTGAAAACCTTCATTATTTTTGACCTTGTACCTTCCAGCTTTGGTGCGCTTATCTTTTCGCGTCAAAAACCTTATGTTTTTTCGGTCTTTCGCTATGTCAAAAACTTTATGTGTTTTTGACCTCACATTTCTTTCCTCTTGCCAGCACACCTTGTTTGTCAGTCCTAACTGTGCAAGTATGATGGATGGTGGGCCTGGGTCTTCAAAAGTTTTAAAATGATAGGTTGTCACATGGCCGCATGTCAGACTTTTCTGACATGTGATCATGCGACCACTTGCCACCTGTCTGCATGGGTCCCAGTTCTTCATCATGTTCAGTTGCTTGGCAGTTATGGTTTTCATTCCGCAACCTAGCGACTCATGGTTATCTCTTGGTCACTAGTTTCTGGCGGTTAAGTCCTTAGCATCTAGCGACCTGGCTGGCAGTTTTCTTTGCTTCAGTCGCGATGTCGCGTATTGGTGGGCCCAAGTTTTCAAGAGTCTTTTGATCTACGATGGGTGTGTGATCATAAAGAATATTCTCATGTCATGTGATCATGTGCCTGCTATTGATCTTCTTTGCTACAAGCGGTGGTCCCGGTGTCAGAAAGGAAGCAAAGGTGCGTGTTTTATTGGTTGTCGCATGATCGCATGTCAAAGTTTTTTGACATGCGACCATGTGACCAGTTGACATCTATCACTTGGGGCCTGTTGATGGATAAGTGCAATGGGACCTGTCTTCTCGGTGGCACTGATGTGTAAATTTTTGGTTGGTTGAGCTGAATGGTGATGTGGAATTGCGGTGGGACCTAACATCCATATAAAATCAATAGTTGGCGTAAAATCTTATGAAGTGTGTTAGATCTATGAGATTATGAGACGGCTGTGGATCTTCCTGTGTGGGCCTGGTTGAATTTCTTGGTGTTTTTGGCAGTGTGGATAAAATATTTGGCAGCCCGACAAAATCTTCTTCCTGTCGTTGGTTCGCATGATGTTTTAGCGGTAGCGCTATTATTTCCATGAATTGGCGAAATGTCTTCAGTTGCCAATTCGCCAGATGACTTAAGGGGTTATTTTGACATGTACAGTCATGTGTTCGCTAAATCTAACCGGGGTTTAGACTTTCATTCCACAACTGGGATTTTCCTTTGTTGTGTGTTCGCTGAAAGTAACACGAGGTGCCTGGATGAGTTAAAGTCATGAACCCGGGAAGATAGGATGATCTACGATCAGGACTTAAAGTTGATAGAGATTTGGACAAGGACCACCAATTCACTGCTGGCACCATAGAAATAACCGTTGAGATTCAAATTCAAATCTTTGAGACGTTTCCAGTGACAGAGGGTACTATTTTTATGGAATTCAATGCAGAAATGACCCTATTTGGTGAGAAGTGATTGGTTCGCCATTTGCAGTGTGGTCCAGGATGTCTAGTGCTCGTTTGCAGAGCATGTACATTGCAAGTGTGGCTCAAGGCACATTGCAGGGTGTCCTTTTGAGCCTGGTTTTGTGATCCTTTTTACTTGCAGAGAAGACTTTCATAATTAAGGATCAGTTCAGGATTTTCTCTTTCTTGGATTGGATGTGTTTCCGGCCCCTAAATTAAATTCATGATTGTTTCTAGCAAGTTGGGTGGTTGAAACCCTAACCCTAGTCATCCGTAGCTTGTTGCAAATTTCCAAGATGACTAGGGGCTATAAGTTGCATACTTTTTGAGTTTGTTAGGGTTTCAACTCTTTTGGTTTTGGTCCCAGATTGTTGATAGTGAAAATTTGAACAAGGAGAGCCTAGATTTAGGGTTTGTTTCCTTTGTGCATTTTGTCATTTAGTAATGTATTGATTCTGCAAGTCTTAGTGAGAATATTTTTGGATTCCAATCTCATATTGGTGTATGTCTTTTTGTTTTTCTCTTGAGCTCATATATGTTGATTGAACAAAGTGGGTTAGCATATGGTAAACAAAGAGTATTTTGGGGTTATCTTTGAGTTCCTAACAAAGTTAGGATTAAAATTTTTAAGGTAAGTTCAGTGAGTTCATGGCAAGATAAGGATTGTATGTCCTGATATGTGAGTGAGGGGAGTAATAGGAAAAGCACTTAATCTAAGTCTATATATTTTTGAGTTAAGGTTTTAGGGTGATATAGGTTGTTAAGTGACTCTTTTCCCTAGGATAAGGCACTGATCCATTCTCTAGAAGCAGTCCATCATCAGCAATCACACACACACAATTAAATGATAAACATTTCAATCAGATAGTAAAGGGTATAGTTATATATTGTTTAGAGACTCTTTTGAAGAAGTGAGTCAAGGGTACACCCACCTGAGCATTGAGGCTCAAAGTGTAGGAGGATCTCCTTGATCCTTGGAAGGATCCATCTGGTTATGGTAGATGCCTACCTACCTAAGTTGGTTGCCCAAAACACACCTCTGTTAATTGGCCCTCTTCCTTGTAGACTTTGGAGTCGTGATAGAGTCAAAGTTTCATTATAGTTATACATCAAAGTATACATCTACAACTTTTGAAGATCAAAGGGAACAACCAACAGGTCGATCGCGATCCAGAGCCTCTAAGACCTTCAAAATTAACTTGAAATATTTCGTACCCAAAAACCTCAATAACTTCACCAATACTAATGATGTGGTAATGAAACTCAACTGGAAGGCTGATATGACTAGGATGAACCTCCAACTGCGAAATCAAAACATTCTAAGATCATATGACCAACTTACTAAAAA